>OU896716.1:45192112-45626498 GCA_918026855.4 Phaedon cochleariae
GATAGCTTAGCAACTTACAGATAGATGGACTCTAGCAGATTCCGAGAGAAAAGACAAATCGTCCAGAGTTTGCTGAGTTCGCTAACTCCGCCTACGAACCAGCCAAGAACTAAAGTCAAATTTGGCTTCGACATTCCACAATTAAGTGGATCAGCTTGTTAGTGAATTTAATCTAGGTTGCGTCTTGATACTATCTATAATATCTATGTGTTTGAGTTTTGCGAGGTGATGTGTGGTCGTGTTTATATCGATGATTGACTGTTCAACACTCAGACTAAATAACATCAGAAAGACATCGCGATTCATTCATGAATCTTTAAAATGTATACGCCAAACACAGATAAATGAAAGAAATCTCGAATGGTGGGGATAACTCTGTGGAATCATTGCCAATGATTGATATTCTTTATAGATTTTATCTCTATATATCTAATGAATCAGGATTTCTATGAATAAAATTTATCTCGCCTTCGCTCAACTGCTCCATAATATCACGTCGGGGTCATCAAATCATAATATACCAAGTATATAACATAACTAGTCACCATAAGTATACTGTGGTCAGTTCACTTTGTGAATCTTCTGTTCGGTTCGTATGGACTGGATGGTTTTCGCCGATTGAGTGGCAAGTATCAAATACTGCTTCTCTGATCTGCAACAGAACATATCATATCAATCGAAGTACATTCATATCAGAAAATAAATATCATTAGATGAATTACATGGATGTTGAATCTGAGACATACCTGAATAATATATTCAACGTCCGTAACTGGATTGCTACATATCCGCTTTCTTTCCGAATAGTGTTTTTTCCAGTAGGCATCTTCCACATTTTCAATTACGTACGTGGGTTATATTAAGGGCCTTGAAGGCCAAACGATGTGCTGCTCTGATCTAAAACTAAGGATCAATTTCAAATTTGAATCGTGAGACCAACATAGAATATTGGATATTGTTTTCAACATTCGTAACTGGAACGCGATATATTCTTGTAATTCATCAATTCATCGACTATCTCAATGAAGACGAGGCAGGCAGATAAACAACAATTTTCTCTGCAATGAAGAACACTGTATATACCTAACCCACCATACGTCTACCTCCTTTGCAGAGAGGGTTTATAAACGCCGAGTTGATACTCTCCCCTCGTAAGGGTACCTGTCGTGTTTCCATAGAGACATAAAGCTGAATATCTGTCTATCTGTCTGCTTGAGAATCTGGAAAGGTAATCAATATATCGCCTTCCGTACGAATATAATGATCTGAATTCTGTAAAGTATACTCTCGTCAGTTCTCCTTGCGGATCTTCTGTTCGGTTCGTATTTACTGAATGGTTTTCTCCGATTGAGTGGCAAGTATCAAACACTGCTTCTTGGATCTGCAACTAAACATCACATTTGAATCGAAGTACATTTGAATCAGAAAATATCATAAGAGGAAATACATAGATGTTGATTCTGAGACATACCTGAATAATATTTTTAACATCCGTAAATAGATTGCTAGATATCCGCTTTCTTTCCGTATAGTGGTTCTTCCAGTAGGCAACTTCCACATGTTCAATTACGTGGGTAATATTAAGGACCTTGAAGGCCTAACAATGGGCTGCTCAGATCTAAAACTAAGTATCAATTTCAAATTGGAATCGTGAGACCTACATAGAATATGAATCTATGAAAAGTCTGGATATTGTTTTCAACATTCATAACTGGAACGCGATATATTTTTGTAATTCATCAACTATCTCAATGAAGACGAGACAGGCAGATAAACAACAATTTTCTCTGCAATGAAGAACACTGTATATACCTAACCCACCATGCGTCTACCTCCTTTGCAGAGAGGGTTTATAAACGCCGAGTTGATACTCTCCCCTCGTAAGGGTACCTGTCGTGTTTCCATAGAGACATAAAGCTGAATATCTGTCTAATCTGTTTTCTTGAGAATCTGGAAAGGATATCAATATATCGCCTACCGTACGAATATAATTATCTGAATTCTGTAAAGTATACTCTGATCAGTTCTCTTTGGGGATTCTTTGATCGATTCGTCGTGACTGGATGGTTTTTTCTAATTCAGTGACAAAGTATCAACACTTTGCTTCTCACGTCTGCAAATAAACATGATGTCATCAAATATCGAAGTCCATAAAAATTAATAACGATTTTCATGAGGCGGAACATGGATGTTAAATCTAAAACATACCTGAATAATATTTCCAACATTCGTAGCTGGAACGCGATATATTTTTGTAATTCATCAATTCATCAAATATCTCAATGAAGACGAGGCAGGCAGATAACAACACTTTTCTCTGCAATGATACTGCAATAATGCAAAAATAATCTTTCATTTCCACTCATGAAGCAACGTTGTCAAGTCACCAATCATAATCAGTCTATCATGAAGATTAAATGTCGGTAGATAGTTAATCCAAAGTTAATATAGGGACATGTACGCCGTTTTGACCAATGATGAATAGTTTCGACACAAAAAAATCCTAAAGTTGAAAAATCTCGATTTTGAACATCCTATATCTCTGTAATAATTCCTGCTAGACTCCAAGTGTGATACATTGATGAAATCAGCTCTTCGAGAAGAATCTAAAAACGCAATAAAATACAGGGTGTTCCATTCGAAATAACAAAGATGATGCTACTTTTTGGTGAAAGTGGCAACGCTGCTTCGCTGAAAATATTTTGAATCGTTAGATCACAAACGCTTATTAGAGTAACCAAATTTTCAGGATAATCCAATGTACCGTTTTCCGTATACGTCTAAGGTACCATCGACCGTGGGCCACCCTGTATATGACTGACTTTTGATCAGAAAAAAATTTCTCGAGTTCTGGTAGCATTGGAAATGTAGACCATAGTGTAATGGTTCCACTTCATACCCTGTGTAAGTTTTGTTCTGCGGACTTTTTCAGAGTGTTCTAGATCTCTTTGAAGCCCATGAAATATCACATCTGATATCGAAAACCGCATGAAGATCGGTAAAGGTCTTCGAAATAGAGTCAAATTATGAGTGGTCCATTTGGTGTGTTGAGAACTGTATATGAAATTGAAAGTTATTTGAGTGATGATTCTATTTGAGAAATAAAAATAATTAGTTAACTCGCCTTTTTCATTTTTGTGGTCATAGTGTGTACTTTCAGTATCTACCGTTCCTGCAAATTTCAGAATCCCTACTTAAACAAATACGAAAGATTCAGGGATGCTTCCATGTTTATCTTGAGTCAATTCTGATCTTCATATCTCTTCATCTGAAGTTTCAGCTTCAAAATAATCCTGAGATTTTAAAAATTGGTTGGGAAGGAAAAAAGTTATGACTGCAAAACCAAAAGTTAATTTTTCGATATCACTGTAAGTAAAAGGGATAATAAGACAATTAGAAAAATATCTCAAGGTAATCTGCTGTCAAAGTTGAAAAAAAAGTTTTCGTTCATTTGGGATCCTTTTCAAAATCCAAAGCGAGTTTTTATGAAGAACCTCATGTTTTTATTTCGAGACAAATTTCCAATCTGAGTGTATGGATAATAATGAGAGTTTGACAATTCGTGTGTGAACATTTCATAGAAATTTTGACGACTTCGAAAATTCCTCTGTGAAAATTGGCAGTTTTGGTACCTAGCCTAGCACAGTCAGCGATACGGATTGACAAATTTTCTTCGAGTTTGTTCTAATCGCATACATTTCTCACAAAAAATACGTATATGTATATGAAAATGAATCAAAGGAGTACCTGCTCTAAGATTTCTAGATGTATGGTGTGGTATCGGCTCAAAATACCTATCAGATTATACTATCACTCATAATGAAAAAATTAAAAAAACTCACCAACGTGAAAAAGGTAAAAAATGATTTCTGCAATTCCATTGTTTGAAATTTTCGATTACTATCACTCATTTTTTAGGGAACACTCCGTTTGGAACGATAAATAGTTCCTTTCGCGTATTTTTCAATGTCGATCACAAAATTCAACCGTACGTGATGACATCTAATATAAGACTGTCTTGATTTACCACCTGGTCCCGAATGAATGACTAATAAGTTGAATCATGCTAACCGATTAATTTCCGAACAAAACATAAACATGATAATGGAATTATACGGGGGGGGGGAGATATTTTGTATACAGGTGCTAATTACTTGGATTGCGCAGATCTTATAGGTATATTGACGCCAGAGGATGCATGCTGTGCATGGTGAAAAAATATGAATTTCGTTTGAAGATATATCGAAGAGTTTTAATCTTCTCCTGAAGATGCTAACATAGTTAGTGAAACACGTGTCGAGGCGTTAAATAATCGGTTTGGTTAGTGGTAAAACAGTGTAGTGTGTTCGTTTGAAGAGCTATTATTGAAAATACTGAGATTAATAATTTTGGAATATAAAACTAAGTAGGTACAAAAATTCAAGAGTGTAAAATACTTAATTAATTTGTGTTGGTGAAAATGTAATAAGCACTCGAAACTATCTAAAATAATTGACAAATTGTTCTATGGAACGAAATCCATCGATAGTTTACCTAATTCGGCTCTAATTAAGTTGAAATTTGAGGATTGGTTATTTTTTGTAAGAAAACTGGAATTTTTTAATAACAAGTTCAATAAAAAATCCATTTTTCTAATTGAATGCGCACTGTTGAAAAAAAAGAAGTTTTTTGCTTTGCCTGAAGACGGATTTGGATTCTAAATTCGATTCATATTTAGTTTTGATGAGAAACATGAGTTGAATATACCCACCAAGTATGACTCGATTATACACAGTGGTTCAAAAGTTATGACCTGACCATAGATGAAGATTTTGCCAAAATCAAGATTACGTTCTGTATCACAGTTATTGAAGATGGTAAATTCTTAAAAGATACAGTTTCGAACAGAAAGCACGAAAATCAGAAGAAAGTATTCCTTGATCGGAGAAAATACAACAAAAGGTACGAAACATACAGGGTATGTCACGACGAGCTTACACTATCTCTATATCGAGAATCAGTCGAGAGAAATCCATGAAACTATGCATGTGATCAGAATTCTGAATCTTGAACCACCCTGTATCTGTTCCGATTAAATATCAGTAAATAGTGAAAGAAAAGTTGAGATAGGGACATGTGAGCCGTTTTGACCGATAATGGATATTTTCGACACAAAAAAATCGTAAAGTTGAAAAATATCGATTTTGAACATCCTATATCTCCGTAATCATTTTCGATAAACCCCAAGTATAATACATCGATGAAATCATCTTTTCAGGGAGAATCTCAAATTGCGATAAAATACAGGGTGTTCCGTTCGAAATATCAATGTTGGTACTACTTTCTAGTAGAAGCCTACTTGCCTAGCTACAGCCTCTCCACAATACTACTACTTCTAGTAGAAGCGGCAACACTGCATTGTCGAACATATCTTTAATGAAAAGAGCGTATACCAAAATATAAGCATGTACATTTTCATGGATTTCTCCCGACTGATTATCGATTTGAAGATAGTGTAAGCTCGTCGTGACATACCCTGTATAGGGTAATGAAGTTAAATAAAAACAAAGAAATATGAGGAAAAATTGAGATGATTTTTCTGCACTTACCAGCGTGAAAAAAGTGAGGCTTTGATGAAACAACACGAAACACTAGAACAACACACGATCCCGATATTATTATTATTGAATCGAATGAAGAATACAAAAACACTATATACGAATCAATGCGATCACTAATTTTTAGGGAACACTCAGTTTGGAACGATAAATAATTCCTTTCGCGTATTTTTCGATGTCGATCACAAAATTCAACCGTACATGATGACATCTAATATAAGACTGTCTTGATTTACGACCTGGTCCCTAACGAATGACTAATAAGTTGAATCATGCTGTTAACCGATTAATTTCCGAACAAAAGATTATTTATCTATGACTAATGTTGATAATGGAATTATACGGTGGGAGGGCGATAATTTGTATACAGGTGCTATTTTTTTCGAAAATCACTAACGATACGGAAGAATTTTACATAGGCTGAAAAATATTTTTTCCAAAAATCTCGTGATTATGGAAGAACTTAACATACAATATGTAGAGATCGAACCCTTTCCATTACCAAGAAATAATTTACCACACTGACATACAGGCAAACAATTTTTATTTTAAAAATATTGGTCACACGTAGTGGAAATAAATCAAAGGAGTAGCTACTCTGAGATTTCTAGATGTATCGAGTGGTAGCGGCTCAAAATACCTATCAGATTTTTGACATTTGTTGTTTTTTAGGTTATATTGAGGTCATTGGCGTGTCATACGTAATTTATTCATGATTCAACTATACTAAGATATAGTTGAACAATCCTCTAGTTTTAAAGTTTACTACTCCAGCATAATCTTTGCGAGGTAGGGAACTTATAATTTGTACTAAAAGCTCAATATATTTCACCAAAAGAGACTGTTCTTAGACTGTATACCAGGGTTGACTGAATTGACTGAATGAATTCTGATTTCAAGCTGAGCAGTAGTTTAACTATGAGCTGAATGAGCTGAGCCTTATGATTGAGAAATGGTTAAAACCTCGATGTGGGTATCTGAACTACTGTACTCATGTCATGTGTGCTAATTCTAGGACGAAAAGTAGGCTTATAAAAGGTAATACGTGAAATTGCAGGAAAATGAAGAATATAATATACTTTACCCCCATGTTATACATATGATTTTTCCGCCTCCCTTATATAAAAAGTCATTTCCAAATAATTTATTGATGAAAGTAACAAAGAAGTAGGTATACAGTATAACTCATGGGCACGTTATTTTCACTCTTACATATCCTACATATTTTCAATTCGTGGTAGAGTAATAATTATATAAACAGTTTTCGTGATATTTTCATAAATGATGACCCACAATTTGGTTCGAAATATTTTGTTATTTTGTGATAGATTGCTGCACATACCCTTCAGCGATATTCGTAGACTTCCAAGCAAGAATGTCTCCTCCAGAATTTGCAAGTAAACTTGCCGAGGTTCTTCTGAAAATATGCCCGGTATAATTTATGACATCAGGCAGTTTCTAAAATTCTGTAATTTTTTTATTAATTTTAGCAATAGAATTCTTTCCAACCATTTGGTAAATACAGTTCTTCCCGGAAACCCCCTGATACCAAACTTCAGATCATAATTAGAATTGTCTTTCGCCATATTCGATCCGTCATCCTGAATTTTACAATTTCCACGAAACAATCATTATCTCCTACCCCGAAAACCCCCAAATACCAATTTTGAATAGAATCAGATCATAATTACAAAACTCGATCCCCATATGATCTTCCTCAACAAGTAAATACCCTGTACATACCTATTATCAAAATTTTGAATGATTTTCTGTAGCGCCCATGGACGTGACGTGATCAGGGATGCCAGTAGACAAAACTAAAGTCTCTAGGTCATTAAAAAAGAATGCAGCTATCATCTGTCCGTACCCTGTTAAGATGACTTTAACGTCAATGTCCATCAAGGGACCATAAAAGACAACAAATCACATACACTGAACAGCTGAGTAAACCTCACGCACAATCGTCCTTACTAGTTTACGTCTTGCAACGCATCTAAAAAATACTGTATTACGAGAAAATCGAGTTTTTCGCTAGCAACAATTCACAATGTGGACGAAACGTTGCACTCAGTATTCCCACTTATCACTGCTCAACAAACTTACAGAGTTCGTTTGTATTTTTTTAGGTTAAAGTGGACAACCTTTACGTGAAGGGTATGTTCACTTGGCTCAGGTCGATTTGTACTGCAGCTTTGCAGACGCACATAAGACCATTGGGCGGTCCCGGCATCAAAGTCGAGGTGGGAGTCATATCATTAGGGACGACTTCGCAGGACGGAAATCAGAGGCAGGTCAAAGTCGAAGTTCTCGGAATTCTAGGTAAAAACACTGATATATTACACAATTCATATTCATTCATCTTATGATTATCAGTATGTGTTCGAAAATATCTGGCGCAGTCGGTAGGATTTGATCGGATAGGTTTCGTGGTGTATTCATTAGTGTTTCAACCCCTTACTAACGACAGTCGTTCTAAAAAATTTATAAGAAAGTTGGCTAAACGTCTATACGTCTATTAGTATCACTTGAGGTGACCAAGGGGTCAATACATGTCATTTCTGGAAATACAAATCCTCTTTTCAGGTTCATCAAATTACATAATACCACTTTTTATCAATTTCTCTCGTGATTACGACCTGAAGAACGTATTCGAAAATGATTGGCGCAGTCAGTAGGAATAGTCCAGTTTCATAGTCATCCAACTTTCGGATTTTATTAAAGAAAATATAATTTTTTGTAATGCAGAACATGTTCATAGTTTAGATTGATGCTGAATGATCTATTGAAATTAGGCTACGTTTGAATTATGATTGAAATATATGTATTTCATTGACGTTAAAGCATATCAAGGACTAATTGAAAGGTCTAAATAATTGAGTTAGTTATAGTTTCTGATAGTCACTGGCGCAGTCGGTATGAGCGTTCTATTTTCAACTCATCAGTGCTACTAATGTCATGTGCCCTTCGAATCATATCAAAATGTACTAAAAAATCGATAAGAAAGTTCAACAATAAAGTAAGTTAACGCCTATATGATTGTTATTAGTGATATCTATGACTGAGTTAGGGTCCAACACCTTTTTTTTATCGCTTGGAGCGCACGAAAGGGAATCCCTATAATGTAAAATTTATTAGAAGTTGAGTTTTTTGCTAAGGAAATTAGTATTACATAATAGAACATTCAGTTGTTTGTGAATGCTGTATTCGTGAAATGAAAGGTTGTGGTCGAAGTGCAAGATAGGATTTTTGTCTGTTTGAGACAATTGAAGCTATCAATGTCACATCACGTTTGAATTATAATAGGGAATTTCACCATGATTTTTAGAATTTTTTTTCACGATTTAGAACACATACTGGGTGAATCCAACATTTTTTCAATTCCCTTACGATTGCGGTTGACCCAGAAAAAATTATTAAATTGAACCTAAATTCAACCGATAGCTCGAATGTGCGCGAAATATTGATGGCATTCCATTGGACGAATACAAGGTGCGTCACACCGCGTCATACACTTCGGACGGACATTCTCATTGGGTAATTCGTCTCACTTGGTCTTGTCACCATTTGTCATTGCATTTGTCACTCGATAAAAACTATAATATGACACTAATAGATTACTGAAAATGAAATGAAATAATGTACTATGAACTAGATTTCGAGGTTAATCTTGTTCTTCTTCTATAGTTAATTTTGTAGTAATTTTTCTCCCAAGCCACAGATAACCCAACCACTCTGTGCTCGAGTTCTGTGTCTGTGGTTTTGTGCAACGCATCCTCTTTGGGTCGTCAGAGGGAGCCTCAAGAAAATACAAGTGACTTCACACCGCGAAAAATGGTCGTTTGGAACTCTCTCAATTTGCAGCACTTTTGAAGCATGAATTAAACGGTTGTAAAGGAATCAATACATAAGAGGAAGTGCTATTTGATATACTGAGTCATGTATGAGATCGTTCGCCATATAAAAAAGGCTATTTTCAATCATAGTGAAATTGCCAATTGAAATAAATGCATCTCAAGAACAGTTGAGTGTCAATGGACGTTTTTTGAGAGTAACTGGCGCAATCGGTAGGAATATTCCATTTTGAACCCATCAGAGCTATTAATGTCATATAACATTAGATTCAAACTGAAAAATAATGGAATTTACTAGATTAAAACTAGAAATTGTCAAATAAGAAATGAACATTAAACAATTTTGTTAAGAACCCGTGTCGAAGCTGATAAGGTTGCGCGCCGTGGAGCCTCAAGCGGAAGGCGACCGCAACTACAAGAAGCGCTTCTCGAAGATCCTCGAGCCCATCCACCAATGGGTGCACCCGCAGAGCACCCTCGTCGCCGATCTGACAGTCGACAAGCAGACGCTGATCAACATGGGCTTCGCCAACGTGATGCAATCGCAGTCGAACGAGTTCGGAGGAAATAGGCAGATCATGGAGTACCTGAGGCGGATCGTGCCGAGGATGTTCCAGAACACGCTGTCGCTGCTGTCCAGGCAGATCATACAGCAGGTGAGGCGAAAATAAACTATGCAACACTGATTTCGTCGCATTCCAAAATTTTGTCATTGTTGAAATATGAAAAACTTTTTTCTGCTTAGAACAATTTGAATTCGGATTACACCGTTCGTTAGCCTGTAACAGGGGGAGTTTCAGGTCGCGAAATGAGTCGTTATGGAAAGTATGTCGTTTTATTTTGCCAATCACCCACCAACGTGGTTAAGTGTAATGTGGTATATGAAATCTGGAAGATGTACATAAGGCACCATTCAAATACGTGAAAAATATTAAGAGTAACTACTTTACCTGGCACTCAGTCGGTGCAAGACAACACTTTATATAAAAGTAATATTCAAACACACTGTAACTAAGAGCTAACATCAATCACAAATGCTCACAAAATCAAAAAGACGAGCTGGAACAAACGATACCAAGTGCGTTTTTTGCCTTAGCGCCACAAAAACAAGGGACGATCTATGTAAAAGTTTTCCAAATGAACATTCTGGCACAAACACTGATTCCTCAGAAAATGCGATACTTATACAGGGCGTTCTGCTTCAAGCCCAGTCCTTCAGCTATAATCTGGTATTTTTTTTTAAAACATGAGGTTCTTCATATAAAATGGATACAGAGTGTCACCTGAAACTGTGAAAAATTTCGGAATTTTCAAAAGGATCCCAAATGAACAAAAACTCTTTTTTTTCAACATCGACAGCAGAGGTATGAAGATGATCTCATTACCTACGGACATTTTTCGAATTGTCTCCTTATCTCTTTTATTTAGAGTGATCTCAAAAAATTTACTTCCTGCTTTTGCAGTCATAACTCTTTTCCTTGTCAACCCGTTTGTAAAATCTCATTTTGAAGCTGAAACTTCAGATGAAGAGATATGAAGATTAGAATTGACTCAAGATGAACTTTATACAGTGTGTCTCACTTCTAATGGAAGCACCCCTGTATGTTTCATAATTGTTGTGTTAGGATCCTGAAACTTACAAGAGCGGGAGATATACTGAAAATTAACACTATGACCAAGTGGGGTCATCTCCATTGATGAACACTGCTCGCCAAAAGCCATGGAACCACCCAAATTTCCAGAAAATGTTATTAGGAGCGAAGATAGGTTGAACATCACTTCGGATTCGAAATGAGGACGTCCAATTCACTGACTATATATATTTTTCCTGGAAAATTTTCAGTTCAGAAAAATAAAATGTTGTCTCACTTCTTATGGAAATACCCCTGTATCTCACGTAATTATTGTAGTAGGGTTTTGAAATTTGCAGGAGGAAGCGAAAGGGATGTCCTGATTTTGAATCCAGAGTAATTTTCAAACTATCTTGCCTACTTATATCATTTTTGTGGGTGGTTCCATGGCTGTTGGCGAGCAGTGTATATCACTGTAGACGACTCCACTTGGTCATAGTGTGTATCTTCAGTATATCTACCGCTTTTGCAAATTTCAGAATCCTAACTCAACAATTACGAAAGATACAGGGGTGATTCCATTATGAGTGAGACACTGTATTATGATCTGATCTGAAGTTTGAGCTTCAAAATGAGCCTGAGATTTCAAAAATCGGTTAGCGAGGAAAAAAGTTATGACTGCAAAACCAAAAAGTTGATTATTTGAAATCACTCTGTAAATGAAAGAGATAAGGAGACAATTCGAGAACGGTCCCGAGATAATGAGATCATCTACATGCCTCTACTGTCAAAGTTGAAAAAAAAAAGTTTTTCTTCATCTGGGATACTTTTGAAATTTTCGAAATTTCAACAGTTTCAGGTAACACCCTGTAGCGATTTTATGTGAAGAACCTTATGTTTCAAAGAATTACAAGATTATAACTGAACGACTGGGCTAGCAAACAGTGTGATCCAAATTCAAATCTTTTAAAGCAGAAAAAAATATTCTTATTTCAGCAGAGGCAACATTTTGGGGTGCGACGAAATTAAGAGTGGCATAGTTTAGTTATTATTCTGTGACGGGGAAGAAATTAGACATTTCATCTTTGTAGACAGGTTACAAAATGTAACTTTTCATAATACTACGGGCAAAAAGTGATAACTTTTTTTGCAGATGTCCAGGGTGATTCATTACTAATTGGAAATATTTCAAGTATAGAATCCTGATTTCAAAATATAAATAATGATTCAACCCAAATCACTTAGAAAATATGTGTGTCCTGTCGTACAGGGTGTTTTTATTTGAGAATTTAAAAATCATTTGTGCCCAGTACTTTGAAACTATTCATAGTATTATTGTCATATTTGGTGGGGAGTGTAGATACTATACACCCTACTGATTTATGTTAGATGAACATTTCTGGCTACTACCAGAGGCATACGACAGGGCAAGTGACTGGTTGATCCCTCCTAAATTCTACGCCACTGGCGAAATTGCAATTTCATCACAGTTTTTTGATTCTACAATACTTTTCACGTGAATATCGTACTTTTCAAAGCGATTAGGTCATTATTTTTCGAGATATTTCAAGTTAAACATGAAGCTGCACAATTATTTTGATGGCGGAAAACTATCGATAGTTTTGTACTATCGAAACAATCGATAGTTTTTGAATACTATCGGTTCAAAATTTTGTATAGAAACCAAGCTATTTTGACTCCCAGAGTTCAACAGTCACGGAATAACAGTTAATTCAGCTCCGAAGGTAATCTAAATGAACCAATTTCTACAAAAATAATAGGTTCAAATGGAACTTATAATGTTGGATCAATGTTTTCGTTGTATCTAGAAAAAAAGTTATGGTCCCAGCTACATCTGTCCAAGAGAATTTTCTCCAAAACAAATATATCAGTCACTGGAGAGGCTCAAACCTGAAGTCAAGGGCGGTATTATGGGGGGTAGATTGTCAAATTACATCGATTTTTAAATTTCATTCAATAAAACAAATTTGGAAACTGAAATCAAACAAAAATATGAAAATTAAAAATGAAACAGAAAAGTTGATTTATTCTGAAAATCAAACCTAACTACCTCCCTGAAGATTCACCTCAAGATCGCACTTGCCTGAAGCAGTCAGAATCAATGTTTAATTTGCATGAGTTTTTTTGCTAGTCTTTTTTCTCTTCAATATTTCGAAGATTTTTGTTCCTGATGTTTTGTACCTGAATCATTCATATACAGCACCACATAGACTCTATTGAATGTTCATTGCTATTCATGTGTTTATTTTCACCCGTTTTCGCCACAGTATTGATCTAAGTGAAAAAAAAAATACATTGAAAAATAATGAAAAATAAATATTTCAACTCAATTCTAGATCGATATAAGTTTCGATAGTATTGATTGTTTTTGAAAAAACTATCGAAACTATCGATAGTTGTCCACCTCTCTCTGATCTATTCGCGATAGAAAATAAACTTACGCCACCTATCGGAGTTGATGAAAGCCGTCAAAGCGGCGTTTTGATTGGTACAAAGTTGTTTTTGTCAATTCTTATTGGTTATATCAACAAACCGCTCACACAAATTGAAAAAACTTTAAATTTCGAATCTCAAAGTGTTCAAGTTGTTACCGTCAGGTAGGGCGACGTATTTTCTATCGCGAATATTCGCTCTGAATAATTTTGCTTTGTTTGTGGCCCTCGTAAAGTAAGAGGGCGCCTCCAAAAATTGCACTCGCCATAAGGTGGGTGCGGGCAATTTGAATTGGCTTCAGCAGAGGTGGACTCACTAGACGATCATAGGCCACCCAGCTCCCCAAGACAAGGAAGGAAGATGTCGATTTGCGGCCGGTATTTATGCGATGAATCGAAGGCTCCGTTTGGTTTTTGTAACTGCCGCCATCTGTTGGCCGGGGGATGAAACTCCGGAGGTCGCGTGTCGATACTCTTTGGCAAGGCGAGAAAGTTCTGTGGGTCGCCGCTAGATGGCGGAGGGGATTAAGTGTCGGTCTATCGATATTTTCGAAAGTGTATTTTCTGAAAATTTATGAATTATTATATCGATATGTACAGGCTGAATTAATTTCCAAGAAAATGGAGTGAATGATTGATCTAGTTTATAAATCTTAATTTTCAAGTAAGGTTCTCTGAGTTGTACAGGGCGTTGAAATGCATCATGGTGATGTTATTTTTTAGAGATTATCAAAGACAATAACTTCAACTTTATGGACAATTCCTTTTTGGGTACCATATTGAATTTAACAAAAATACAGAAACTGTCAAATTTTGTAAACGACACATTCAAAAATAGAAATTTGTGATAACTCATATAAAATCCAGGTCCGTATTGAAAAAAATAAGTTGTTGGTGGTTTCTGGAAAACGAAACGTCGTATTTATATTTGAAAATGCGAACTTGTGGGGAAGAAATTTTGGCTATGATAAAGTGTCATCCATTTGGATTAATTTCTTCAAATGAATTGAAAAAAAAAATGTTTTAGGCAATTTCCGTTTTCTTCAGATATCCGAAAGTACTCGGAATTTTCGAAGTTTCAAAACGGCATTGTGTTAGGCATAAAGTGCTCAAATTTGCCATTATTTAACCGACCCTGTATTTCTTCCTGTTCACGACATTCCAATGATGATGCTCTAATTCCAGCCACCCTGCATAGAGGATATGGTTGACAACTTGTATTATTCCTATTATCTCTTGGATTCTTCAGTCATGTTTCACAAATGTTCATTTATTCTAGCTTCAATCTTTTTATCGCTCTGCCCAATGTATACGATGCATTGCATTTTGCAAATTCTTCACAAACTCGTTTTCTATTGAAGCATTTTTCTCCTTTGTTCCGCGACGAGCTGGTATGGTGCGAATATTCCACATGTTCATTTATTCTAGCTTCAATCTTTTTATCGCTCTGCCCAATGTATACGAGACATTGCATTTTTCTAATTATTCACCAAACTCGTTTTTTAATGAAGCATTTCTCTCCTTAGTGTCTCAACGAGCTGGTGTGGTGCGAATATTTTATATGTTCATTTATTCTAGCTTCAATATTTTTATCGATCTGCGCAATGTACACGTGTCATTGAAATTCGTAATTTTTTCGCCAAACTAGTTTTTTTTTTCTTGAAGCATTTTTCACCCTAGTACTGCAGCAAAATCTGTTCTTAGATCTCTGAAATCTCTTCAAAATGAAGCCATCTAATCTAAACATCTAATCTAAATTAATTATTATAAAGAGGAAAGATTTGATTGTTTGTTTGTATATATTGAATAGGCCCCGAAGCTACTGGATCGATTTGGCTGAAAATTGGTGGGGAGATAGCTTAGAACCAGAAGGAGGTTATAGGATACTTTTTATCCCGGTACCATTAGGAAATGCAAGATGGCGGATCTAATATATCGGACGAGTTTTGTGATTATGGTCCGATTCTATTCAAAATTGGTATCTGGGGGTTTTCGGGGTCGGAGATTATGATTCTTTGTCAGAATTTGAAAATTCGCCAAACTAGTTTTTTTTTCTTGAAGCATTTTTCACCCTAGTACTGCAGCAAAATCTGTTCTTAAATCTCTGAAATCTCTTCAAAATGAAGCCATCTAATCTAAACATCTAATCTAAATTAATTATTATAAAGAGGAAAGATTTGATTGTTTGTTTGTATATATTGAATAGGCTACTGGATCGATTTGGCTGAAAATTGGTGGGGAAATAGGATACTTTTTATCCCGGTACCATTTGGAAATTCAAGATGGCGGAACCAATATGGCGGACAAGTTTTTCAATTAAAATCCGATTCTTTTCAAAGTTGGTACCTAGGGGTTTTCGTGATCGGGGATTATGATTCCTTCGTCAAAATTAAGAAATTGTATTGTGATTAGGATCCGATTTTATTCAAATTTGGTATCTGGTGGTTCTCGGGGTCGGAGATTATGATTCTTTTGTCAAAAATAGGAAATTTAAGATGGCGGACCCAATATGGCGAACGAGTATTGTAATTATGATCCGACTCTCTTCAAAATTGTTATCTGGATGTTATCGGGGTCGGAGACTATGATTCTTTTGTCAAAATTTGGAAAGGGCGGGATTTCGAAATTCAAGACGGTGGAACCAATATACCGGACGAGTTTCGTAATTACATATACCGATTCGATACAAAATTTGTAAGTGGGCGTTTTCGGGATTTAAAATTATGATTCCTTCGTCCAATCCAATATTGCTGACAAGTTTTGTAATTATGTTCCGATTCTATTCAAAATTTTCATCTAGGGTTTTAGGAGTCGGATATTATGATTCTTTCGTCAAAATTGAGAAATTCAAGTGTAATAAAATGAAGTTGAAATAAATGGTAAATTGAAAAACTGAAGAAACACGCTTTTATAGATAGCGAAACTAAAAAGATGTAGATAATAAAATGAAAATAGTGTCTTGATGAATATTGAACTGAAAAAATATATTATAGAAATGATGTATATATCAAAACAACGTTTGCGAGGTCTGCTAGTATATTATACATAAAATTCCATTCTTGGAATCAACATCTCGACTACAAATCAAAGGATCAGCTAGATATTGACTCTCTCTTCAGAATGAAAGTAGGCATTTTTATCCATTTCACTAACAATAAAAAACATTGGAATCTTACTTTTGGAAACTGTCATTATACAAATCCAATTTGGAAAAAACATTATTTGTGGTTAAAATATTCATGAGTTTACCCAACAGAATAAAATGTATCACTCTTGTTCTGCTTGGCATTTATTGTTATTCCATGTAGTCTTGAATGCTGATCCGTATCCTTTGTGACGAACTTGGCAGTCTTGAAGGTTGAATCCGACTGAAAGAACCAATATGTTCGATGCTTGATAGATATTGGACCGTATATTTGTATGGTTTTATTCTGATCAATGTTATATGATATATATGATGAATGAAATAAAATTCAAGAGTGACCTGAAGGATCAATGTGATTTAAACTTTTCATCTTCCATTTGATTGGATATTCAATTTTTTTCGTGTCCCTCCATAGACATGTTTCTTGATTCTTAGGATCAATGAATGTTAATATTTTCCTCTTAGTTTCTTGACGAGTTGGTGTGGCGCGAATGGTTCGGCATTTCGTCCCTGCAGGCCTTCGAGAACCTCATCCAGCACCTGTCGGAGCAGACGCGCCACGACAGCGGCCAAACGCTCATCGTACGGCTCAACAAGGTGGCGCAGAACCCGTTCAAGAATTGGGCGGTACCCGTGGGCAACGTCACCAAGGTGGTAGAAAACGCCACCCCGAATTCGAATAAGAAGCAGCGGGCCAGGAAGCAGGAAGTCCCCAAGGTAAGTGACTTCCCGACAACTTTCTCAAACGTGTCCGATGTTCCCAGTACTATTTTCTCAAACTTCCAACTGCCCGAACTTCCTCAAACTTCTCACGTGATTATCTCCTCGAATGGGGAAGTTGCCTTCAGATGAATTTTCATGAAATAAGTTCGGAACTCTCCAGTTTTATGTCCACGCTGTACAGAATGGCGACCGATAAACTCCAAGTCGTTTTCATTTTCAAATTGAAGCGATTTCTAATTTTCGGGGCGGCAAACTGTGACGAATATTCTGAATCTATTCTGAAAATATCTGATGTGAAGAATATAGTTAGCGCATAGCTAACGAATGAGAAACGATTGAAAAAAATAGAAAAAGAAGTAGAACTGGTAGACAAAAACATACATAACCACAAATGCACTCGGAGCAGTAATGCAAAAGGTAGTTGGCTTCGTTCTGACAGGTTATGGTTTTGTTATTTATGCATTGAAATATCTCGAATAGAGCTTGATCCTAAACGAAAATATCATTGAATCAATGAATCACCATCGGCTACATTAAATGATACAATCCTTCCTAATTTACTGCCATCGGTCGAAACAGAATGAAGCCGACACCCATGGCTCCTTCCCCTTGTACCTGTCAGTATTTTGAGTTGTGTGGACGGACTTGAAGTATTAGGCGATGTTGCAAGATATAATCTGCAACTTTCCTAGAAAAAAGATCAGGTTTATTAAGGAACGAATCCATTAGCAAAAAAATTATCGATACTATCGCAAAATATCATAATTTATCTTTATTAGTAATCAACTTCATTCAGCCAATAAGAGATTTATGGGAATTATTCATAATACTTGACAAAGTAGGAATGAAGAACCTATTATATCCCATTGCTGGTATGATACAGTTATTATGCATTCCATGAACAATTTCCGGAAATCTAGACATATTGATGATGTCGGCAACGTCGTACTGGCACGTAAGTCATAGGATTGGTGGAGGAGCGAAGTTCCTCTTTCATTTATTTTTTTCTGATGTGAAATTTCATCTTACCAAAAAAAGAAAAAAATACGTATATATCAATTTTTTACAAACTTTACAATGAGATAAAAACCTCAATATTGGAAACTTCCCTATTACCCCATGGATATATAAAAAGAGGAGATACAAAATTGTTTACATTTTGTCCTGATCCAACATCATTTTGAGCAGAAAACAATGATGACAAATTTCTGCGGATTACCATAAATATCTATCGCCTGTGTTTGAGAACGAGGAAAGCATTTATCATATATTATACAAGGTGGGCCACCAGTAACGCCTCGGTCTCTAGAAGGCTAACCACTTATCTTCTTGGAATTCTTCCTCTCTAGGAAGTTGCATGTCAACATAGGCTACCATTTAAAATTATTTCGAAACATACAGGGTGTCCCCAAAAACCATAAAACACTGAAGTTGAACTTTTTTCTATCGAACACCCTATATATCATTTCATTTTGAGATTCTCCCTGATAAGCTGATTTCAACGACCCATCATACTTGGGGTCTAGCAGTCATAATTACTGAAATATAGGGTGTGAATAATCGAGATTTTCCAAGTTCAAGAATTTTTTGTGTCGAAACTATTCATAATTGGTCAAAACGGCTTACATGTCCCTATCTCAACTTTTGATTAACTATCTACTGATATTTAATTGGGACATATGCCGGGTTATCAAAATTCTGAATTCTGCACCACCCTGTATTTGTTTCAATTAAATGTCAGTAGATAGTTGATCAAAAGTTGAGATAAGGACATGTGAGCCGTTTTGACCAATTATGAATGGTTTAGACACAAAAAATTCTTGAACTTGGAAAATCTACATTTCTCACACCCTATATCTCAGTAATTATAACTGCTAGACCCCAAGTATGATGGATTGTTGAAATCAGCTCACCAGGGAAAATCTCAAAATGAAATAATATATAGGGTGTTCGATTGAAAAAAGTTCAACTTCAGTGTTTTGTGATTTTTGGGGACATCCTGTTTGTTTCAAAATAATTTCAAATGGTAGCCTATGTTGACATGCAAGATAAGTGGTTAGCCTTCTAGAGACCGAGGCGTTACTGGTGGCCCACCCTGTATATATATGAGAGGGTAGTCGTTGCTGCCTAGTTAGAGGTAAAACTAGGTTTATTGGGGAATGCAGCAAAGTGAAAAGAGTACTCTTTAAAGTTTGTCCAAGCTTTCGGAATATTATATTTCCATCATCAGGGTACTACAACAATTTTCCATTAGGTCACATTAATTATAGCAAGAGAAATTTTTACTTACATCTATGTTGAGGTTGGTTCACATTAATGTTGATAATGATTCAATTGTATAAGACGATAATGACATAGTTGAAAAGACGAACAAAAACAATTGTGGGTGAGCCACTTTTGAGAAACACCCGGTATGTCTATGAATCCCTCCGTATTATATTTTCCGCAGGTCGCCCAAAACTCGCCGGCCGAGCAACGGCCGCCCAAGAGCACCTCGCCCGACGTGCCCGAGCAAATGGTGCCCTTGGAGAACTACTACTACGGCACCGTCGATCCCTACTCCAAAACGCCCACCATCGTCCTCAACATGAAGTGCCCCTTCTGCAAGGACCTCTTCGACAACAACATCCAGCTGATGAGCCATCTGTTCAAGCATGCGCACAACGTGTCTCAGGACGCGCAGCTCTGCCGGTACTGCCTCACCAGCGTGTCGACGGCCAACGATCTTCTCAAACATGTTGGTGAGTTTCTTCTCGTTTTTATCTTCTTTCAGAGCCCCTGATCTCGACCAGAGGTACAGCCAGAAACGGAATTTCAATGAATTGGCGCAGTCGGTAGGAGCCGTGCAAGTTGCGTCGATTGGGTATCATTATTGGAAGGTGTGGATAGTGACAGATGCGCTGACAGACGCGTCATAATGGCGGTCGATGAAGTCGAAGACGTTTTAATTTTGAAAATAAAGCAGTATCTAATTTACATAAAGAAGTCGTACAGCAGTTATATGCTATTGTAGTCAGGCTTGTCAATCTTGATTAATATTCCTATCGACTTTGACAAGTTGTGTCAAAGTTCAAACTATTTTTTTCAGTAACGCGCAAATGTGTACTACTTTTTAATGACATCTGGAACATCATAGGCAGGTTTACACCATACAAACCTTGTACGACTTGCTTATGTACACAATTTTACATTCAGAATCTAGTCCGAATATAGCTGATGCTGATTAATATAGCTAGCAAATAGAAAAGAAGAAAATTTGGTATCGTTGTTGATATTATCATGAAAAGGAACGATGATCAACTATCAAAACAACTATAAACTGTAGACATAGGCCAACAAATCACTGGAGAGGTGTACCTTTCATTATTTTGTGTGGACGGGCTCAAAGTAATATGCGCTGTTGCAAGATATAATTTGCAACTTTCCTAGAAAATTGATCCGTTTTATGAAGGAATGCATTCATTTGAAAAAAAAAAACTGACTAGTTATGATCATCATTTTGTAATATAACGAAAGTGAAAAATTATAGATACTATTGCAAAATTTCTCAATTTATCTTCATTAGTAATCAACTCCTTCCAGATAATAAGATTTATGGAAATTATTCCTAATACTCGACGAAGTAGGAATTCAAAATCTATTTTATCACATTGCCGTTATGATGTATTCAAAGAACAATTTCCGGAAATCTAGACATCGTATTTTAACTCTGTGTGAATGAGATTGTGGCTTTTCATGAAGTACAGTTGTATTCAAAAAAAGCGAACAAGTATATTAGAGAAAGTAACGTCATCCTATTTGCGTTTACGGGCTATCGGGAATGATTGATTACCAAATGTTCACAGTAAAGTTGTCATAGGTTCTCAAAAACACAAAGCATTGGGCTGAACCAGTTCCACATAACTAGATCTAGGATAATGTAAACCCCTCTATTTAATATTGGTACGCTTTTTTATTGAATACCACTGTATGTCATAGGAATGGCGAAGGTGCCAAGATCATTTTTCATTAATTTTTTTCTGGAGTGAAATTTGATTATACAAAAAAAATATATTATACATATAACCGTAGAACTAATTATTATTTAATGAATGTTTTTTTGGGAACAACCTTGACTTGCAGGATTAAATGGGTCAATTTAGTCCTGTGGTACCTATATTATTGTTTACTTAGCTATGAAAATAAATCAGTCTTACTTACGTATATAATACTGTATATAATTTATATACAGTCTATAATGTTTACAAACTTCACCTCAATATGGGAAAATTCGCCATTATCGAACTTGCGAGACGAGACGCCTTCGTTTTTCAGCTTCCTCGCACCCCGCCGAAACGAAATTCGACAACGGCTTCGTGTGCCTCGTGTGCGAGACCCAATACATGAACCCGTTCATCTTGGGCAAGCACATGTCCAAAGAGCACTGCCCCTCGGAGCTGCCCTACCAGTGCGGCACGTGCGGCTACCGGTGTTCCAATCACAAGCAGGCCATCGACCACTTCTACAAGGCGCACGACAACGGTCCGACGATCCAGTGCCCGTTCTGCCTCAAATCCACAACGGTGTTCTCGTCCAGCAGGAACATCGTGCAGAACATGAACTACTTCATACAGCATTTGCAGGTGAGGATTTAGCTTTCAGCGGGCGCGCTGTCGTAAAATTTACGACAAACACGCCTTTTAACTTCCGCTACACGTCTTATACCTTCCACTACTTTCATCTATCAGTCGCGAGTATCGAACTCCGAGCTATTCGAAGATCTACCGAAGATCTACTGGAGATCTACTTGCCTACGTCACCCATTTATGGCAATCTTCAATAGAAAAACACGGAGAATCTCTAGCTGTCGCGTTGGACATATCGAAAGCATTCGACCGCGTTTGGCACGAAGGACTCCTCCACAAACTACCATCATACGGCTTACCACCTCAGCTATGCCATCTCTTATCGAGTTTTCTTTCAGGCAGATCGCTTCACGTGGTGGTGGACGGTGTATCGTCTGATACCATTGGCATCAATTCCGGCGTTCCACAAGGATCAATTTTGGCACCAACATTATTCCTGCTTCATATCAATGATCTGTTGGGAGTAACAACTTGCCCCATCCACAGCTTTGCAGATGATAGTACCCTCCATACTGCGTTCTCTTCCAGAATTCCCATTTCTTCCCAGGAAACTAAGAACTTACGGCGCAGGCAGGTCAATGCTGTCAATGAAGATCTTGCTGAAATCACAGCCTGGGGAACCAACAACCTAGTTGAATTCAACGCCACCAAAACTCAAGCCTGCATTTTCTCTAGAAAGGCGGAACTCAGTATGCCCGATATTGTAATGTCTGGCTCCACCATCCCCACCAAGCCCACCATATCTATGCTCGGTATTTCCATCAGCAACACTCTTTCATGGGATAATCATGTCAGATCCATCGCAAAAGCTGCTTCACAAAAACTCGGATTCTTGTTCCGTGCGAAAAGCTACTTTACACCTCAACAGCTTCTCATGATCTACAAAGCGCAGATACGGCCTGTTCTAGAATACTGTTCCCACATATGGGGTTCAGCACCAAAACATACGCTGATGCTCTTAGATTCCATCTAGAGAAGAGCCATTCGCCTGGTGGGTGACGCCACATTCACTCACTCTTTGACATCATTGGAACACCGTAGAAAGGTCGGCGACCTTTCAATTTTCTATCGATACTTCCACGGGAAATGTTCTTCGGAAATCTCTGCAATCATCCCTTCACTAGCAATACCAATCAGACGAACTAGACAAGCCCAGTCAGCACATCCTTACGTCGTCAACCTCGAAAGATGTCGAACAGCACTTTATCAAGACTCCTTCATCCATAGAACGGCTAGGCTCTGGAATTCATTGCCTGTGGAAGTATTCCCAACAACATATAATCTCCAAAAATTCAAAAAAAATTCCAATACCTACCTCCTGTCCCTATCGCCCCTAGGAACGCACGATGTTCTTTGAACATTATAGGGATTCCCTTTCGTGCGCTCCAATCGATAAAAAAAAAAAAAATTTAGTGTAGCTTAGAGCTACAGACGTACATATATGCAGAAAAGTGTTCGTTTACCAAAGCCTGTTCTGTCTCAAATCGACCACGGTGTACTTATCTAGCAGGAACTATGTGCAGAACATGAACTACTTTATACAGCATTTGCAGGTGAGGATTTACCTTTCAGCGGGCTCGCTGTCGTAAAATTTACGACACACACACACATATAACTTCCCCTACTTTCATCAATATCATATCATAATATTCCTGCTAAGGAAAAGCTAGCATATCGTCAATATTATGTCTATTCCCGATAAACTCGCGAAATACTCAAATAGTAGCCTATTATCGACCACCTATAAAAGACACAGGACAACGGCCCGACCATCCAGTGCCCGTTCTGCCTCAAATCCACCACGGTGTTCTCGTCCAGCAGGAACATCGTCCAGAACATGAACTACTTCATACAACATTTGCAGGTGAGGATTTACCTTTCAGCGGGCGCGTTGTCGCAAAATTTACGCCACACCCACACATCTTATGACTTCCGCTACTTTCATCTATCAGTCGCGAGTATTGAACTCCGAGATATTCAAATATTATAGTGTAGTTTAAACGTACAGACGTATCAGATACGCAGAAAAGTGTTTCTTTACCAAAGCCTGTTCTGTCTCAAATCGACCACGGTGTTTTCGTCCAGCAGGAACATCGTGCAGAACATGAACTACTTTATACAGCATTTGCAGGTGAGGATTTAGCTTCCAGCGGGCGCGCTGTCGTAAAATTTACGACACACACGTCTTATAACTCCTGCTACTTTCATCAATATCATATCGTAATATTCCTGCAAAGGAAAAGCTAGTATATCGGCAATATTATGTCTATTACCGATGAACTCGCGAAATACACAGGACAACGGTGCGACCATCCAGTGCCTGTTCTGCCTCAAATTGACCACGGTGTTCTCGTCCAGCAGGAACATCGTGCAGAACATGAACTACTTCATACAGCATTTGCAGGTGAGGATTTACCTTTCAGCGGGCGCGCTGTCGTAAAATTTACGACACACACACACCTTATGACTTCCGCTACTTTCATCTATCAGTCGTGAATATTGAACTCCGAGCTATTCAAATATTATAGTTTAGTTTAGAAGTACAGACGTATCAGATATGCAGAAAAGTGTTCGTTTACCAAAGCCTGTTCTGCCTCAAATCGACCTCGGTGTTCTCGTCCAGCAGGAACTTTGTGCAGAATATGAACTACTTCATACAGCATTTGCAGGTGAGGATTTAGCTTCCAGCGGGCGCGCTGTCGTAAAATTTACGACACATACGTCTTATAACTCCCGCTACTTTCATCAATATCATATCGTAATATTCCTGCAAAGGAAAAGCTAGTATATCGGCAATATTATGTCTATTACCGATGAACTCGCGAGATACACAGGACAACGGTGCGACCATCCAGTGCCTGTTCTGCCTCAAATTGACCACGGTGTTCTTGTCCAGCAGGAACATCGTGCAGAACATGAACTACTTCATACAGCATTTGCAGGTGAGGATTTACCTTTCAGCGGGCGCGCTGTCGCAAAATTTACGCCACACACGTCTTATAACTTCCGCTACTTTCATGTAGTCACTGGATGGTAGAGTTCCTGAATGTACTTGACACTGCTGTTTTGACGTTTTTTGTATATCAGAGTACGGACACTATGACAAGCACTGACAATCAGACATAACCACAAATAAATTGATGGAAAAAGCGGGAACTGACAGTACACGGACGTACATGACATCGAAGGTTTGACAAATTGATAGAATTAGGAGAAAGATGCGAGTTTGTGCAGTTTCCAACTGCGAGAACACGGGAAATAAATGGGCGTGTACACCTTGGTAGAACTTTTAACTCAAACCATGTTTATAATGATCCTTTCATACATAAATAATGATTGACGACATAATTCGATCGAAAAATTTACTGGAATGTTCAATTTTTGGACATAAATAATAGTACCATCTGAAAACAGACCCTCTTATGACGTAGAAACCTCATCTCGCCATAGTTAAAAGAAAATACCAAACGCCGGACGGAGACTGAGACAACTGATATATTAATTCTTTCAAATGTGATCTCGCGCTAAATCACTCTGCCAGAAATCATGTATCATTCATCTCTGTCTGGAATAGTCCTGTTTCAGTATTAGGGTTTTGACGTCACACCGTCGCCTCGTTTTCAGAGATCCGAAAAATCGGGGATTTCAATAATTTTTTATAAAACGTAGGGAGCTCACAGCGATAAACGGTTTGCGGTGGCGAGCTAGTTTGGGTGAGTTCTATCGAATTATGGAATAAAAATTCTTTGTGATATAAGCCCATTAACTCTATTCGAATTTTCATCGGATAACGTAATTCTACAAAAATGGATACAGAATATGATGCGGCCGGCATGGAATATAGGTTCAGGCCACAAAATTTGTGAGGTTTTCAAATTTCTTGGTAGGATATAGAACATTTCTCAACGCATTTTCAACAGGTACATTTGAGAACGGAAGATTTGATGTTGAAGAATAGGATCGTATTGAGAGAAAGAGCCGAAACCACAATTTGTAAACTGAGCGAGTATCGAAAAGAATCTCATTCCAATTTAGAACCAACAAGAAACGAAGAACTTGCAGATAATGAAATTCATTTCGAACATATTTTGGAAGAAAAAGAGTGATCTTTCGATGGCCGAGTTCAAACCAACAATCACCTTTAGCAATGTGAGCTTTTCGTGGGAACCAGGACATAAAAAAAATCTCTCTTGCAGAAACACCAGCGCAAACAGTTCGCCAAACGCTGCGGCAAGTGCAACCTGTGGTTCGTGCAAAAGGACATGCTCAAGGAGCACCAGACGCGCATGCACGCGTCGCAGCGCGGCAAGCCGGGCCTGGTGCCTTGGCAGGCGCCCAGGAACGGCGTCATGGTGCCCAAGTCGCGGACGGACAAGCACCCCGGCGACGGGGAGGTGATCGACTTCGGCGCGCTGCGCTTCGACCTCGGCGAGAGCGCGGCGTGTAAGGAGTGCGGCCGGTCGATGGGCGCGCCCAAACATTTCCCGTAAGTCAAATCTCAAACTTCAATACAATCAGCGAGTTATTGTAGCAAACAGTAGGCATTTATCAGGTATATGAGAGAAAACTGGCCCCGGAACTGATCCTTGTGGAACTCCCTGTTTTTATCACAGAAAATACTATATTTTTACACGACTTGTTGTTTGAAGCTCAACAACCTATCAACATCTATTTCATGAACTCACATAAGCTCCTTCAACCCATTGCATCAACATTCTACTCATTAACATCCAATTCATCTATCAACCGGACTGCAAATTCTAAACTTGGACAAAAAAAGTTTACACATGAGGCGATTTCGAAATTTAATAAATTACCAGATGATATGATGATATATTTATATGCAAAGGAATGATCAAAGCTGGAAGACTATGAATCTCCTTTTTTTCCCCTTCTTGTGCACTATAATATGAGTACTGTTATTTGGGGATTTAAAGTTGCCTCCATTTTGTTAATACGACTTGTACGCTGATTTTTTTTAAAGTTGTCAGGTAAAAATCACGCGAAATAAGAATATGGAGAGGATATTCAAACGAACAAGATTTAATTATTAGGTGCGTTTTATTGGCAAGATTCTTCCACCGGAACGACAATTCATGTCGTTTTATTGAACGAAATTCTGAAACTGGTTTCAACGTTTCATTCCGCCTTCTCATATGGAATGACAGGAGGACGATTGTGTGGAGGGAGTGTACGAAATGGCGAAAATGGCGGTATTTCAGATAGTCTAACCTCGAAATCTGACTTAAAAATTGCCTAAAAGTGAACTCGCATCAGGAAATATTTTGGAATTGTTGGCAATTCTATCCAGAATACTTTCAAACACTTCCGGACTCCTGAAATGGCTTTTGAATGTTGATAAATCCATTTGCGGTAGGTATTACTTCTTCGTAATAATTTTGAATTTTTGTATGATAATGCCGAAGTCAAGTATTCCTGTAGACAACATCAGAAGACTCAAACAAGTATAAAACCCTTCCGAGTATTGAGGGGTCAATTCCATATATAAATATCAATGTATTTTGAAATCTAATCGGTGCAGCTACTAAGGAGGATAACAAAAAAGCGGGAACAACATCCATTTTTGGACCATTATAAATTAAACAGCTACAGCAAGATCCCGGAATCATATCATCATTATATAACCTAAAAAAGATCAGCTGAATGTTACAACAGTTACTGTCAAAATAAAGTACATCGTTTCATTAGTCGTCAATTCTACTGCCACCAGTGGGAAACAAAAAAAAAACACGAAAATGGTGTTTTGTGATGTGTACGTCAAGTTTTCTGTCGCCAAATGAATCGAAATTGAGGCGTTTAATTACAAAATTTGGTACCAAATTCACGCTGATCGCTGTCGACTCATTTGGCGCATTATTGCGACCGAAAACTTGACGTTATTGGCAAAACTTTTCCTATTTCTTTATTGTGTTCGTGCAATAATTAAACGTACATTTGAATACTTCTCCATATTCTCAAATCGCGTGTTCTGTACGTGACAACTGTAGAAAAAAAAAACACTGTACAACTCGTTTTTAACAAAATGGCGGCAAATTTAAATCGGGCGACCTTGTTAGGAGAAAAAACTCCCCACTCAATCAGCATCCATCTTCAAACAAAGTGAATCAGCACCCAACTCTTCAAAACAAATTAATTTACCAACCATTTAACTCTTCTATAAATACCCAACAAATCTCAGTGTGATGGTAGATGAGATTGGTATTGATGAAATGAGTAGATTGATGAGTTGGGTCCTCGCAGAGATTATACATTCTAATCTCTCGTACTTGTGGTAATGTGAAATGGAGTTCCCTGTAGGCAATCTAAGAGCTGAGCTGAGTTTAATATTACTTGACGAGATTTTCTTTCTCAGATCGTTTGACAGTTGTCAGAACCCCAACTGTCAATATTCCACTTGTTGCACGAACGCCATGCAAGAACACAACGCCAAGTGCAGCAAAAATCAGAATCCAGTCGCAGAAGAAAAGCTGCCATTTGAGATGTTCTGCATTTGTGGCCATAGCAGTACAGATGGTAAGTATTTATATTTTCAACCCTCACTAAAATAAAAAAGAAAACTAATTTCTAGAGAAAATTGTATGACGTTCATCACCTTGAGAAAAGGCACATCATTTTTTAGAATGGGCAGTTTACGATTTCGAGATTTTCATTTCTCTGTGAAGTTTCTGCATGTGCAAATAATTCTTATACTCCATAACAAAATATCATGTAAATGTTGGAGACTTTGCAACATTATGCTGAATGCTGAGAACTGACAAGGCCACGCCCACAATTTCTAACTTGAAGGGATCCTGGGTGGATTTTTAAATTTTTCCATTGTTTATTGTTATTTTCTATTTGTTACTTTCTCCTTGATTCACGATCTAGTTGCTGTGATTCAAGTTGAATGTTATCTCTATAGTCTAATTATTTCGTCAGAATTGTAATATTTTCTGATATCACTGGTGGTAAGCAATAAGCTCTAATTTCGATTTCATTTATTCATCAACTCATCCATTTTTCAGGATATACTCTTAATCATCATTAGTATTAGCACTGCTCGGTATAGGGTTGACGTATCAGTCCCTCTAAAACCTTCCACCTTTATCAACACTCAACACAATACATTCTCTACAACGCTTCAAATGAGAATGAATCAACTGAATGTCGGATACAGTCATTTGTAGATAAGTGACTAAACCTTATGTAACCACTAACTGTAGTTCTGTGCTTCTAATGGTACAGGGCGTCCGACATCTGGCTAGTCGCTAACATCAGTGACTCAAACGTTGATACTTTTCCTTCGTTTTAGTTCGGGCTTATTACACACTTATGATGATGATCCCGTTTTCCGCCAAAATATCCTCTGAATAGAAATGATTTGAACCAATTCAATGGGCTTATATCACAAAAAAAATTTATTTCATAATTCGATAGAACTCACCCAAACTAGCTCACCACCGCAAACTGTTTCTTGCTGTGAGCTCCCTTCGTTTTATAAAAAATTATTGAAATCCCCGATTTTTCGGACCACTGAAAACGAGGCGATGATGTGACGTCAAAACCCTAATACTGAAACAAGACTATTCCAGACAGAGATGAATGATACATGATTTCTGACAGAGTGAAATAGCGCGAGATCACAGTTGGAAGAACTAATATATCAGTTGCCTCTGTCTCCGTCGGGCTTTTGGTACTTTTTTTTAACTATGGCGAGATGAGGTTCCTACGTCATAAGAGGGTCCGTTTTCAGATGGTACTATTATTTATGTCCAAAAATAAAACATTCCAGTTAATTTTTCGATCGAATTATGTCGTCAATCATTATTTATGTATAAAAGGATCATTATAAACATGGTTTGAGTTAAAAGTTCTACTAAGGTGTACACGTCCATTGTCACTATAGATTGCAAAAGCATAATTCTAATCTGTGTGAAACTAATTTGATGAAAATTCCTCTGAAGGAACTTCCCCATTCTTTATTTTTTCCAGATTTCCCGAAATAAATTCCCAAACATATGCACATTCGAATTGAATTCACGCAGTTGCGTTCACTCTGCTACCTTTGATCATTAAAAAATACTTTTCGTTGCAGGAAACCAAATGGCGAGGCATCTGGCAATATGCGAACGAAAGTCGGCGTATCCCTCCAAGGCCGAAGCGAAATCAGCCACTGTCACGCACAGCATGTTGGACGTGTTGGGGTTAGTAAGAAAACCCGAAGAGACAGCCAAAAAGTCGGGCGAAGCCAAGGAACCATTCGCCAGCAAAAGGACAGGACCGGGCAAGTTCTCCAAGCGCAGAGTAGGATTCGCGATGGTCCCGAAAAAAGCGCCAGAGCGACAAAAAGTGGAAGAACAGCCCATGGAAGTGGTCGAATCGGAAGAAAGCGCCTCGCCAGTGGTCGAGGATAAAGAAGATGCAAGCAAAAACGGAGAATTATCGGAAAGTGTGCGAGAAATAGGCACCGAGGAAAGCGAAGTGAAAGCTAAAGAACCAGATTTAGAAGAAATGGAAAATGACGTTAATATGGAAAAAGTAAGACCAGAGAACGAGTCGGTCTTAGATACAGAAAAGGAGACCTCAGAAATAGAAGATAAAAAGGAAGAAGAAAAAGAACATGTGGCAACAGAAGTAGAACAAGGAGCAGTGGAAGAAGATAAAGAACCAACCGAATTGGCAGTGACAGAAGAAAAAGAAACAGCGACACTGGAAGAAGAAAAAGAATCAATAGAACTGGCCACGACAGAAGATACTAATACAATTGAGGAAGAAACGGGGCCAATGAAAGAAGATGAAGAAGCAGCAGAAGAAAAAGAGACTGTAGAAGATGAAACAGAGGCCGTGAAAGAGGCAGTAGAAGAAAAAGAGGCGCTTGAAGAAAAAGAGACAGCTGAGTCTATAGAAGACACAGTGGAAGATAAAAATGAGAAAGATGAAGTTGAAGATACCCCAGCAGCTGACCTCGGGGAAGAAACACAGTCAAGTGAAGAGAAAGCATCACCAGGAGCAGGAGAGACAGACTTGCTGAAGGAAGAATCAAAGGAAAAAGAACCAGATGAGAACGAGTTGATCGATGAAAATGAGTTGAAAGAAGAAACCGTGAAGCAACTGGAAGAAGAGATGACGGAGAAGCTCACGGACGTTGAGGAGCCGCTGACTCTTCCCGAAGAAATCCCTCCGGTCGAGAATAATGTGAACGAAGATGAAGAAATGGAAGTGTCTGAAATGGCAGAGAAGCCCCAGGACTCCGAAATAACTCCCGATGACATCGAGAATCTCATTTCTGACGTGGTGGAAGAGAAGGCGGAAGCAGACAAAGAAATGAATTTTGATGACGTGCAGGGTATGGACCACCAAGAGTTGGAAGGTGGTTCTAGTGACGTCATACAGGGTGGAGCGACTCCAATGGACACTGATTGAGCTCGCTTTTCCTTTGTTTTTTCGGTAATGTAAGTGAAAGAGTGTTTGTATCAAACGTATAATTTAGCTTATGGAAATTGATGCTGCTTGAGGGGACGTGTAAATAGTATTCATTTAAGATTTTTGTAAAAAGTTTTTCGTTCGTTGGACTATGCAATCGTAAATCGTAAGGAGATTTATTTGTATCATGTGTTGTCATCTTCTGTTTATATTTTTTATAGGTGAGACTATTGACTAGTATTTGGATTTCTTCGTGTTGCACTATTTGTATGTTTTATTGGGAATTGTTTCCTAGTTATGATCATTTTGAGTTTACAAATAAAATCTATTCAAATTCCTAATGACTTCTGTTTTTGTTAGCGAAACAAATCTGGAAATTTTCAATAGCTTGCGCCAACGTTTAGTCTAATTTAAGATGTACCAGTGGCGGCTCCTCAGAGGAGGCAACGGAGGCTGAGCCTCCTCAGAGATTCTCCTTAAACTTATATTATCTATACTTTCTCATTAAAGGGACACCAAAATACATGGATTTTGATTTTATTTCCTGTTTTGAGCTGAAATTTTGTATACACATTCAGTTTGGATGACAATGCACGATAAGGTGTGTCACGTTATTCTAAATCCAATATGGCGGACTATCTAAGATGGCGGAATAGCTATATTTGATATACTTTTGCAATATGGGTATCAAATGAAAAGGCTCGTTGAGAGTAACTCGAAAAATGATGTGACGTCATTCTAAATCGAATATGGCGGATCATTCAAGATGGCGGAATGGTCATTTTTAATCTACTTCTACAATATGGGTATCAAATGAAAGGGCTCGTTGAGAGTAATTATAAAAATAAGGTGAAGTTGTTCTAAATCCAATATGGCGGACTATCCAAGATGGCGGAATAGCTATTTTTGATATACTTTTACAATATGGGTATCAAATAAAAAAGCTCGTTGAGAGTAATTCGAAAAATGTGACGTCATTCTAAATCGAATATAGCGGACCATCCAAGATGACGGTATGGTCATTTTTAATCTACTTCTACAATATGGGTATCAAATGAAAGGGCTCGTTGAGAGTAATTCGAAAAATAATGTGACGTTATTATAAATCCAATATGGCGGATCATCCAAGATGGTGGAATAGCTATTTCTAATATACTACAATATGGGTATCAAATGAAAAGGCTCCTTGAGAGTAACTCGAAAAATGATGTGACGTCATTCTAAATCGAATATGGCGGACCATCCAAGATGGCGGAATGGTCATTTTTAATCTACTTCTACAATATGGGTATCAAATAAAAGGGCTCGTTGAGAGTAATTCGAAAAATAATGTGACGTTATTCTAAATCCAATATGGCGGACCATCCAAGATGGCGGAATAGCTATTTTTGATATACTTTTACAATATGGGTATCAAATGAAAAGGCTCGTTGAGAGTAACTCGGAAAATGATGTGTAGTCATTGAAAAACGAATATGGCGAAACTTCTATGATCATATAAATTGTGTATAATGATGTTGTAAGTTGATAGTTGAAATTATTAAGAAAAATTTCATTTTCTTCTTTTTAGAGCGTTTAAATAAAATCTTTTTATTAAAAAGTTTTTTTTTTACTTTTAATTTATTCACAATAAATCTCATATCATTCAGCCTCCTCTGTCATGAAAGTCACGAGCCGCCACTGAGATGTACCAATTGCTATCAGACCGAGAGCGGCCGATGAGACTTGTTGGACAGAAACAGTAATATTCAACCTGGATCTCTTTGCTTTGAGATCTAGTTCTTTGAACCATATGAATAGGTTGAAAATTTTTATTGATGTTCGAATTTCGAGTATGTAGCAAAAGTCCACTTTGAAAATATGATTGAAGTCCGAATAATAATTTCGTCGAGAAGAAATAAAAAACACTTGAAAACTTAAAAGCAATGGATTATTCAACATATACATACAATCAACCCCTAATTCAACTTTCAGTCTTACATAATTATTAAAAAAATATTAAACTGGTATCCTCTAAACTTTATACAAAATTCAATGGCCTTATCAAAGATTGACTAGTTCACAAACAACATACCTATATAAATGTAGATTTAGAAATCAAATTGTGATGAAATGAGTCAGAAGTTGATAATTTCCAAAAATTACTGCATAACTGATGGTTTGTTTATCTTGGTGTTCCTCAAAAAACACCTCATCTCAAAAATGATTTCCTGAACTGTTAATTTCAAGTTCTTCTTTAAACAAGGACAAATCACATACAATACAATGTTCCAAAACCAAAACACTAATAACATCCATAATGGTGAATTTGAGAACCAAAACTAAGAATTGTGATTAGAAAAACATACTCTCAGGACTAAGATATTCAAGGAGGAATTTGTGTATCTCAGTATACAGTGTGTCCCGCTTACCATGCTCACCATGGGTATCTTGCTAACGGTGAGAGATACAAGGTCGGTTAAATGACACCAGATGTGGAGTTTGTCAAGGCCAACTACTATAATGTGAAAAAATATTTTGATAAGATCTATTCGTTTTTGTTATACGCAAAAAACAAATTTTGATCATTTTCATGTCTCCTTCATAACTTTTTTATTCATGAAAATATTCAAATAGGAATTTCACAATCTCATGGCAGTTTTTCAAAGTGATTTAGAAAAAAATATGAAATTTATACCAACTCTTCTAGAATTTGAGATATCAGCACCAACTTTAGTTTTTAAAATGTAGGTCATAGCTCACTATGACTTAGTTACAAATAACTTTTTTTTCTCTTATAGATGATATGTGGCAGTAATAGTTTTGTGTTGTTAACAACGGAGTTATCGTCATTTGTACAAAAACAAAAAATTATTTGGAAGCCGCCATCTTGAATTTATAAATTTTAACAAAAAACTCATGATCTCCGACTTCAAAAACCCCCACTTACCAATTTTGAATTGAATCGGACCAAATCTTGTCCGCCATCTTGGAGCAGCCTTTTTTTTTATTTCAACAAAAATTCCATAATGAATTGTCACCGGATTTACGAACATCTGCCAAATTTCAAGTTGGCAGGACGGCCAGAAGTGAGTCAAAATTCACTTGCAACATTTGATTACAGACAGAAATTTAAAAAAATGGCTGCTCCAAGATGGCGGACAAGATTTGGTCCGATTCCATTCATAATTGGTAAGTGGGGGTTTTTGAGGTCGGAGATCATGAGTTTTTTGTTAAAATTTATAAATTCAAGATGGCGGCTTCCAAATATTTTTTTTGTTTTTGTATAAATGACGATAACTCCGTTGTTATCAACACAAAACTATTACTGCGACATATCATCTGTGAGAGAAAAAAAAGTTATTTGTAACTAAGTCATAGTGAGTTATGACCTACATTTGAAAAACTAAAGTTGGTGCTGATATCTCAAATTCTAGAAGAGTTGGTATAAATTTCATATTTTTTTCTAAATCACTTTGAAAAACTGCCATGAGAATGTGAAATTCCTATTTGAATATTTTCATAAATGAACAAGTTACGGAGGACACATGAAAATGATCAAAATCTGTTTTTTGCGTATAAAACAAAAACGAATAGATGTTATCAAAATATTTTTTCACATTATAGTTGGCCTTGACAAACTCCACATTTGGTGTCATTTAACCGACCTCGTATCTCTCACCGTTAAAAAGATACCCATGGTGAGCATGGTAAGTGGGACACACTGTACAGAGAAGTGTACAAAAAACAACCAGGACTGTAACTTCTGAATTATGCGAGATAGAGTTTTGAAAATTGGTGGGCAGCTAGTATACCAAACTGCTCATTAATTGACGATACAATTTTGGTTCCATCACTTCCGGTTTTACTGGAAACGACCCCAACTTTTGATTTTTAAATGGGACACCCTGTATTGTATTCCATAATCGGTTAGGGATTGTCATAACGAATTCATCGATACCGGGTGTGATAGAGTTATTTCAAATGATTACGCATATATTCGCGTTCTAAGATTCCATATGCTCAATGAGTGTGACAGAGAAAGAAGTTTTGATATTGGGAAGTCACACCTATTGAGCATATGTAAACTTCGAACGCAAATATCTTCGTAATTGTTTGAAATAACCCTATCAAACCCGGTATCGTAGAATTCATCATGATAATCCCTAACCGACTATGGAATACAATACAGGGTGTCCGATTTAAAAATAAAAAGTTGGGGTCGTTTCCGGTGAAACTGGAAGTGATAGAAGAAAAATTGTTTCATCAATTAATGAACAATTTATTACAGTCCTGGCCGTTTTTTGTGCACTTCTCTGTATAAATTCACCATGAGAAATTATAGATATGTTTGTGAAAGATAAGGCTCCAAGTGGAATGAAGCTTGAAAATTTTTGAATATCACCTGATATTTGTCAACCAGTTTAGTTTATAAAAATGCAACAAGTGGATCTCTTGTATAGTCATACTCTGGAAACTTGTGATGTGATAAAAATAAACCAGGCTTATATAGCATGATGGATTCCTTAAATACTCGCCTAACATAATATTTACAATAATTTATTCTCACAACTACCAAGCAACTCTAGTGTCAATTTCAATTCAACATATTTGAAGGACTCATTCCACACAAGAAACATGATTTCCTGCTAAATTTCCACATCCTATTTCTATCAAGATCAGTGGGGCAAGTAATTTTCCCAAAATTCAGCTAGCTTCTACACTTATGAGTGGTAACTATCTTGTATTTCTAAATTATTCCCTCAAATTTGAAAAAATTTCACTTAGCTTGATGTAACAACTTTGGTCAGCACATAAGGCATCCATACTCATTGGGCCTTCGATTTTTTTCTTTCTTTCAGTTCCTTATCTTTTCTCAACTGTTCTTTAAGCTGAGCCGTTTTCAGATTTGTCATCAGTTGAGTTGATTGGTAAAGCCAACTCCCCTAAAAACAATTCAATTGAAAAAAAATAGTGGTGAAATATTTGAATTTCTGTTATTAATTTTGAAAAATAATCAAATCAAGGTAATTCCAAGGTAATGAAAGTGTTTTTTAGGATGTCCGATTTTTTTTTGAAAAAAAAAAATAGTCAGCATTGAGGAAATTAACAATATTTTGTTGAAAAAACTAACTGAAAGAAAAAGAAGCATACAGCTGTTTGGTCTTAATTTTTTTTCCTATATATGTCTTTTGCAAAGCATTTGACAAGCAAAAAAAATATTCTCATAAAATTGCATCAATCAAATGGGATATTAGTATCTGCTTGAGAGTTCTCCTATATGACACATAATTCAATGAACTATTTTTTTTGTTATATGCATGTTTGGTTCAATAAATTCACAATGAATACAACATTGTTCAAATAAAAACAGGTTTCTTGCTACCTCTTTATGGCAGTTATTCAAGCAAGACTATTTATGTTGAAATGAACAAAAATTGGAAACTAGGTCATCAATAACCTATTAATTAACATTTCACTGACTTGGGTGTTTAACCATATTCTGCTGATTTCCTCTCAATATTAATTGATTCTTAGTGATATTGCATTCAATTCAAAAGTCTAGGTGCATAAATGAATCAAATAACATGGTATATTAAAAATGAAAAAGATTATACAATTTATCATCTCTAAAAACTACAGGACTTATAATGATCATAATATAAATCCAAAAAAGTTGAATCAAATAACTGAATCAGCTACAAAGATAAGAATAATAATAACCCCAATGAATTAGTCTAGCTGAATGCATTTAATTTATTTGTTACTTTTGTATGGAAACAATATTTTGCAATGAAAAAATATGGTTTGAAACACTTCACTTGGAAGGATATACTTGATAAAAACATTAAAATCACTTACCACCATTAATATACAGTTGAGAAGAATCGGCATAGAGAAAACTACAGATATAAAAAGTCCATTACTATCAAAGTACTGCTGTCTGGAAAATATTTTCCAATTTGTAGATGCTAACTTATTTATGCTTTCTGAGAAGTAAACCAGTAATACTAGAAAAAAAAATGATCAAGCATATTTTGTGTAAATGATTCAAAATCCCTTACATAAACAGAAGAATAATAATGCTTGGAAATTTCCATAGTTTCTGGTCAGAATAGCCATCATGAAAATGGAAATGTGAAAAGTGCAGAGTGCTATCAACCATGGGTCTCTCCATTCAATCTGAAACAAAATCAAATCCAAGTTTTGATCATGCCTTGAAGTCTGAGTTCTTTCCAAAAATATTTTTGAAAATATTCCTCTATATTTTTTTTTTATTATTTTATATCCTGTTAACCTATTATAGGTATCTCAATATAATCCATCAAGTAATCTCTTTCTTTTTATTATTTGAAAGTGAATTATAGATATGAATAATTTCCTGGATGATTTTTTTTAATATACTTGAACCCACTTGAACAGATACCATTTGTAGGTAGTGAGAGAAACAAACTTTACATAATAATCTGCTTCAGTTGAATAAATTTTGAGATGGACACAATTCAGTCCAAGCATCAAATGAATTCATCATAAACAAATCAAGAATGAAAAATTATAGTGATGGCATAGATTTTTAGATCTTTGGTAAGCTGGTAATAAGTAGGTAGGTAGTTCTCAGTAGTTTATGAAGAAAACAACATGCACTTATAATATATAGACCTAAAAAATACCAAATACTTGAGTAGGTAGATATTATATGGATTTATATCTAATTCTAGCAATTAGGAATTTTCAAAAAGATAACATTTCATAAATAGTGTTTTTGAAAGGCTTGTTATAGGCTTGATGAAGACACCCTCATTCAGTTACCAAGTGAATTGGTAATATTGTATCATTCTTGGTTGGTATAATCCCTTATAAGTAGGTATTGATTCAATGATAATGTTTGCATCTAATTAATTTATGGAAAATGCTACTCATCAACCGGTGAACCGGTTTAGACCCGATACCCAATGACTATTTGAAAAAGAGAAAATATCTCACTTGAATGCTGAATACCTTGAAGGAAAATCAAACTTTTGTACTTACACTCCACAAGAACGACAAAAAATTGTCGATTTCATTAACTTCTACGAACTCACGTTCAAACATGATTATTATCGTAAACTACTAAAAAAGTACTTAAAAATAGAATAAAAAAATCTGGTTTTCGTGGTCTAAGGTTTTGATTATTATTTCGACTACTTCACTTTGAGTGGTTGACAGAAAAAAAAAACAGACAGAAACCAAAACAAACAAAAACCTGACAACTGACCAATGAATGACATTACCGATAAAATAGATTCCTTGTCTCAAATATTTTTTCGCCATCTGTCATCTAATAGCTGAACAGGCTGTAAGACACGAGAGGAACTGTAAGGAGAAGGTAAGAAGTAAGAGGTAATAGAAAACTGTTAAATAAAAGTAGTAGAATTCCTAAATTTGAGAAAAACAAGTTGACAGAATTTTGGTCGATTTTGAACTAAACTTTGGTGTTCTAAAACTGGTTCTCAGCATCCAGATGAATCGATAATACGAATGGAAAGCTAATACCATAGATTAATGACTTCCCTATAAATACAGGGTGGTTCAAGATTTAGAATTCTGATCACCCTGTATCTGTTCCCATTAAATGTCAGTAGATAGTGAATCAAAAGTTGAGATAGGGACATAGAAGCCGCTTTGACCAAAAAGGAATAGTTTCGACGCAAAAAAATGCAAAAGTTGAAAAATCTCGATTTTGAACACCCTATATCCCTGCAATCATTCCAGTTAGACCCCAAGTGTGATGCATTGATGAAATCAGCTCTTCGGGGAGAATCTAACAATGCAATGAAATACAAGGTGTCCAATTTAAAATAACAAAGTTGTTGCTTCTTTTCGTTAGAAGCGACAACGCCCAACGCCGCAGGGCTGAAAATATTTTAGAACGATGTTCCCCCTCGAAAATGTAGTTGACGTGTTTCAGATTTTTTTCATAATGAGGTTCTGGCGACCTACAGAGCCTCTGTTTCGTTTTCAAAGGGCCACCCTGTATATTCATGGAATGTTCAGAGATTATTCGTCTAAATATCATGATAACGTGAATTTTCGTCCCATTTGCATGTTCTTAGAATATTCTCAGAACGTTCATTGCACCTTGTGAGATCATTCTGAGAATATCCTGAATGCCACGGGAATATTCTGAGAAGGTTCCCAGAATCACTTCGCTGTCTGGAGGGGACTGGCTCATCTATGGATGGAATCTAAGAACATATCATCGAATGTTCAATGGGTGCTGAACCCCATATGTGGGAACAGTATTCTGAAACGGGCAGTACCTCTAGTTTGTCATGAGAAGCTGATGTGAAGCTTTTCGTACGGAATAAAAATCCGAGTTTTTGTGATGCAACTTTCGCGATGGATCTGACATGAATTGCCAGTGCCAATAAAGAATATTGCTGATGAAAATACCGAGCACAGATAAAGTGGACTTTGTGGGAATGGCGGGTAGCAGACATGATATATCAGACATTCTGATTTCTGCCAGTCTACAGAAAATACAAAATGATTTTTGGTGGTGTAAATTCAATTATATATAGGTTGTTGGTTCCCCATATTGTAATTTTACAAGACTGAATTGACAGCTTTGACTTGCTATCGTCGTAAAATTCCTAGTTTCCTGGGGAAAAATGCAGTATGGAGAGTAAGTATACCTACTAACTATCATATATCACAAAGCTGTGAATAGGCGAAGAATAGTGGTTATTACTATCCCTACAGATCATTGCTGAAAGGACCCCGCACATTTAGTATAATTTTCCTGAAAATGTATCATGTTTCAGATATTAGCGTCCTTATTACAGAGTCCAATTCACAGATCGATCATATGACCAGTTTTCGAGCTACAGGGTGTCAATCATTTGATTTAACCGAAAGCCATTTTCCGTACTAAATGTGCGGGATCCTGTAGGTATCAAGGCTTTTTCAAATATTAGTGTGATATTTTGGGTACCTATATTTTGTATGAGTCCCCAGAACTAATTCACTAGATAAATAAGTTGAGTATTAATGTCACATCAATCAAGATTATAACAGATTAAACTCCAATTAGAAAAAAATAGGTAGGTATACCTATCTTTCTTCCAATACAGTGCTACACCCATAAATTAAAAAAAATACTCGAACATAATCTTTGGTCATAGGTCGTCACTTTGGAGATATGCCCCTAGTTATTGATGATGAGTTATTTGACTCACTGATACACCTTATCATATCAAGAAGGATGATAACAACAGACTTATTATTTATCTGTTCTACTGGTGCATGTTTTGATCGCATTACAAATACAGTGGAGGCGTCAGAAAAATCCAGAGGGACAATAAATAGTTGATTATTAAACAAGGGAAAAAAGTATTAGATTTCAGCTCACTGTTTCTTGTTCTCAACTCAAATTAGTAAACATATTTATTTTAAATTAGACCCGAACAATTTTTGGTAATAGTAAAAATTCGTTAAGCATTCGATAAATTGCCAAACTAAAATGTTTTTGTTTTACATATAAGGGAATCGAATTAGAATTATTATAATTTCATAGTCATCATCATGTAATTTTATATGAAAGTTGCTAGTTGTTTCTGATAGAAGTGGCAACACTATATCGATAAAAATATTTTAGACGGATAGAGAATGTTCAATTACCAAAGCATCCCAATTTTCAGAATGTTCAATTTTTTCGTTGTCCATCAGATACTTCTAATGGGCCTTCCCCCGTGGATCACCCTGTATAGTATGTGAATAATCTGGTAGGTATCCTATTCGATGCATCCCATGAAAGATAATTAAAGAGTAATTGGTATTAATTCGGACTATTTCATGAACTATGTAAGATATATATTTTTATACTCACATCGCATTAATTATGAATGCACTTTTTCCACACTTATGTGAAAAAAAAAACGATATAGGTAGTTGACATATATAATAATTGCCGATTGCCCAACACGTAGATGAAAAAAGCTGAGAGGAACTAATCGCGCTGGAATAAACAATACAGAACTTCCACTTTCAATAAATAATTGATGTTTTTATGATTTTCATTAATCAATACGCATATTATATATAAATCGAAGAAATAATGAATTGTTTTTGATTTGAATGTCAACTATAGGTGAGATAATTACTTACCTACTCCTCACTGAAAAATTAAGTGGACTTCTGAAGTTGTTTTATTATAATTAATACCTATCATGGATTTTTTGATGCAGGTGAGTTCTTCTAATTTCAATCATCAATCATATTTTTGAAACTTAGTATCTATTCATCGTTCATTCCTATTCTAAGGTACAAAAATCAAAATTCAAGAATACCTGAACGATTATTCATTTATACATATCACCCAGACACAATATGAGCGATAAAAATCATTTCATCAATGATAAGATCATATTACCTTTGATCATCAGTGCATGTTTGACATATATAGTAATAAATGATTATGGAAAAACGAGATCAAAATGTAAAAAGAACACAAAACTATAGAATTTGATCAAAAAAACACATGAAAATACACTCAAAGGGTTCAGAATACCAAATGGGCAATGCCAAGAGATTACTATAACCAAGATACAAAGTTTGTTGATTAATATAGAAATCATATCGTTATATCTACGCCAATGCACTTTAGAGAATTCGTTCATACGTGATAAAATAATACTTTGAAATTGGTTTGAATTATGAACTTTGATTCTTAACAAAAATAATAAGGATAAGATAATAGACAAAAGCTGGACGTAAATCAATAGACAGGACACACTGTAAGAAAGCTTCACGAAGAGTGCGCGGTTCTTGTACTTAGTTCCATCAGTTGATTTTTTTCAATCAGAAAATGTGAGTAAAACCTTTTATGATATATTATGAGAGGCTGAAATTCCATTGAATATTTTTTTCTATATTTGATATTTTAAGTGAAGGAATTTTCCATATATGCTGGGTAGGTATACTCGCTCTTTTATCAGAATCTGAATTTAATATACAGATGTGGCTCACTATATATAAAGAATATGCACACGAAAGGGCAGAAATCCTATTGATTAAAAATATTGTTTTATATATCATATTCCTCATGAAGGAGTCTTTCATATAGCTATTCGTTTCTTCACGGAAACAGTCACTCAATTCCAGAATCCCCAAGATTAATTAGTTTGTAGAAAGTTCATTCCATGTAAGAATTCATAGGGTGTTCAGTGCTCCCAAGAACTTCGTGAAGTGATTTTTTCAATATAATCGTCCCATATTCCCTTTTCAGGAACTCTTCATTGCAGAAAATCATAAAACTGATGAATCCACTTCTTGTGATATAATATCTAGGTCGCAATAGTATATAGTCATTTTGGAAGAAAAAAAAAATCAATTCGTTTCATCGGTTTTTGCTCAAAATCATAAATTTATTGGTTTTGCTAGAGTTAAAGATTCGCCATTTTGTCTAATACACATTCTTTTGTATATTTATGGAGCTGATTTGCAATGAAACAATATGTAGACTCATATTTAATGCTAATAATAGTCGAAACAGATATTATTTCAAATAACAAAATATTTTTGTGATGACACAGTATATAACACAGTATATAAAATCTTGTAAGAGGTTATATACTGTGGTGATGATCAAAGAATTTTCTGAACTAGATATGGAGAGCTTGTTCTCTCTCAAAGCAGTCACATACAGCATCCATGTCAAAATCTGCTGATACCAAGTGTATTATTTGCCTATATATACCTTTGTTTATGTGGAGTGATGTTTCCTATATACCTATATATACTCCAAATCAAACCTTTCTCGACTCTCTTCGCTTCCATTTTCTATTTCCTGTTCCTGAACTAATTTCCGATATAGTATAACACTATAGCTTCACCTTCCTTCATATCAAAACAGTAGTAATAATCGTACGTCTGAAATAATGAAATGCCTAGAACTGAAAGAAATACTGAATTTCTTCCGAGAATCATGCTTGTGCAAACCTTGCATATAATACAGCAGAGTCATCCCGAGTTTGTAATAACAAATACATTGGACTTTTTTGTCAATCACGCAACATTTACCTACTTTAAATTGGTATAACTCAGAATTGAGTAAAATAAATAGGTTCGAGTAAATAACAAAAAATTGTATAAATAAGATGTACTTTCAAAGTCAATGCAATCGATTTATGTTTTCGACGCACCGCGACGCTTAGCTTTTAATAAGCGTTGAATTTTTTAAACTTTGAAAAAAATCTACTTGACCTCATCTTTCGACTACTTCATACAGAAATTACATATTTCTATTTGTTTTCGAGATATTGGCATGCGGAGTTTTAAGTGAAGAACCCTGTACAAGATATTGTTCTGAAAATTGATATAGGAGTATTTGTGACTAGTCCAAATTGATTGTCATTATCAAAATTTTTGTAAAAAAAACCTGATCCGTTTTCTTCAATTTTGCTGAAGTTTTTGTGATCGCATTAAGCCAAAAAAATTGTGTCTGAAACATTTGTTTGCTCGACAAATTATATAATTTTTAGAAGTATATTAGGAGAGAAAACAAAAATTCAAATCGATCTTGCAATACGAAAGTGCAGGCTTTCGCTGATGATACTCAGCTGTATCTTAGGTTCCGTACCGAAGATTTTGCTTTTGCAGGAGAAATCATGAACAATGAATTGAATAGAATTAAGACATCTTCATATGAACACAATTTGAAACTCAATTCTGAAAAATCCAAGGTACCTACTCTATTTCGGTAGAAAAAATAACATAAACTTCTTGAAGAAAATATAGTCTCAATCAACAAATTGATAATACCCCATTACAAGTCTGTGAATCAGCAAGAAATCTTGATTTAGTACTAAACACTGACATGCATTTTGCTGAGCACATTAAAACTCTTATTGGTGAAGCTTTCGCATACAGTAATCGACATGTTCTCAGCGTTAAAATGAAACAAACTTTGTGCGAGTCACTCGTGTTGATGATGAAAATTGATAAAGATAGAATACAAAATTCTAAAATAGCTGCTGTATGATCTATGGTATCAGAAAATATGATCATATTCCACATAAGCTTAGGGAATGCAACTGGCTCAATATAAACAATAGAAGACAGCTCCACATATTTTTTTTATCGCTTGGAGCGCACGAAAGGGAATCCCTATGATGTTCAAAGACCATCTGCGTTCCTAGGGAGGATAGGGACAGGAGGTAGGTATTGGAATTTTTTGTGAACTTCTGGAGATTATATGTTGTTGGGAATACTTCCTCAGGTAATGAATTCCAGAGCCTAGCCGTTCTATGGATGAAGGAGTTTTGATAAAGTGCTGTTCGACATCTTTCGAGGTTACGATATGACCTCTACTCATTCACTATTGAAAAGCAAATTTGTTCCTCGATTCAGAATACACTCTAAAAATATCAGACAGAGAACCATCCTGACAATACCTTTACACAGAAATACATTTTTTCAAAGACATTTCTGCAATGCTATTCAGTATATTATAGTGTGACCCACTTCTGATGGAACCACCCCTGTATCTTACGTAATCGTTGGGTAAGGATCCTGAAATTTGCTGGAGCGAGAGATATACCAAAAATGCACTCTATGACCAAGTGGGGTAATCTTCATTGATATACACTGCTCGCCAATAGCTATGCGGAACCACACCAATTTCCGGAAAATGATATTAGGAGTCAAAATAGGTTGAAAATCACTTCGGATTCGGAATCAGGACGCCCAATTCACTAACTATTCATAGTTTTCCTAGAAAATTTTCAGTTCAGAATAATTAAATTTTGTTTCACTTCCTATGGAAGCACCCTCGTATCACACGTAATTATTGAGGTAGGGTTCTGAAATTTGCAGGAGGAAGGAAAAGTCCAAAGATAAAGTCAATTACGTAAGATACGGGGGTGCTCCCGTAAAAAGTGCGACAAAATTCAATTTTTCAGAACTGAAAATTTTTCAGGAAAAATATGAATAGTTAGTGAATTGAACGTCCTGATTCCGAATCTGAAGTGATTTTCGAACTATACCTTTTCAACTTCAATTTCGGAATCGGTAAGTTATATTTCGGAAAAAGTAATCTCGATTTCAGAATTGGTTAGTTCGATTTCAGAAATGGTAAACTCAATTTCAGAATCGGTGAGATGAATTTCAGAAAAAGTCCATTCAATTTCAGAAATGGTAAGTTGTATTTCAGAATTGGTAGGTTCAATATCATAAAAAAATCCTTATATTTGTTCGAAATGTTTCCAATTGCATGTGAGATTAACAAATCATATTTCCAATATTCAACTTTTCAAAAACAATTTAATCCACAAATGCCTTCCATCCGAATCGCTTGAAGATAGTGGCGTTGAGAGTGGCGTTGCACATGATTATAAGAATGCAAATATTTGAGGTGTTATCATTTTCATTGAATGATTTGCACATTCTTCAAGACATCGCAGTCTGAATTCTATCTGGTTGAGCAATCTGTTCGGATCTCCAGCTATGACCCTTTGGCGATGCTCTTGCAAGAAGATCTTCACTTCTGACTTGAAGGCACCCCATATTATGTTCAATCTGATTCAACATAGGGCTCTCAAACACCGTTATATCCACTGTAAACAGTCTTCTCTTTTGCAATTAAAAACATTTCAAACATATAAAAGGATTTCATCTCCTGAAATGGAACCTACCAATAATAATTCTGAAATACAACTTACCATTTCTGAAATTGAATGGACTTTTTCTGAAATTCATCTCACCGATTCTGAAATTGAGTTTACCATTTCTGAAATCGAACTAACCAATTCTGAAATCGAGATTACTTTTTCCGAAATATAACTCACCGTTTCCGAAATTGAAGTTGAAAAGGTATAGTATTCTGACTCCTTATATAATTTTACGGAAATTGGGGTGGTTCCGTGGCTGTTGGCGAGCAGTGTATATCACTGAAGATGACCCCACTACACTTGGTCATAGAGTGCATTTTTGGTAGATCTCTCCCTCCAGCAGATTTCAGGATCCTTACCCAACGATTAAGTAAGATATAGGGGTGTTTCCATCAAAAGTGGGCCAAACTGTATATAATGTTACCTGATGAATTCAAAGTTTATAATATAGATAAGTTCAAATATAAATTAAAGAAGCATAATCTACTCAATACGCAGTCTTGATATGATTTTATTCAGTACATCCATCATGTCGTAGATTTTTTATCACTCGAAATTCTACTATTTGTATTGCTAGCAATTGATTAGTAAGCACCCATTATGTATTGCATTTCATTTTTTTGTTATTTTCTTGTTGTTTTCCTTACTTGCTGTCTCAGCCAATTTGCTAAAGTCATTTTGCTCTTTTGGGCATGTAGCCGTAGCCCTCTGTTGGTTAAGTGGAATAGCTTTGAGCTAGACTTCGCCAACAGTCTATGTAAGATTTTTTTTCATGTATTTCACTTATGACAATGGAAGGCGTTTATTATTATTATTATTATTATTATTATTATTATTATTATTATATTTTATTATTTTTATTCGGATAAACTATTTGTTTCTGCTCATGTTCGATTGATATGAAAAAAAATCGAATGAATCACAAAATATTCATGGATATATATCTTTAGTAAAATTTGTAATAGAATAATTTGAACAACTTACTTTGTCTAAGTGGAACACTTGAAAGAAAGCTGTATTATTGCCACGTACTAACCAACCGGCTTCTGTGGAAAATTCTCCTGTCTTTTTATTTCCTCTGTACCATTAACAATGTATCAATTTAGAACTGGAAATAAAAAATTATTATTATTATTATTATTATTATTATTATTATTATTATTATTATTATTATTATTATTATAGGCAGGATCTTGTTTTTCCGTCAGTCATTTGCAATCAAACGAGAATATTTTCTTATATTCCATATTTTTTTGTGGAGAAATCTTCCATATGGGTACTCGTTTCTATCAAATGAAGAAACACAGAGCGTTGCTATACCTGCAAGTAAGTAATTTATTTTTTCGGTACTCACTTCCCGGACGCTTTTTCTTTGAGAAAACTAACAGAGGATATAATAACCATAGCAGCGAAATATCGGCTGACAGCTATATCCATACGAAAGGACCCCGCACATTTAGTAGGTACGTAAAATGGCTTTCGGCTAAATTTTCTGAAAATTTGATATGTTTAAGACATTATCGTCCTTATCACACAGTACAATTTACAGATCGATCCTATGACCAGTTTTCGAGCTACAGGGTGTCAAACATTAGATTTTGGCTGTTTAGAATATTTTGCATCAATTTGAATTATGTGCTCTAAGTCGTGATTATTCTTCAGTAGGAATGAACTCTTCACGTCTAATATCTACCTCATGAATCCCTCGATTCGATTAGAGGATAATATCACATACAGAGTATTGCATTCCATCATGACAAGGTAATATTCTTGGGAAAAGACAAATATTGAAAACATCAGAATTTTGATTTTTACTCAATCAATGAAAACTTGAAAACAAACGGCTAGAATCGGCGAATTATTTGACACAGTATGGGTCTTGATCATCAACATGAGGATTCATAGGATTACCTCTGATATCATGTCCAATTGGCCATATATAGGGTGATGACAATTTGAAAGCTTATAGAATTGATGTAACTCAGGTACAAAATGAGATACATTTCTATAATATATGAAATGGAAAATGAAATGTCTCATGAAATAACCCACCCCACCAAGCCCCTGATGAGTCACAACCACCCCAACGCATATTATCTCAATAGTAGCCCCTACTTATTGTGATACCTCATTGAATAGCTTGGTGAAAATACATTCCAGTGGTATTATTATTGATATCTCGAACTGGGTGAACTAACAAAAAATATTTATTACCTATATCATTCTGCTGGGGTGACGTATTAATTTTATAACTTTTGAAAAATAAATCGTTAATATCGAGCACTATAGAGACATATTGCTGAAATAGTTATATTCAGAGGATTTGAAACAAGTATTTGTGTACAGTAGATCGGTGTAGCGAGAGAACACGGCGATGAACAGAATGTTTAGTCCAGGTAAGTACAGTCGTCTTCAACGAACATGTCGCGGTTGGACGGTATGAGCGCTCTTATTGCAGCGGTGATCATGGGAGCTGACACCGTCCATGTGCGACATGATCTCTGAAGACGACTGTACCTAAATGATTATATTTTCATAAGATCAAAATTATGTTGAACAATTTGACTAGGTATAGGTGATATTTCAATTAGTCAATTTTCGAATATCATCCAAACATCTTTGGCGGATTTATGTTGATTAAAGAGGTTTCGAATAATTATTGTCTATATAGTTCAATGAGTGTTTTGTAATGCACATAACAATATGCAAAAATAACCGCATTGATGAAATATATATATTCTTCAAGCAGATCTGGATAGTGAACGATCTCTGCTGAATTCCAGCGAAGACCCAAGCTACAATATTTTCGGAAATCGCCGTCAACAGTGTGACCCATTATGTAGGTACTATCATTCATGGCTTGTGCCTATCAGTTCATCTATAGCAATGCTTGATGTCATATTATGGTATCTGACAACTTGTCTCAATACGACCATCTCACCAGAATGTGAGCCACAATGTGAAAAATATCTATCAGCAGCTTTTGACAATCATCAAAATACAAATTCTCTTGAGAATTCAAACATAGCGGACATGTCACAGTTTTACAACTTCTATCTTGGAGATGTTCTGCTGGATTGAATATTTTTTATCAGTTCACCCAGTTCGAGATATGAATAATACCACTGAAATGTATTTTCACCAAGCTATTCGATGAGGTATCACAATAAGTATAGGGGCTATATACTATTGAGATGATATGCGTTGGGGTGGTTGTGACTCATCAGGGGCTTGGTGGGGGTGGGTTATTTCATGAGACATTTCATTTTCCATTTCATATATTATAGAAATGTATCTCATTTTGTACCTGAGTTACATCAATTCTATAAGCTTTCAAATTGTCATCACCCTATATATGGCCAATTGGACATGGTATCAGAGGTAATCATATGAATCCTCATGTTGATGATCAAGACCCATACTGTGTCAAATAATTGGCCGATTCTAGCCGTTTGTTTTCAAGTTTTCATTGATTGAGTAAAAATCAAAATTCTGATGTTTTCAATATTTGTCTTTTCCCAAGAATATTACCTTCTCATGATGGAATGCAATACTCTGTATGTGATATTATCTTCTAACCGAATAGAGGGATTCATGAGGTAGATATTAGACGTGAAGAGTTCATTCCTACTGAAGAATAATCACGACTTAGAGCACATAATTCAAATTGATGCAAAATATTCTAAACAGCCAAAATCTAATGTTTGACACCCTGTAGCTCGAAAACTGGTCATAGGATCGATCTATAAATTGTACTGTGTGATAAGGACGATAATGTCTTAAACATATCAAATTTTCAGAAAATTTAGCCGAAAGCCATTTTACGTACTAAATGTGCGGGGTCCTTTCCAATGTAGCAGTTAGTAGGTATAGGTATTCTGTTCATATTTCAGTATTTGATAAATCTAAGAATTAATAAAGAAGAAATTTTATTCCACAAAGAAATTTAATATGGAAATGTGTCTCATTGAATTGTTATTCTACATATGGTTGTCGAAAACGTTGTGTACGCAACACTTCCAAAAACATTTTTTTTTGTTCTCGCAGACTTCCAGGACTTGCCTACGGCCAAAAACGGTAGTAAGAAAAAACATACATTTAATAAATAAATATAACCCCAATGGGTTGTAAACTTTTCAAAAATTTATATTATATAAATCTACTAATCCATGTCAGAGTGAATGAGTTTAATCTTATCTTGATTAGTTAATTCTTGCATTCCGATAATTCTTGTGAATGTACTTATAGACATTATTTGTGAAAAACATTTCTTCAGAGGAAATGATTGATTATGGATTATTTCAGATTTAGGGCCATCAATGGCCATATAGATAACAATTTATATGTACCTATACAGGGTGTTAACAAATAAGTGTCACAACGGAAATAATAAAAAAATATACATTTCTACTATTTCGAATTCTTTCTACGGGATTCCGTTTTCTGGATACAGGGCGGAGAGAAAAATCGAATTTTCCATTTTCATCACTGCGTGTTTCACAGTAAACTTTTATCATTTCAGTATATTCGTTATTTGAAAAATCATCCAGTGTTTAACCAACCGAGCGTGAAGCAACACTTTACCACCCGGTTTTGCGGGCATTCCTGTACAATTCAGAACATTTATGTTTCAGTTGGATGGATCCTTATCTAATATTGAAATTCTCTTGATATTTCTGAGGTGCACAATGATATAATTGAACCCAAAATAAGTTATCTGGGATTGACTGAGTTACCATGATAAAGTCGGTTCCATCAATGATATTCATCACTGCAGTCATAATGTGAAGTGCTCAATCAAGTGGACCACTCATTATTTCAACGATTTTTAAAATGCGATAACTTTTTTGCAAATCAACCGATTTTCAATCGGAATGCACTGTTCTAAAGATGCGTCGTTTCTGTTTAGGATTCATTATTCGAGACTTTTTGAAGGTTTCCAGTTATGGCATACCAAGTGGTCGAAAAAGAGTGTAACATAAGCGAAAGAGTACAAAGCAATCAAGAACCTGACATTTAATTGAAAATGTTATTTGACAGTACTGATGAAGTAATTTATTTCTAGTAGTAAATTAGAGATAGCGATCCAATGATCTTGAGAATTCAAGCGGGAGAACCATTTTTGTGTGAATTATATTGGAGCTTCAGAATGTGCATTGAAAAAAATTTTAAATTTTCCAGAGGCATAAATGTTCGGCCACTGATATGTCCAAGGAAATTGATTAGGAGCCTTGAAGTAGTAATTATCGATAATGAACAAAAACTGTTTATTTTTAATTTGTTTACGTCCTGTATCTTGAAAACAAAACCCGGCCAAAAATTTCGAAAATAAAAAAAAATATTTTTTATACGCTGTTTTCCGTTGCGACAGTTATCTGTTGACACCCTGTATAGGTTCATCTTGTTTTTCTCAAAAGTTATCTGATTCAATACCTGATGTTCCTTACACAAATATTCTACATATCAGCTGTAAGTATGATGATCATTATATCATTGTCTATGCACCATAATTAGGTATTATGAACAATTTCATTGAGTTTTTCCTACTCTCCTTGATTATATAAAAAAATGTCCTTGAAATCCACCCCGACAATATAATTTCAACAAGTGATAATTCATTACCCCCAGTACACTGCTCCATGATAAACAAGATTAATATTGAGGAAGTGAAATAAAAATGTATGGAAGTCATTGCGAAAGTAACTAAGTAAATATTTTCGAACATTTTGAAAAACTCACCCATCTTATTTGCTGATTGCTGAACTGAATCATGATAATCATTCGGGTCTGAATACCTTATACAGATCAAGATAATATTGAATTCTATGAAATTATTGAGAAAAATGCAGAAAGAAATACTTCAAAAAAATGTACGCTCAGAATAAAACTCACATACTGCTGTTTAATAACCTCGCGATTTTTTTATAGATGTCGTCTCCTTTTGCTCTGAACACGGGCCATCTGGATGCCGAAACTGTGGCTCAGGCTGAAAAGGAACTCCGCGAAACTCTCGAACTCAGAGCGCAAGCATTCACGGAGTTGAGGGCACTCCTCAAAGACGACAGTACAATTTTTTTCGCTGACGACGACGAAACTCTAACGATTTTTTTGAGGCCCTGCAAATGGTACGCCCAGAGTGCATATGAACTGGTGAGTAGAAATATACTGCTGTTCATCTCGTACTTCTCTGAAACATGAGGTTCTCTATATAAAATCGCTACAGGGTGTCTGTCACCTGAAACTGTGAAAAATTTCGGAATTTTCCATGGACGTATAAAAAATTTTCAAAAGGATCCCAAATGAACAAACACTTTTTTTTTCAACTTCGACAGCAGAGTCATGGAGATGATCTCATTACCTTGGGACATTTTTCAAATTGTCTTCTTATCTCTTTTATTTACAGAGTGATCCCAAAAAATTGACGTAAGATACAGGGGTGCTTCCATTAGAAGTGAGACACACTGTATAATGTTCATCTTGAGTCAATTCTGATCTTCATATCTCTTCATCTGAAGTTCAAGCTTCAAACTGAGCCTGAGATTTCAAAAATCGGTTGACGAGGAAAAAAGTTATGACCGAAAACCAAGAAGTTAATTTTTTGAGATCACTCTGTAAATAAATGAGATAGGGAGACACTTCGAGAACTGTCCCATGATAATGAGATCATCAACATGCCTGTACTGTCAGAGTCGAAAAAAAAAGTGTTTCTTCATTTGGGATACTTTTGAAATTTCCGAAATTTTGCACAGTTTCAGGTAACGCCCTGTATCGATTTCATGTGAAGAGCCTTATGTTTTGAAGAACTACGAGATTATAACTGAAGGACTGGGCTAGCCAACAGTGTGATCAGAATTCTAATCGTTCAAAGCAGAAAAAAGTTATTCATATTTCAACAGAGGCCAAATTTTGGGATGCAACGAAATTAGTTTCGCGTAGTTTAGATGCTGTTTGTTTATTTAGAACAAAATATTCGATGAAAATTAAGATGAGATCTGGCTATACATATTATTGAAAAAAAATTCCTGAAATACCAATTTCAGGGAACATATTTTTATAGAGATTCTTTAAACATATTTCCATGGAGCTCGAGGATATGTTCCCAAAATACTTTTGTCGTGTGTAATTATGCACTTCAGGGAATAAAAGCAGGGTAGGTACTTTGACTCCCTCATTTGAGAGACTAAAGTAGTATTCTTCAAGGATAAAAAGTGAATACTAGCATTTCGCGATGCTTTCAAGAAACATCACTTTTCCTTGTCAACAACAATATGATAATCACCAATCAGTCAGCAAAGTTAACATTTTGAAACTAGAGTACCGATATGAGGACTGTCTATCTCTATCATTATTTTCTTGATTATTTCATTTTTAATTTTCCAGTGTTCTAAAGAACATAACTTTGGTTGATATCTGAATAATAACAGCTCATTCCAAAAATCCAACTGCCCCACTGGAGTCCACGTGAAATCATGTATTGTGGACAGTTTCTACTTTTCCTATAAATTGAAGGATAGCTGAGATACAGGGGGGAGGATCCCAACGTGCAACATTTTCAATTCCGCCCTGTATCTCAAAAACGAAGCGTGCTATATGAAAATTTAGTTTGCGTTATCGTGAGTTTCACAAAAAAGTAGCCAACCTTCTCGAAAACCGCAATTCTCTAAATCTTTAAGAACAAGTGATAAGTATATACAGGGTCGCTGATATGTATGGAAACAGGTGAATATCTCGGTAACCTGTTGTTGGATTTTTTTGAATTTATGTACTGTGTGATTTCAAAACGTGGCAGATTTGAAAATGTTATAGCCAATGTTGCCACTGTTTCAGTTATACCGGATTTTTCATTAACTTCCTAATTTTGAATAGAACACCCTGTAATTTATTGGATTTTCAGATTCTCCTTGAAGAGCTGATTCCATCGATCTACCACACTTGGGGTCTAGCGGGAATGAATACATAGGTATAGGGTGTTTAAAATCTAGATTTTTCAACTTTAGGATTTTTTTGTGTCGAAACTATTCACTATCGATCAAAACCGCTCCAATGTTCCCATCTCCACTTTCGATTTACTATCTACTGACATTTAATTGAAACAAATACAGGGTGGTTCAAGATTCAGAATTCTGATCACCCTCTGTATCTGTTCCAATTAAATAGTCAGTAGATAGTAAATCAAAAGTGAAGATAGGAACATTGGAGCGGTTTTGATCGATAATGGATAGTTTCTACATAAAAAAATCCTAAAGTTGAAAAACCTAGATTTTAAACACCCTATACCTATGTAATCATTCCCGCTCGACCCCAAGTGTGATAGATCGATGGAATCAGCTCTTCAAGGAGAATCTGGAAATCCAATAAAGTACAGGGTGTTTCATTCAAAATAAGGAAGCTACTAAAAATCCGGAATAACTGAAAAAGTGGCAACAAAAGCTATAACATTTCCAAATCCGCCACGTTTCGAAATCACACTGAACATAAATTCGAAAAAATCTAACAACAGATTGCCGAGATATTCACCTGTTTCCATACATATCAGCGACCCTGTATATTATCATCCCAAAAGGACATTGGAACTGGGTATAGAATTTGACCCGTTCACAAATGTTCATAGAATATTGAGAAATATGAGAATTCCAAATGGAAACTTGACGGTTTTTAGTTTTTATAAATCTGTACCTTTCTACCTACAAATACGCCTCCAACCTAATCTGGATTATTGTTTTTATAAAAGTAGGTAATTGTTAGGAATGACATGCATAAACTGATGAAATCGTCGAATCGAAAAAATCACCTGCTGTATTACCATACCTATATATTTACTTAGTTAACTCGAATTGTAATAATAATTGTAATATTCTAATTTGAAAAACAATAAGATAATTTTCAACTAATTGATGATAATCTAATATCATTTCTTGAAATAATAGTAAATATAATATGATAATAATGTAAGTAAGTGGGCAATTTTAATTCTAACTATATGTAATTACGTGTCTTTTTAAATATCAGAACAAACGAATGCAAATGAAACATATATATTTGATAGCAGGAAAACTTCAAATAGCCACCAGAAAGGATTTGTAAAATTATGTTAGTAAAGTACGTTTTGTACCTCATTAAATTTTAGCTACTTTGGGGATAGTGACACTAAAGTATATGGATAAAATAAAACCAATATTAACTTATTTTTCACATGATTTAGTGTATTTTTCTTTTTTTTTTAATTTAGATGAAGCGTATATCGCTGTTCAAAGACAAACACAAGGCCATCATAGATAATCTATTGCCAGAGGATGAGAAAGTTGCCTTTACTGAGCACAAAGTTGTGAATGTTCTAACCAACAGGGATCACAAAGGAAGAAGAATCCTGATTGTTAATGCTGGAGGTAAATAAAACCATCAATATGTTCATTCCGGAAGCACCCCCGTATCTTACGTAATTGACTTTATCTTTGGACTTTCCCTTCCTTCTGCAAATTTCAGAATCCTACCTAAATAATTACGTGAGATACGGGGGTGCTTCCATGAGAAATGGGACAAAATTTAATTTTTCTGAACTGAAAATTTCCTAGGAAAACTATGGATAGATAGTGAATGGTGCGTCTTGATTCCGAATCCGAATTGATTTTCAACCTATTTTGACTCCTGATATCATTTTCCGGAAATTGGGGGGGTTCCATGGCTGTTGGCGAGCAGTGTATATCACTGAAGATGACCCCACTTGGTCATAGAGTGCATTTTTGGCATATCTCTCGCTCCAGCAAATTTCAGGATCCTTACCTAACGATTACATGAGATACAGGGGTGGTTCCATTTGAAGTGGGTCACACTGTATAAAGAAATACATTCAGAATTTGCATTCTCTATGTGATGAAGATATCAATTCTTTCTCGGTTTATTCAACAGACAACAACTACTCTCCTGGCTAGATGCCACGACAAACATTGAATTACATCTATTGAACACACACGATAAGAGAAACTTTTATAAACTCTGATCTTGATGAGCTTAGAACTTCAAAAAAAAAATCATTCGTATCAGTGATATGGGAATTCTATCTCTCACAAACAGGTTATATGACGTAACTCGAAAAAAAACATGATTATTTGTATTTCAAATCGTTCTTAGTTACCTAGCCATGTAATATTGCAATGAGAGAATTGAGAACTCAGAAAAGTAGATGGAATGGAGTAGGTACAACCTATTTTGAGCGAAAAACATTAATAACAAAGAAAAGAAAGTTTAAATTAATGACACCCCAAAAGAAGCTCATCGCTCCATGTTCCATGAAAAACATAATCCCTTAACATGTCATCAAAATATCAAAAAGGATATGAAATCATTCAATGTTGATCAAAATAGAGTAGAGAGTAGAGAGTAGAGAGTAGAGAGTAGAGAGTAGAGAGTAGAGAGTAGAGAGTAGAGAGTAGAGAGTAGAGAGTAGAGAGTAGAGAGTAGAGAGTAGAGAGTAGAGAGTAGAGAGTAGAGAGTAGAGAGTAGAGAGTAGAGAGTAGAGAGTAGAGAGTAGAGAGTAGAGAGTAGAGAGTAGAGAGTAGAGAGTAGAGAGTAGAGAGTAGAGAGTAGAGAGTAGAGAGTAGAGAGTAGAGAGTAGAGAGTAGAGAGTAGAGAGTAGAGAGTAGAGAGTAGAGAGTAGAGAGTAGAGAGTAGAGAGTAGAGAGTAGAGAGTAGAGAGTAGAGAGTAGAGAGTAGAGAGTAGAGAGTAGAGAGTAGAGAGTAGAGAGTAGAGAGTAGAGAGTAGAGAGTAGAGAGTAGAGAGTAGAGAGTAGAGAGTAGAGAGTAGAGAGTAGAGAGTAGAGAGTAGAGAGTAGAGAGTAGAGAGTAGAGAGTAGAGAGTAGAGAGTAGAGAGTAGAGAGTAGAGAGTAGAGAGTAGAGAGTAGAGAGTAGAGAGTAGAGAGTAGAGAGTAGAGAGTAGAGAGTAGAGAGTAGAGAGTAGAGAGTAGAGAGTAGAGAGTAGAGAGTAGAGAGTAGAGAGTAGAGAGTAGAGAGTAGAGAGTAGAGAGTAGAGAGTAGAGAGTAGAGAGTAGAGAGTAGAGAGTAGAGAGTAGAGTTCCATGTTGAACATTTATCTGCAAGAAAATTTGATGTATCATTTTCAGTTTTTGAATTATCGAAAGAGAACGAAAATTTGCAATTTTCATTTTTATTTTTTCAAGCGAAAACCAAACAACCCTTTCTGACTCGGGCATTCTTGAGGCACTTTTTCACAATGAATCTGAATCTGTCATCGTAATTTTCATGACATTCTTGATCCTGAAGTTACAACACTCAACTTTGTTTTTTGTTATGGGCGTCACATTGGATTTTTGCATTTTTGAAAAGTATTTCTTTTCTGATCACAAAAATGCATCACACGATATGATCGTGTTGATCAAAATTATAAAATAATCATTTTTGCGGAGAGTAATAGGAAAGAACGCCAACAGTTCTGTGTGACAAACTGAATTTTGACATTTCAATTAAATATGCGAACATAACTGTTGCATAATTATAAGCTTGAAGATGCGTATACAGAATATTAGATAAAAAACAATTGAAGAAAATTCTTCCTTTCGTAGCCACCTGGGACCCCTCGAAAGTGACCTCCGACCAAATCTTCCGCATGTTCTACCTCATCCACGAGGCTGCAGTGCTCGAGCAGGAGACCCAAGTGAAGGGCGTGGTGGTCATCATGGACTACGACGACATGGGCATGAAACAGGTAAATGGCTCGAATTCAAATTTACCCGATACGGTCCAGTCATGCAGGCTCTTAGACCAATCACATACCAAATCAGAAACCATCAGAAACGAACGAGGGAGATATGGACTTGGCAACAATTCTCGAATGGGGATCCAATAACTTGGTAGATTTCAATGCAAACAAAACACAAGCATGCCTTTCCTCTAGAAAAGCCGATCTCACTGTGCCCAACACAAGCTTGTCAGGAGTAACCATACCTTTGAAGACATCCATTTCGATGCTTAGTATTACTATCAGCAATAACTTTTCTCGGGAAAATCACGTGAGATCAATTGCTAAAAGTGCATCCCAAAATCTCGGTTTTCTGTTTCGAGCCAGGAGCTATTTCACTTCCAGTCAGCTGCTTATGATCTATAAGGCACAGCTTCGACCTTTCCTGGAATACTGTTCCCATATTTGGAGTGCAGCACCTAAACATACCATGAAACTGTTGGATGCTGCTAAAAATAGGGCAATTCGTTTCGTGCGTGATGCCTCGCTCACAAACTCACTCACTTCTCTGGAGCACCGTAGAAAAGTTGGCGATCTGGCTCTACTTTATAGATATTTTCATGGACGATGATTTTCTGAATTATCAACAATTGTTCCTCCCTTGGCAGTCCCCGCGAGATTAACCCGTCGAGTTGAGGCTTCGCACCCCTTCGTGGTCACTTTGGAGACCTGCAGAACATCTCTTTCCAAAGACTCGTTCATCCAACGAACAGCGAGCCTCTGTAATACATTGCCAAGGGAGGTGTTCCCCGAGGCATATAACCTCCAGAAATTCAAGAAGAACACCAATTCCTACCTCATTTTCCTTGGTACACACGATGTTCTCTGAACATTACAGGATATCCCTTTTCGTGGGAACCAGAACTTTAAAAAAATTACCATTTCCGTCTGTGGCTCTCGGAACTATCAAGCGTCTCCACGCTCTCCACAGCACATGATATTCTTTCCTCAAACCTGATTTTCAAGTAAGTGAATGGCACAGTGAGCTGTACATCAGATTGCCAGTCCTGCGGCCTGATGGTTAAATCCCTGTATAAGGGTCAAATTCATTTTTTATTTTGTTCTCTCAGTCATTTTACGAAAAATATACTCTCCATGAAGAGATATTATATCGACCTTTGGCACAAGATAATACGCTACACTGTTATACCACTAACCAAACCGATTTTCTATACACCTCGACACGTGTCTCGCTATGTTAGCATCTTCAGGAGAAGATTGAAACTAAATATTCTATAAATAAATACAAAACAGTTCAAAGTCATTTCCACACAATGGTAGATTTCGGTAGAAAAACAACTACTTTCCTGGCTAATTCCACGCAGAACATTGAATTACACCCTCCCGAAATCTATGCATTGACTCGTATAAACGAATACTGATACAAGTGATTCTTTCCTGAATGCCCATTGATTTCGATTTTGCCGTCGGTGCATAGATTTCGGGTGGATGAAATTCAATGTTCATTTGCATTTGCCAGGAAAGTAGATGTGTTTCTACCGAAATCTACCTTTGTTGTTCACTTCTGAGGGAATATAATGCCGACTTGATTTTTGTTTGGCTAGGCTACGCTTAGTCGGTCTTAGGACTGCTGGCTGGAGACTGCCCTGCACTGATGAGAGTCAAAGAGCTCGAAACCGGTCTGTAGGTGTCTAGCGTGGCCTGGCTGAATCGAAATCAATAGGCATTCAGGAACGAATCACTTGTAACAGTATTCGTTTATACGAGTCGATGCATAGATTTCGTGAGGATGTAATTAAATGTTCTGCGTGGCATTAGCCAGGAAAGTAGTTGTTTTTCTCCCGAAATCTATCATTGTTATTCGTTTTATGAACATTGTGTGGAGATGACTTAGAGCTATTTTGTATTTATTTAACATTTTTTTTTTTTTTTTTTTTTTTTATCGCTTGGAGCGCACGAGAGGGAATCCCTATAATGTTCAAAGAACATCGTGCGTTCCTAGGGAGGATAGGGACAGGAGGTAGGTATTGGAATTTTTTTTGAACTTCTGGAGATTATATGTTGTTGGGAATACTTCCACAGGCAATGAATTCCAGAGCCTAGCTGTTCTATGGATGAAGGAGTCTTGATAAAGTGCTGTTCGACATCTTTCGAGGTTGACAACGAAAGGATGTGCTGACTGGGCTTGTCTAGTTCGTCTGATTGGTATTGCTAGTGAAGGGATGATAGCAGAGATTTCCGAAGAACATTTCCCGTGGAAGTATCGATAGAAAAGTGAAAGGTCGCCGACCTTTCTACGGTGTTCTAAGGATGTCAAAGAGTGAGTGAGTGTGGCGTCACCCACCAGGCGAATGGCTCTTCTCAGGATGGAATCTAAGAGCATCAGCGTATGTTTTGGTGCTGAACCCCATATGTGGGAACAGTATTCTAGAACAGGTCGTATCTGCGCTTTGTAGATCATGAGAAGCTGTTGAGGTGTAAAGTAGCTTTTCGCACGGAACAAGAATCCGAGTTTTTGGGAAGCAGCTTTTGCGATGGATCTGACATGATTATCCCATGAAAGAGTGTTGCTGATGGAAATACCGAGCATAGATATGGTGGGCTTGGTGGGGATGGTGGAGCCAGACATTACTATATCGGGCATACTGAGTTCCGCCTTTCTAGAGAAAATGCAGGCTTGAGTTTTGGTGGCGTTGAATTCAACTAGGTTGTTTGTTCCCCAGGCTGTGATTTCAGCAAGATCTTCATTGACAGCATTGACCTGCCTGCGCCGTGAGGTCTTAGTTTCCTGGGAAGAAATGGGAATTCTGGAAGAGAAAGCAGTATGGAGGGTACTATCATCTGCAAAGCTGTGGATGGGGCAAGTTGTTACTCCCAACAGATCATTGATATGAAGCAGGAATAATGTTGGTGCCAAAATTGATCCTTGTGGAACGCCGGAATTGATGCCAATGGTATCAGACGATACACCGTCCACCACCACGTGAAGCGATCTGCCTGAAAGAAAACTCGATAGGAGATGGCATAGCTGAGGTGGTAAGCCGTATGATGGTAGTTTGTGGAGGAGTCCTTCGTGCCAAACACGGTCGAATGCTTTCGATATGTCCAACGCGACAGCTAGAGATTCCCCGTGATTTTCTATTGAAGATTGCCATAAATGGGTGACGTAGGCAAGTAGATCTCCAGTAGATCTTCGGTGGCGAAAGCCGTATTGTCTATCATTGATGATTCCTGAGCTCTCCAGATATTTGATAAGCTCAATATTGATGGCTTTCTCCATCACTTTGGAGATTACTGATAACAAGGCAATGGGCCTGTAGTTGTTGGGCAGGTTCTTGTTCCCTTTTTTGGGGATTGGTTGGACTCTAGCTGTCTTCCAGCATGATGGAAAAATACCCGACCTGTACGAGATGGTAAACAACTTGCAGAGAATCGGTGTTAATTCTGGTGCACATTTTTTGAGGATAATGGGTGGAATTCCATCAGGACCGTTAGCCTTATTCGTTTTGAGACCAAGCAAAATTCGTCTGATAGTGCGTTGACGGAAGACGATTTCGGGCATTCGACTCTCAACGGGTGGAATGTCTGGCGGCACTCTTCCTTGGGAATCTAAAGTAGAGTTTGCTGCGAAAATTTCTGCAAAAATATTCGCTTTCTCCTGCGATGTTGTTGCTAATGTGCCGTCGGATTTGGACAGTGGTGGAAATGAACTGTTAGTGAAATTTCTTCCGACCGCTTTAGCAAGGGACCAAAACGAACGGGAGCCATTGGGACAATCTATGAGTTTCGATCTGATCTTGGCATTGTATGTTTCTTTCGAAGCATCTATTGTTTGGCTGCAGTTATTCCTGGCATCAACGTATTCTGCTCTAGTCGCGAGGTTAGGGTTTTTGCGCCAGCGATGGTAGGCTGTTTGTTTCAAGGCAACAGTTCTAGAACAGCTTTTGTTGAACCAGGGTTTCGAAGGTGATGATCTTTTCGAAAAATGAGGTATGTATGTTTCCATTCCGAGCATGATGATCTCGGATACTTCCGCAGCACACTGTGAAGGGTCCTCAGAGTCAAAGCATACTCTATGCCAAGGAAACTCAGAGAAAAACATGCGGAGACCGTCCCAATCCCCTGAATTGTAATGCCATATAAGACGTGAGGGTGCCGGAGCAGTTGATGGAATGAAAAATGGGCAGGTTGTGGAGATGAGTGTGTGGTCAGAATTGCCAAGTGGAGCTCGTACATCTATGGTGTAGGGTGCTGAATTATTCGTGAGGAATAAGTCAAGTATGTTAGCTGAATGGTTATTGGCATCGGGAATTCGTGTGGGTTCTTTGATAAGCTGTTCTAAGCCGTGAGTGATGGCGAAAGCTTCGGCTTGTCGCCCAGCTTCATCCGTTCTGTTAGAGTGTACGAGCCAAGCAGTGTTGTGTACATTGAAATCGCCCATGATGATGATTTCTGCTGCTGGATGGTTCTGTTGAATTTGGTCAAGCTTCAGAGACAAGAATTCGAAGAGCTCTCCATAGGATGGATCATTTGGTGATAAGTAGAGACAACAAAGGTATTTGGTCTGTTTCTGGCTATCGAGTTTGAACCACATGACATCAAACTTATTTGGTTCCAAAGTTTTTTCTCGTTGACATGAGAGATTCGTTCTAGAGTAGAGGCAGAGACCTCCCTTAAATCTGAAACGTGTGTGGAGTTCGTACCCAGGACAGAGCAGATAGGTCGTATTGGTGGATGAATTGACCTGTGTCTCAGTAAGAGCCAATATGTCTGGCTTTTCAATTTGAAGGTGTCGATGGACATCGTTGATGTTCTTACTTAGACCTCGGATGTTACATAGGTCTATCTTGAGGACTTTTTCAGCCGATGGTGAACCCCCTCTAGCACCTCTCGCCCGGAAATCCGAATGGAGAGGTATTTTACTTCCGGATAATTTTACTTGAGGAGAACTCATCATCGTGTATTCCGTATAAAGAAGGGAGGTTGGCGTGGAAGGAAAAGGAAATTGGGTTGGGTTGGGTTGGCCGGAACATCAACCAGCTACTGAAACACGGGTAAGTATACCCATTTCACAGTGCCTATGGTTGATGTGGTGGTATCGCACCGGGCGATGGCGTTAACCATCTTCCACCTAATGGCGTCCTTTTAGTCGCCTTCTACGACAGGCAGGACTTACCGTGGGGTTATTCTAATCCGACCACCACACGGATTTCATTTCACTCAGAGCATTGTGACTATTTCGTAGTTTGAATATTCTAACCTATTGTGCTACTTATATACTAAACATTTAAGTTAACATTTCAGAATTCTACGACTTTTCAAGCGGAAAAAAACAATTCGAGTAGAATTTCAATCCCGTTCAATCTCAAGTACACGAGAGGACTTGATAAGGTTATCGAAGACATAGGTTTTGAGAGCGTTTATCAGTCTGGGTCAAAATTAGGCAATTCATTATGTAATCCAAAATATATAGTGGTCACACTCGAAAAGTCAGGAATTTACGAAATTAGTTGGGATGATTGTGATAAAACATATATAGGCCAAATCCGGCAACCCATAAAAACAAGGTTCAAAGAACACAAACAAATTCAAAATATGGTAGGTTGGATACATCGTGTGTAGCCGAGCACATGTTCAATCCCAATAATAACACACATATTAATGACCTCAAATTAGGTAAGCAAGTTAATAATGTAAGGAAATTAGATGCATATGAAAGCTTAGAGATATTTAGGAATAGTAATAGAGTGAATAATAGAGATAATGGACCTATTTCATATAGCCCTCTGTATAGTTTAGTGATATAATATTAAGGTGACCATGAAAAACATTAACATGACGGTTAGTGTCTTTCACGATTGGGTGGTCATACATATACCTAGAATATAAGTAGCACAATAGAATAGAATATTTTGTTTTAATCTTCTCCTGAAGATGTTAACATAGTTATAGTGGAACCCGTTTCGAGGTGTATAAAAAATCGGTTTGGTTAGTGGTGAAACAGTGAAGTGGAAGAGATAGTAGTCTTCTTTCTTATGCAGTAATAGTATATTGTTTAACGAGCACGGAATGATAGTGATTCCCTACGAGAATGAAGTTAGCAGCATGATCGAGCCATAGGTGAATGCTGTTATCATTCGAGTAGGAAATTAGCATTCCGTGCAAGTTATACACTATAATTTTTCTACGGCTATTATAGATAACAGGGGCATTTTCGATTTCTTTGTCTTGAAGCCATCTGATTTCCCCTCAATTAATGTTCATCTATTTGATAGAGCTGTCATTGCTTGAAATTTGACATTCCACGGGCGATGAGATTTTTTTGAAATAATAACACAATGGTCTCCTTGTGATATCAGATACGGAAATAAAATTGATGACAAGCAAAGTAAAAATCTCATCGACCAGGGAATGTCAAATTTCAAACAATGACAGCTCTGTCGTATAGATGAGCATTACTTGACAGGAAATCAGATGGCAAGAAGACAAATAAATCGAAAATGCTGCTGTTATCTATTATAGCCGTAGAAAAATTATAGTGTATAACTTGCACGGAATGCTAATTTCCTACTCGAATGAAATCACTATCATTCCGTGCTCGTTAAACAATATACTATATTCTTCTTTATATTACGTTATACTATGTCTTCAGAATTTACAGAGCCGCACAGATAGAAATGATATACAGGGTGTAACATAAGTACGTTCAAATATTCAAGGGACGTATTCATGAGACAATTTAAAAAAAACATATAAACTTGTCTCCGGAAATTCTTCGTTTCGGAGATACGTGGTGTTGGAATTGAATTTTTTTGTTCGCTTTTTAAAAATAACTTTTACAAAATATATGATATTTGCACGGAATTTGGTACCCGGGTGTTATTTGACGTGGGAATCATAACTTCATGTCAATGTTTATGTTCATGTATCATCTAGAGGACGCTGCGTACGCTTTCATTATCAATTTCAAATTCCCCTTTGACAGGTCCACGAGATAAAAAATGTGAATTCTTGCAGGTGAAGGGCTTGGGCCCGGCCTTCAGCATGCTACTGCTGTCTTTCATCCAGGAGGCCATGCCGTTAAGGCTGAAGGAGGTACACATGGTGAAGCAGCCCTTCATCTTCAACATGGTGTGGCAGCTGTTCAAGCCCTTCGTCAAGCAGAAGCTCAAAGGCAGAGTGAGTATTTTTGGGCTTGGGTATCTTCGTGATAATTTGCTTCAGAGATTATTGTGAGGTCCTCTAAGCATCTACCAAGTTTCAAAGGGTAATTGGACCCAACTTCAGCTCCTAAGAACTAAATATGTTGCCTAGCCTTGCCTATGTTGTCAGTAATAGAAACGTCAATTCAAGAACTAATTTTGGTATAGAAATGGACGACTTTTGTGTCGGTTGCAGCAAAACGTTATTTCAAGAGTAACTTTTGGTATTGAAATGGACGATTTTTGTGTCGGTTGCAGAAAGAAGCGCTTTTCCTTGTAAAGTGTACACGTGTGATTGCCAGGAACCCGTCTATTGTTCATATTTTGGGTTAATTATAAAAAGGCATGCCGTGTAAAATGGGACAACGTCACCTGTTCTGGTCAATATAAGTTCCATTCCTCTAGATATACTTTCTATACTAACTTTATATAGATTCTATAATTCTATATCTAATTTAGTTTACATTCTACTTGTTTCTAAGGGTTTAGCAAATATCCAACTGGTCTTCTTTGATAGTGTTTTATTATTGCGTTACCATCTAATTAGTGAATGGTACTTGTTTTTGATTGGTGGGTATTTTAACTTTCAGATTTTTTTCCACGGTAGTAAAATGTCCTCCCTTCACAAACATCTGGATCCCTCCCATTTGCCAAAGGACTATGGTGGCGTATTGCCCGCTATCGACTATTCCGGAAAAGATTGGTATCCTGTCGTTAATGACGTCATAGATCATATCAAACGAATGAACTCTTATGGACTGACGAAGAAGTGAAAACATAGATATTTCGAATTGGACTTTTTTGTGTATATTTAATGTATAGTGAGAGAGCACGTACTGGAACGAGGATGAGAATATTGTACGTTTGAATTTGTCCATACGAATCATTCCATTAGGGTACTATACTTTTTCAAGTAATATGAACTTCGAATGATTTCATTATTTTGTTAGACATTTATATGTATAGTATTGTTGAATAGTTGTACTTTATATACTGTTATTGAATATTTTTAATCCATTTTTAATAAAGACCAACTTTGTGCAGATGTACAGTTTATTTTGGTATTTTTTATTTATCAATCAACCAAGCAATCAACTTTATTATTCCCAAGAAACAACATTTGTTTATAGCAGGGAACATGATGAATATATAAATATATATGACGAAATGAAGAGGACATTAAAATAAGATTCACACTCAAGAAGAAATAATATTTTTTTCTAGTTCAACTGAAAATGATACTTAATTGACTCAGGTGTTAGGTACCCAATTGATAACTATAATAGTTGTACGAGAAAACTATAAAAATGAGATAAGATGTCAATATCAGAGATGTATATAGATGTTTCTTTAATTCCTTCTTAAACTTTTCAATCCTATTAATCAGTTTCAAGTTATTTGGCAGTGAATTGTATTGTATCATTCCATTGTGATAAATATATTTTTCACCAATATCTAATCCAATTTTCTTGACAGGAAAATCATCTGCATGCCTAGTTGTATATGGTTGTGGTGACTTCTATTAATTTGGGAAACCAAATTTGAATTCTTTGATAATATTTAACTGAATGAATAAATGATAATAATTTGAATTTATATAGTGAAAAAAATTATACATTCGAAAGGCCACGTAGGTATGTACATACCTATGCAGTCGGAATGCCCAGTCCTAACTTTTTTCATGCAGGTTATTATTATAAATCAATACAGCTATATGTGCATAGGGAGATGCGTGTATAAAGACAAAAAATGTGGCTTTGCTGACAAACAGGTGGGATTGTTGGTAGTTAGTGAATAGTGAAAATGAACATTTTGGAACAATGCATGATTTTGAATGGTAAGACTTATTTCAGTAACTATATAAGAAGTGAGCCAACATCAAACTTACAAAATCTAATTGATATCACAGTGATCTATTTAATACCTACCTATAACATTACAAATTTCGGAAAACAGTCTTCAATATTTTTATATTTGACAGATATGGGTACGTATTTTTCTTTATCTTATGACAATCCCAAATTTTCCTGATGCACGAGGTATGGTGAAACAAGGAGAGGGAATTATCAGCAGTATTTTTTTTTTTTTAATTGACTCGGCCGGTACTTGATGGAAATCCATGACAAATGTAAAAACTTCACAAACGATAATATTTCCACAAAATTCTCAAAAACACGACATTTTTCGCTAACAGAGTAGCTTCGTCAAGTGCTATACTGGTACAATGAACTAAACTAACGTTGATGGCTTGCTTAACTTTTATATTATCTTACTTTCCCAACCTGAAGGATTAGTTACCTGTGGACAGGTACGATAAACCTCCATTTTCGGAAATTAGGCACAATATCTACATTAAAATACGGTATATCGGATTAACTTGAAAGAGTTGATAGCAAATACATATTATTACTTACTAAGAAAACAAATTCAACAGTGGTGAACTATTGAGGTCTAATTGATCATTAAGTAAAATGTAAAAATTTTTGAGTTTGTTGATTTCTAATGATTCAAAATGATTGAGTTTCTGTCCTTTATTTTCTACGTGCAGAATTTCGAAATTATCATCAAAACTATGGTTTTCTTCTAATATATGGTTGGCGTATGTCGAATTTGTTTTCTTTTTCATAAAATTCATCTTATGTTCATGAATGCGCTGATTAAACGTACGACCTGTCTGACCGATATATACCTTAGGACAAGATCCACAGTTGAGTTTGTATATACCCCTGATTTCTCGAATTCAGAAGTTTTGTCTTCATTATTCTTGATAAAGCGTCCCAACGTATTATATGCCACTTTTAAATCCTGTTTATGTAGAAATGAAGCTAATTTCTCAGTTGATGATCCGAAATAGGTTAAAGTTCCATAATTTTTATTATTATTCTTGATGGTAGGATAAACTTCTTGAATAGCTTTATGATGAAGTGATAATATCACAAGTGATTGAATTTTCGTGATAAGTCTGTCGATTTATTCCTGAACAAAACTGAATTTCACTTTTGTATTTTGAAAACTGAATGAAGTATTTTTCGTGATCCAGGCTACTTCGCCAAAATTGTAAATTGATTAAATCATAAAAATCTTTTGATATAATAATATATCGAATAAAGTCATATCGAATAAATTCAAATAACGTGTTTGTGAGAGATATAATTCTCATAATTATCACTGATACCAATGATTTATTTGAAAGTTCCAACCTCATCAAGATCAGAGTTTATTACAAGTATACTACTCCTATAGATTTCAATTTTAATTTCAATACTCAACATATTATTCATCAGTTTTGGCAGATTGTCATTTCTCAATTTCGAAGGATTTTAATTTTTCATGCTCTCCTTTTGGATGGTCAACAGATATAATTCAATGTTCGACGTGGCAAATAGCCAGGAAAGTAGTTGATTTCTGTTGAATATTCAGAATGATGTTATGTGCATATAGATACATAGTTTTATCTGAAGTAGAATGCAAATTCTCAACTTTAGAAGATTTTGTTTTCCAATTCTTATAGCCAGGAAAGTAGTTGTTTTCTGTTGAATAATGCGAGAAATAATTGATATTTCCATCACATAGAGAATGCGAATTCTCAATGTATCTGATGGGAATATCGCTTTTCAATATCCTAAAAATCTCGCTGAAAATAATCTATAATATTTGACATACCCTTGATAAATACAACATTATGTATGTGTATGCAATAGAAGTAACAGTTCCTTATGCATTTATCAAAAAATCCAAGATTTGAATTATACTGTTGGATTGATTAGGTATATTGGTATAAGGACATTGACATCCTGCTCATGTGATTGTTCTACATGTTTTCCATTCCAGCTATAGTCTGATGATACAATGAACCTGATACGCATATAATTGTTTTAATGAAAATGACACTAAAGGTAGATACGTTTTTTTAATGTATCAAGAAGAAGCTTGAGGATAGTGTAGTTTAACAGTCAAATACAATAATAAATATACCCATACCACATCAGTAGATGAAAAAAATTATGTCAGATCTATTGCGAAGGCTACTTAAAAAAAACTCGAATTTTTATTTTCTGCGAACACAAGCTACTACTTACATCAGAAATTTCTGATAATCTACAAAGCACTTATACGGCCTGTTTAACAATATTGTCCCAGATAAATGGGGTTCTGCACCCAAACATACGCTAATGCTTTTAGATTACATTCAGGGACGAATCATTCGTCTGCTTGGTGATGCTACACCCAATAATTCCTTGAAATCATTGGATCTCTGGGAAAATTCCAGACTAACTTTTGGGTTAGGTATAATAAACGGTATAGATACCTTTTTCAAAAGGAACAGTTCTTGACTCTTGTTTGTACAATTCAAAAAGTAGCCATATATATACACGTGTCCAAGATAATGATGTCTATCATGATGAGGATCGATTTTATCTGTTTTCGACGAATCCTACGTTATTCAAACATATGTAGGAAAAATACAGTTTTTCATTGCCACTTTTTAAGCTCTACAAAACTCCACCCCATGATAGACATCCTTATATTGGACAAACTATGTACCTGAAAGATGAATTTTGTGGAAAATTGGAAGAAAATCTATGATACGATGATCTTTGAGATTTGACTTATAACACAAAAAAGATCACCATTTTTGGGACAGTGTATAGTGACGGCGGATTAGCATAAAGAACAATTGTGTGCGGGGCCAAAGTTCTCCAAAATCAATTGAAAAATAAATAATAATCATCATTGTTCGATCGCGTTGTCCAAAGCCAAATTGTTTCTGATATCATCGTTTGAAAGTTCTCGTAGTTTTCAAGATATTATTAAAATGGTATAAGCAGCAAGTGAAGTTCATGGCTTTATATTATGGTATATTTAGGATTTAGGACCAATGTGTAGTTTTAATTTTGGTGATACTTTGTCAATCGGTAAGTCACGTCAAACCATCGCAATGCCTAATACTGTAAGGTTACATTAATATCCTAAACAAATTCTGGGGTACAGGGTAGAGGAATAAATGAATGAATAAATGCATGTTTATTATCAAAAATAATAATCATAAAAGGGTTCAACAATGATTACAGAAGTGGCAGAGGCAACTTGTACGTGGTATATCAAATCATTACATTTTTATAAATACATACCTAACATTTTACATTATAAAAATATATGACATTCAACATAATGTATATAAAAAGTGAGTACATTATATGTGACAAAACAATAAGATTAAAATATGAATATAAAATTATTTATCTGATGGCATGTCATAATGACAACGTTATGTCACTCAATTTTGATGACATAAGGAAGCTCATTATGGGACTAAGTACCATAATGAATTCATTATGGGACTAAGTACCATAATGAATTCATTATGGTACTAAGTACCATAATGAAATTCGATAAGGAAAACATGTAATGGTTTGATCAAAAAAGTTTATTCGAAATGCACAACTATGTACAAAACTATTTATTATAAATGGTAAAAGAACAATTACTACAATTTGTAATATTAATATAATGGCAAAGCACAGCTCACTCACCTACTAATATTTGAAACTACACAATACTTACTCCTTTAAAAATAGTTGTCATTGTGACATGTCGAAAATGCAGTTTTTAATATTTCGAAAATGTATTGATATAAATGCCATCAGATAAAATTTTGTATGTAATACGAATCATAAACAATCATTATGGCACACGCCGTGTTATCGGACTCGGCTACGCCTCGCCCGATAACATTCACGACTTGTACCATAATGATCGTCTTTATGATCCTTATTACATAAATAACTATTATAGACGGTAGATTACTTGCAATACGATCAAGAAACAAAGATCAGCTTCTTATATATTAACACACCCTGTAAAATGAAACCTGTTGATTTTCATGAATTAGGTTCTTCACCTTTTTGGAACAAACATTCGAGCGGATATATGAGTAAACAAAATTGATTGTTGTTAGTTTTTGTTCACTCGGTTCAAGGCAGTACATATAAAAGTTGTTATTTTTTGTCTAGAAAACATGAATTATTAAGGAGACAAAAAGTTGTAACTTAAATTGAATAAGAAAATCAAAAAGGCCTGGCGAATGCGGCAGTATCTGATTTATTTAGTGTTAGTAGCGCTTTTATTGAACACTGAAAAACCTCAATAAGTTTTGAATATCGATTTATATCTTTATGTGCAGAATTGAAATCAGATTTTATCAAAAAGATTTTGATGATTGACAAACATCTGAGTGTCTCATCACTTGTTATTACAGGTTAAGAGGTAACTAGAAATATTTAGAAGAATTTACTTATCAAGTTCAAAAAAATCACCCTGTACCTGATGTTATGCCGAAATGTCTATCCCTATCAGTGATAGTTTTAGGACAATTAGGTTATTGCTTTCAAATGGTTATTGTACGATAATAATCGTAAATGTTTTTGTTAATATTGTGTTTGTGATTACGTCAATTACGTTTGCTTTCTTTGATTCTTTGGGCTCCTTTGTGACTGCAGTGCCATCCGGTACACTCCGTAACATCATTAGTAAGTACTGGTTCACAGTTGCTTCAACACGGATATACAGGGTGAGAGAAACTCCGTTTCAAGACCTCCTTACTATAATTTCATCCCAATGGTAGTTTCCAATTATTCAATCAACACCGATAATGTTTTATTTCATCTAGAATTTTTACCAACTGTTGAACTTGAGACCAGAAATGGAAGCAATTTTATGTTGTTTGAAGAACAAATTTATTAGGTACTAACAATTTTATGTGGTTGTTTATTTAGAAATATGATGCGCGTTTTGTAAATATTTTTTGGAGAAATTAGTGAAGGTCAAACCACAGGCGATCGTAATTGCCTGAATTTTATCGTTTGTCGATGAGGGTATATTAGGATTCATTGATCCATCATGCAATCAGTCTCCAAAAGTTCCATTCCAACAAAGAGTGATTTGGAAATTTTTTGACAGAAAATAACCAAGACAAGAAAGCGTCCTGACCCGCCAAGAAAACCCAAAAAAATCATGGTTATTTGCGTTGAAATTGGAACAGACAATGTTCCTTTCATCAAACTTGGAGATCACCTGATGCGACTGGATTTGGAAGACCTGAATGAAAAAGAAGCCCAAAGAGCAGAAAAAGAGTTGCAGGAAACCCCAGAAAATGTTCAGTTTGCAATAAGCAAGTTTAAGGAAATTTTACAGGGTGAGTCTCGAAATACACTTGATTATATTCCAGGTGATCGATATCAAAGTTCAGAAGACCGAAATTGTCCATAAACTAGAGATGATATCAACACATTTTCTGATATTTTTTTTTCAATTTTTTGTTTCGCTCGATCTGTACTCTATTTGTGTCTAAATCATTATCACTATTATATAGTGTATATCACCTCAGAATCTGAGACATATTTGGGACAGAGGGACTAGAGTCGCAACAAAGATCAAAACCGTTGCTTATTTAATGATCTGACCCCACAAACGTTGGTTTGCTGTATACATTGTTCCTGGAAAATATTTTTGCAGTTGAATATTCATCAACACACTATTATTATTATTTTATCTTCCACTGCTTTTTTCATCTCTTGGAGCGCACGAAAGGAAATTCTTATATTGTTCCTGAAACATCATGCGTACTTAGGGAGGATAGGGAGAGGAGGTAGGAGTTGGCATTTTTTTTATCTTTTGGAGGTTATGAGTTCTTGGGAATACTTAGTTTGGGTATCTATGAAAGGTTGTTTCTTTAGTTCTTCAAACTACCATATATATTTTGTAGTCCTTTTAATTTCACTTGAATTTTCCAATTTGGATGAAATAATCATAATCTGAAACTCCTAAAACCCCAGATGAAAATTTTGAATAGAATCGGATCATTATTACAAAACTCGTCTGCAAGATTGGATCCGCCATTTTGAATTCCCTAATTTTGACGAACGAATCATAATCCCCCATCACTAGAGCCCCTAGGTACCAATTTTGAATAGAATCGGATTATAATCACAAAACTGGTCCGCCATATTGGTTCCGCCATCCAGAATTTCCAAATTCTGCCAGTATTTCCAAATTTTGACGAAAGAATCATAATCTTCGACCACGAAAACTCCCAAACAACAATTTTCCAATGGAATCGAATCATAATTACAAAATTCGTCCGTCATATTGGATCCGCCTTCTTGAATTTCCTAATTTTGATGAAGGAATCATAATCCCCGATCCCGAACATCTCTAGATACTAGTTTTAAATAGAATCGGATCATAATTACAAAACTCATCCGCCATATTGGATTCACCATCTTGAAATCCCCAATTCTTTACGAAGGAACCATATTCTCCTATCTCGAGAATCTTCAGATACCAATTTTGAACAGGATCTGATCATATACACAAAATCCGGCCATATTTGATCCGCCATCTTGACTTTACAGGAATGAAAAGTATCTTCTGGTTCTAATCTACCTCCCCATCAATTTTCAGCCAAATCGGTTCAGCTCTTCTTGAGTTATAAATAGTGTAACAAATTTTAGAATTTCTTTTGTACAGGTGTTTGGTTCACCGACGTATATCTATACAAACAGTTACAAATTTCGTGACATCATCGTTTTGTCAAACATTGTATTTGATTGTATCTTCTTTTATTCAAAAGTTGAATATGTATGTCATTGGAATTGAACACATGACACGTGACACGTAACACGTGAACACGGAATCCAAATTAATAAAAAAATTCAAATAACGAGATTCTGTAACATCCAACTTCGAATTAATAAGCAATGATTCCTCTAAACGTGTGACACTTTGTATGATAGAATACACGTGTGGCAAGACAAATTTTCCTATAGAGAAACCGTGCGACGTATCGCTTATGGCGTTAACATCTCTATTTTAAGGCCAGACCCGACTCTAGTAGGTGGGGCAATCGTTTCTCTCTAGGAAAATTATTCCTGCCAGACGTGTGTATATGGTGAAATATATTGAAAATCACATAACATACCATCTCCTTCCAGATATATGTCGGTGAACCAAACAATATACCTAGTCTCGACATGGTTGTTTTTCCCAGAATATTCTACCATGCAAAGAGAACAATCTATAAGCTGGTGTTTTCAATGTGAATCTCCGAACAACGAATCGAAGATGTGAATAATATTTTTTTTTAGCTGAAGAAAATCTATATGTACCGTTAGAAGATGAATCGTTCCTGATCAAGTTTTTGAGGCCCTGTCGATTTCAACCGGAAACGGCTGCCAGAATTTTGAGGCGGTTCTATAGGTTCAAAATTAAGCACCCGAAATATGGCAAAAATATAACACCGAACAGTGTGAGACATGTTTTCGATACTGAAGTCTTCAAATTTTTACCCACAAGGACTTCTTCGGGAGCCAGGATAATGATAGTCAATTGTGGGGGTAAGAAAATAAAACCGTTGAAGAAATAAGTGATGATGAACAGTTATGATTTACCAACTCTGTGAAACCTTAATTTCATCTCCTATTGATCATCTTTATCTTGTCAAATATAAAGTTCTAGGTACTTCTCCAGGTTATTATGAATTCTTGATGTCTAGGTCACCAGATTTGAATTCGTTAGATTCGATTTTGTATTCACTTTTAAAGAGAAAGGCCTATTCCCGTATATAACATAGAAAAAAACTGATGTCTGTGCCATTTCAGAGTTACAATATGTTTTTCGAAACTGTGAAGTGGCTAAAATTTTTTTTGTGTCAAAAATTCTTTGTTTTCATGAAAACATTTCTAAAGCATTGTGTTCGTCATGAAAAGTGATCCTCAGGCACTGAAATCAGTCACCATATACCTAGTTGCAAAATATAACTTTTCTTTCAAGAAGAACAAGTTATATTCTTGAACTAGATATAGGAAGGCCTATTTCAGTGCTTCGAGAACAATTTTCATCACAAACTCAATGCTTCGCAGTTATTTTCATAACAACAGACAATATTTTCAAAAAAAATTCTGTAGCAACTTTTCAAAAATGCCCATTTTCGAAAAACACCTTGTAACTCCGAAACGAAGACATATCGATATGCGGATTTCATCATTGAGTTTTTTATGAGAATCGACCCTCGGCACCAACATCGGTTTTCATCCATCTGGTTGGAGAATAGGACTTTCCCTTTAAAAGTGTCCAATTTGGACCACCCTGTACATGTACAGTGCATCTCATTTTGATTGAAACTGCTGGGTTTTTCGGTTGTGATTGAAGATAGTGCCTTGCGGTTTCCACGTTCCCGTACTACTTTTTTGTGAAACTGAATATGACCTAATCAGATTTTGCATAATTGCTTCAGTTTATGAGATACAGGGCGATTTTGTAAATGGATACTTTTTAGACCCCTTCTATATCTACGAAGTTATTATAGATATAATGCTGCGCTACGAAAAACGTCTAACAGAAACATTCTGAGCAAAATTCAGTGGTATACTAAAAATTCAGGGCGATTTTGAAAATTGATCCTTTTTATACCCCTTCTATATCTACGAAGTTATTATAGATATAATGCTGCGCTACGAAAAACGTCTAACAGAAACATTCTGCGCAAAATTCAGTGGTATACTAAAAATTTTTTAGGGGTATTGTTCTGGAAATTTACATTTAATTATTATGATGAATTTTTACTAGTGAGTCATGGGTTCTCCAAGTTCCACTTGAAGGATTATTATATGTAATTTTTTATATTTTATACTGATTAAGTCGTACTTCTTCTATTCCTCATAGTATCTATTATATGAACTATGTATTATTTATTTGTTTTTTTTTTATGTATCGACGTCATATTATGATTCACGTAAGTGAATTAGTGTTGGTCTCCTTGTTTTCGTCTGATCTCCTATAATAAATATCATAAATGAGAATTATCTGATACTACTTTTATTTGAAAAATCTACAGCCTACTAGCAGAAGTTCATCATGATTCAATGTTTTAGTGTTTTTTCAGCATTCCTGAAAATCCTTTGTATAAAGTGTTATCATTTTGAAGCAAACAAAAATTACGAATTCAGCGAGATAATGAAATATAGGGTGTTCCATTGAATCATATCTAAGCTTGTGTTGTATCTCTAAAACAATGACCAGAAAAAACAAATGAATACGCCACTGAGTTCTGCGCAAAATTTTCTATTGAACGTCGTAGTTCTTACTGCAATAACATTTCTAGTAACTCCGTAGATATGAAAGGGTTCCAAGAAGTATACATTTTCAAAATCGCCCTGTATCTCATAAACGGAAACAGATAATATGCGAAATCTGATTAGACCATCTTGAGTTTCACAAAAAAAGTAGGAAGGGAACGTGGAGATCGCAAGGCTCTATCTTCCATAAAAATCAAGATATCTTCAAAGTATGATCCAAATTCTATTTTTTTTTACTTTCAGAAAAATGGAATCCGAAGAAAGTGAGTCTAGAGGACATGTTCAAAGCTGTAATGGTGGCCATTGAAATTGCCATGCTCGAACCAAGAACTCAGTTGGGAGGAGTGCATGTCATTTTAGATTTAGTAGGACTGTCACTAGTCCATGTATATCAATTCTCACCTTCAACTGCCAAACTTATTTTAGATTGGGTCCAAGTAAGTTAAATAATGAATTATTATGTAGAGAGTAATTTACGTAACAAGTGTTGTGTAAACTATCTATAAAACAATAGTTATTTCATTGACTAGGCAGTAAAGTAGTAATTTTCGACTGCTGTGGCTGATAGTTCAGAGCCAGCTAAGGCAGTCAAAAATCAATCTACTTTGATGCCAAGTTCTGCAGATTAATAATGATTCCCACAATCTTTAAATTTTTCCTGTAGAGAATTGAAACAAAATTTGATAGAATTCGCAATTTTTGGAATGGGAATGTATATGTTCATAATAATAATAGATTGAAAACTTATATGAAATTTCTGACAGTTTGTGGAAAAATATCGGTATCCCTAATAGCACACCACGTCCTAGGGACGTCCCTATTTGGTACAATTCAAGTCCAAATGTCCCGGACCTAAAATAATTGTCCTTGGGACATCCCATCTCGTACATCTCATGCAATGTCCGAGCAAGGACGTCCATGGAATATCTCAGCAGTTACATCATTTTAAATGTCCTAAAAGTATCTTCCTTTATATACGTCCCACGTGATACATATTGTAGAATGTCCATGCAAAGATGTTCTTAGCAGGTTTCGGATGGGATATAATATACATTTTTTCAAATATCTCTGCAACGACGTCGCTAGTTGGTCTTGAAGTGGGACATTTTTTGTGCATTCCACAGACGTCCAATGGATGTCCGGGGAACTGAATTTGAGCGTCCTAGGGACGTCCTGAATATCCCGACGGGACGTCCTAAGGATGTCCATGGGACATAATTGTGCTATAAATGGTATTTTTGATATGGTCAGATGGAGCGACTCCATCAGAAATAAAGGAGGTAGCAGAAAATATGGAGAAGTCTCGGATGAAATATGAAGGAAATTATTCTAATAAAAAAAATCAATAGGCTGCCTAGGCAGGAAAAGTAATACTTCACTGATTGATATATGTGTCTGCAAAATAATTGATATCGGAGAAAAATGTCTTGCTAAGAGCTCAAGTTGTTGACCTGTACCAAAATGTCTGACAGTTTTTAAGGTTCAAATTCACAATAATTTTTTTTCAGGATTGCACTGCAGTAAGATTGAAAGGAATCCATGTCATAAATCAACCAATTCTATTCAATATGGTGTATTCAATATTCAAACCATTTCTTGGAGATAAACTGAAAAAAATGGTATGCAATAGTTGTTGTACATTTCAAAATAACAGAAGAGAATTTCACACTTGAAGTTTTTCAAAAACAACCAATTCTTACTAGAATGTATTATTTAAAAAACAAATTTATTTCATCCTTCAGTTGATTGAATATTCTCAATAATGTTCGGGATTTTAGGTGATTTGGGTGTACTGAGGATACTTATATAATAAGAAAGAACTGTTTTGTTTTTCACAGGCCAGTTTTTTATCACTTCATTCTTCGGTTATCGTATTCTTCAAGTTACTCATGGATAATAATATAAATTCTTATTTTTTGTAGTTATTCTTCCATGGTGTGAATAGCAAATCTCTCCTAGAAAACATTTCGAAAGAAAGCCTTCCGGAAATCTACGGAGGTACAGCGGATATTCCAGATTACCCCGGAAAAATATTTGCAGACATGCTTTTCTACTATCAGAGCGATTTTGAAGGTTAGTATCGAAGATTCGATTATATTTTTAATGGAAATTCGGTTTTTACATTCGTTAAACATGTATGGAATCTCAGATTGTAATAAGGTACTTATTATAGGTGTTGTTGAATAATCAATAAAACTGAATGAAAAAGCAGCTCATCAAGAACGAAATAAAACAACAATTAAACAGCAATTTCCATTGTTATTGTCCATAGCAACGACTTTGAGCCAGTGTTGGATTTTTCATAAAAAATATTCAATGAATAATTAAGATTTTTGCTTATATTTCCGAAATTAATGAGAATTTGTATCACTATACTTGCCACAAAAATCCAACATATCATATTCACGTTCTTCAAAAGTTATTTTGTCGAACTTGGGTGAAGTTTTTCTGAAATTGTGAAACATTTCAAGTACCTATCAACACATAATTCTTTCAAATCAGTATTTGCAAATTATCATTGAATCGCGAGATTTTTCCCTATGATTTTTTTTTTAGTCATGAGGATTTGCGCCCATTGAAATAATAAGATTTTTAACCAAGCAATTGCAAAAAAATCATATTTCACGCATCGGACAAAGCCAAGTTGAAAATAACTAAGACCAATAATACGAATATAATTTCTTTGATCTATAGAGTTTCAAATTGCTGAAAATTTTGATAAAAAGATTCTTTTCAGAGATAAATTAAATCTTCATTCTATGTGTTCAACCACTCATTTTTAATCATCTCTTGAACCATTTCATTGTAATTTTTCACTAGCAAAAAATAATCCAACCTGAACCATCCTATTTTGATAATTTACCGATAATGCCTTTTTATTATACTGAAAATATGTGACTCATTAACGTTGAAGATTTGTACAGAATTTGAGTTACCAAAAAAGTAACTATTTCTAAATTTCAACTCTGACACACTATATTGGGACGTGGAAGATTTTTGTTAAAGAAAAAATAGTCAACGGATCGACTGTATATGAATTTGATCACCGTATGTACAGAGTGTTAAAATGGGTGATAGCAAACGAAAAACAAAACGAAATTAAAAAATACATTTTCGCCCGAAAAAACTTTTTTAGACGAACACAAGCGTTTGCTTCGGCGAGGTCAGAGGCACCAGAAGTCTCTATGACGTTTACAATGTTGCCGGACTTCCAATAATAGTCTACATTTGACGAAAAAAAAACGATACACTTTTTTCATTGACTTATCCTGTCATTATGAGACATAATGACATGATAAATGTCAACAACCCATTTTATTTTTCGCCCCAATCTCGGAAACACCCTGTATACCCTAAAATGATATCAAAAGGTAAATTTTATTGCAGCTTTAAACAAATAATTTTCCCATGTTTGCGTTTGCCCATGTACTAATAACTGTTTGAAATGATTCATATTCTTTCTTTTTCAGTGTACAGTACTTACGGATATGTAGCAGATACAGAGAAAGCTAGAGGTTGAGTAGGACATTTTTAGCAAGAAATATCCTCATATTATGTTGAAGAAATGAGGATATTACGCAACTAAAATTTTTCCTGAATGTTTCGACTGATAGTTATGCCTTATTATTGATGTAGGACATGTCATTTTTTCATGTTTTTTAATAATAACTACGGTCATAGAGAGTATATATCGAATGAAATTTGTGATTATTCAACAGAAATATTTGGAAATGTCTGAATGAGTATTTTAATAGCTTAGTGTCCACCTGAAAAAAAAAAACGAGATGTACTAGCAAAATCGCCACATCTTTTTTATATAGTTTTCAGTTCGACTGAAGATGGCAAGCTAGCTGCCGAAATAATTATATATTTTATAATTTTCATTTTTAAATATATTTTATATTTTTTTGGGTACCCACCAGTGGCGTAATTAAGATTCATTCCTGGGGGGGGGGGTCTAGGTCCAACATCCAATAGGTATTTAAGAAAATGAAAAGCAATACGTAACTTACGTAGGTTTCAATAAATGTGTGCATCATTTGAAACCAATAACAAAATAAAAAAAAGTAAGTATCGAAAAATAATAAAATAATATCACATATCAACAGGTACGACAAACATTGAAATAGGAACAAAAAAATAACAAAATAACAAAAAAAAATCGAGCAATTCAGTTACTGAAGAATAGAAAAATATAAACTGTAGCATTTTTTTGTTGAAATGAAGAGACTACTTTTGGGGAGATGGAGAAAACGAGAAAAAACTACCTATTCAATTCACAAGGCGATTCAAAATTCGATGTAAATATCTTGAGTACGTATTGTTGTTCATATAATGGTGTGGCCTAAAATGCACCTCCTTCGAGCTGAAATCACTGCGAGTTGGATAAAAAACAAAAGATTCTCTGAAATTGTGATTATAATAACGAATCAAGTGCAAGTATTGCAGTACCGCACGCCTCTGAAATAGTCTCAAATGCGTTCCGACATACGATCACCTTCGTATGCAAGCGTTCTTAGCCAATGCAAAGAGCAAGTACGTTTTCGCAATGACAATGCCTAACTAACCTTTTTCGTTCGGAAGGTTCTAAAAAATTACAGATGAAATTCTCATGATATTTCATATAATCATGTATATTTCTTCATTATCAGAATTGTTTACCAGATTGTTTCGGTTTTTCAGACAGCTCTGGGGGGGGGGTCCAGATCCCATGCCCCCCCCCCCTTAATTACGCCACTGGTACCCACATATTTTTAATTCGATTATTTATCGATCACTGTCTTCAAAGTACGAAAGCGTTAAACATATTGTATTTTTTCAATATGTTGGATTTTTTTACAATACATGGGTGTAACATAATCACGTTAAAATATCCAAGTGAAGTATTTCTGAGACAATTTTAAGAAAAAAAGTCTATATAAACTTGTTGGAAATGCTTCATTTCAGAGATACAGGTTGTTGAAATATAGAGAACAAATCATGTTTCGATAAACATTTCGTAGAAAAAAAGTAGTTTATCTTGACGAGACCTATACCACATCAGTTTTGTGAAGTTCTCAGCAACTTCACTTAGCGCCCTCTAGGAGCTAAGTAACATGCCTCGAAATGGAAATTTGTGAATATCTCCAAAACAATCACCTCCAGCGTTATTGTGGGAGTGTACCTTTTTTATTTGGAAAATATGTGGAACGGCATAAGGTTTTACCATGAAAAGTACGAAAAGTTTACTGTCAAAAATGTTAGGGCAATTTGAAATAAATAATGACAGCGTACGCAAAACATTATTTCTCACGTCGAAAAAACACACGTTTATGTAGCCTTTTTTTCCAAAATTTTCTCACTAATACTTGAATATTCGAGCGTACTTGAGTTACTCCCTATATATTGAAAAAAAAAAAACAATTGTGACCCCTAGACGCCTTCGTACTTTCGTACCAAAGCTTTGCCTCAACTTATTCTATTTTATTGAAAATATCTATGAACTTTTTGAAAAATGTTTTTTTTTGTGCAAGAAAATAACTACAATAAAACTGAACCCGATGGTGCCCAGTTTTTCAGGTTGTTTGAGATTGAATATGTTTGCCTTGTTTGTATACTTTTTCTTTCAACAATTCAACAATGATGGGATCTCAACTCATGAATATTTTGTATATTGGCTGACTTGAAGAAGATATGTAATTTTCCACTTAATTAAGGTTAAAGCAAAAAAATTATCATTTTCAAGCATAAGTAAGTACACCAGTTGTTGACATTCTTCAATCTTTTATTGAACTTGTTTCTTCATTTCATGAATCTTGCTGAAAATTGGTGAATACATTTGATTTTTTTTTTCTCTTCAATTTATCGATGATTCTCTTTATTATATTTCATAATTTATATACCATTTAGGCGTTTTTTATGTGCTTGTAATGAAACCTCTATGTTTAAAACAAATATCTAATAAATTTATTTGACAATCTATAAGTACTTTCATATTTTCAATACAAATTTTCCTATATGTAAAAATATGTATTAGTGATGATGCGGTGGTATCACAAAAATGTGTCTCAGGTACCATAAATCTGATAGACCAGTTGAATAAAATGTATCAACAATAGAGAAATATCATCACATTTAAAATACAAGAATATCTTTTTTTTGGAGTTCAACTGAATCGATTTGACTACAGTACCATGAAACGTAACAATTACAAAAAATAAATAAATCTTCAACAATACTATTAAACTAATATACATAAAAATACCAATATCCAGTTACTAAAAAACTAAAATTACATAGGAATGGCTCATTTCCAAACTCGATATGGACGCTTCATCAAAGATCGACTTTCTTGTTGTAACCATAAGAATTGATAGCTGAAAGAAAAGGCAATTAGAATATGTTCATACAGGGTATAAATTTGAAAATTTTCAATGCGAATATCTCGCGAAATAAAAAAGTTTGAAAAACGCCGCTTGGCACAAATGCTAAAGTGTTAGGAAGAACTAGAACCACCATATTTCAGTGAAGGGATGAGTCACCCCGTCGGCGCGACACACCCCAACTTTGAAATGTCAAATGGCACTACCTCTTTTGTGATACCTCGAATGAACGGTCTCAGTCAGTAGTATTCACCTGTACAAGACTTTTTTTCCATCTACTACAGGGTGTACGAAAAACATAAAGTCGAGGGTCTGAATTCGAAAACTTTCAATGCGAATATCTCGCTATATGAAAAAGTTTGGAAAACGCCTTTTGGCATAAATGCTACAGAGTTAGGGGGAACTAGAACCACCATACTTCAGTAAAGGGATGAGTCACCCTGTCGGCGCGACACACTCCATCTTTGAAATGTCAAATGTCACTACCTCTTTTGTGATACCTCAAATGAACGGTCTCAGTCAGTAGTATTCACCTGTACAAGACTTATTTTCCACCAACTACAGGGTGAACAGAAAACATGAAGTCGAATAAAATAAAATGCAGAATGCCGATATATTCCAAGAGATGTGTTCCAAATTGTTAGAATGGCATTTGAACATCGATTATACTATTGCTTATAACAGAATGGAATGCATTTTGAACATCTGATCGAATAAAATATCCTTTCAGCACAATTCATTTTATATATTTTATTCGACTTTATATTTTTCGTACACCCTGTAGTGGGTGGAAAAAAAGTCTTGTACAGGTGAATACTACTGACTAAGACTGCTCATTTGAGGCATCACAATAGAGGTAGTGCCATTTGACATTTCAAAGTTGGGGTGTGTCGCGCCGACGGGGTGACTCATCCCTTGTCCGAAATATGGTGGTTCTAGTTCCCCTTAACTCTTTAGCATTTTTGCCAAGCGGCGTTTTTCAAACTTTTTTCTTTCGCGAGATATTCGCATTGGAAGTTTTCAAATTTACACCCTCTATTTATAATCTATTAAGGTTTCATTAGAATCCTAAAATTTCTAGATTTTCTCGAGTTTTTGAAAATTTATGGATTTTTATTATAAGTTATAGGTGGTCGACCGACTTTGTGTATTTTGTTTTTTCTTTGAAAAAATCTGGACCACTTTGAGAAGGATGGATGGTTTCCATGACTTATCTAATGCCAGTCAGGCTCTGATCATCCTAAAGTACCAGGATAATATGCTTCTGAGGAAGAAATCTCTCTTGAAGATTTGGTTTCTACAACGCTGCTAACATTTCAAAGTTTTTCCAAAGTCCATCTCCCTAAGGACTAATATGAACCGCTTGATTTTTATTTGATGAATTTGTAATCACCACATGGCCTAGGTACTTTATTCAATTTGTGTCTGAAGATGGCTGTTTAGCCGAAACTAGTCACACTAGCAATTGTGTAATATAATTGTGATCGACCGACTTTGTGTATTTTGTTTTTTCTTTGAGTTATAGGTAAGTTGGCCTAAATCAACTGGTTCTTATCCCAGGAGTCCACAGCCGAGCCATGTCCCAACCTTTAACAGACACCCTGCATATAATAGTAGTAGTAATAATAATATAATAGGGGGAGGAGGGACAAAAATCTGAAAAATTTGAGGTATACTCACCGACATATTCTCTGTCGCACATCTCCAACAGTTCCAGCCATTGAGGCCCGTCTATCCTGGGCAAATCGAGGGTACCGCCGTAGCACTCGGGCAGACACTTGGGGTCCATGTGCTGGTGCAGCGATTTGCGATCGGTGCCGTGGAAGAGGATGCGGTTGCGCAGCTTCTCGCGCAGGAACGGCTTGAACAGGGCGAACACTATCTTGAAGATGTACGGCTGGTTGACGATATGGATGTTCTTGATGCGGAGCGGGACGCTGTCCTGGCGGGTGGTAGAAGAAGAAAATAACGTTCAGAATAGCGGAAAGCGGAGAATGGGTAAGACCACTGATTTTTTAAAACGACATTATCGTGAACTCTATACTGAAAAACTACCAGTGAATTTATTTTGAATTTTTTCATTCATGTTAGGACGATGAAAAAAATAAATTAGTATATGTCCATTTCAAAACACACAATTCCTGCGCCATTTGAAATTTCATCAATTCATTGGTGTGACTGGTGCGACGTCTTAGTCCCAACACGCCTATTGTCCGAACTGACCAATTACACTGCAATACTGCAGAATGACTAGGTATCAGAGAGAGATAGCTACAGTTCGGTACTAATACGTCACGACTCCACCATCATATTTTGCTGTTTGAAATATCGATGAAATATGCTGATTTCAAAACGATATAGATTCGATTCCCTTCAACTTCAACTCATAATATTATTTGTACATAAAATGTAAATCATGATTCGTCGATTGAAAGAGGTTTGCACGGATCTCTTCCCTCAGTGGTCTTCCCCATTGACTAGAGTCTCGAGATCATACCCGTGTGTTCACCGAACACGCCCGATCGTTCCCTAAGCGGCAGTAACTAGGTACGTTATGAATATTGGCGCGTGCCTGAATTATTTTGGAGTCAAATTTGTCAATCTAATGGAAACACTCCTGTATTTTACGTAATTGTTGAGTTATTAGGATTCTGAAATTCACAAGAGCCATAGGTATAGAATATAGATATAGGTACCTACCAAAAATAAACTCTTTGACCAAGTGGGGACATCTTCAGTGATACATACACTGATGCTCAAGTGCTCATTGATTGTATCTTTCTTGCTGCTGTGAATAGAATACTTACGTAAGATACGGGGGTGCTTTCATGTAAATTGAAACAAAATTTGAGTTTTCAGAACTGAACATTTCTCAGGAACAATATGAATAGTCAGTGAATTGGACGCCCTGATTTCGAATCCGAAACGATTTTCAACCTATCTTGCCTCCTAATATCATTTTCCGGAAATGTTTGGTGGGTCCATGACCCGAGCAGTGTATTTCACTGAATATTACCTCACTTTGGTCATAGTTGATACATATATCTATCGCTCCTGAAAATTGAACAGTTAACAGTTACGTTAGATATACGGGTTGATTCCATTAAGTGACATGCACACTGTTTTCATTTTCAAATACATCCAGTGGGATCGAATTTCATTTTATGTTGAATATTAGAGTGTGTTTTTTTATGTGATATATTTGTTTTGTTTATTTCAAATATATATTTTTTTAGTAGGCATACTAGTACTTCTTTTATATAATTCTGAAATCTGATCCACCCTGTATTTGTTTTAATTAAATGGCATCAGTAGATAGTAAATAGAATATTAGGATAGGGACACATGTAAGCCATTTTGACAAATCAATATAGGTATTGTATAGTTTCGATACAAAAAAAATCTCGATTTTTCACATTCTACGTATAGGTATACCTTGAGCTTGATCAACGAAATCATAGCTCAAATAGAAGAATCGAAAAATTCCTCAGGAGACATTTTTTATCGACCCATGCATGTTCATTATATAACTTTTCTTTCTATATTTGGTCGAAGAAGGCTGGTGAAGTTTGGCAGGCTGATTTCAGGACACCCTGTATATCTCGACGAAATCGTCATGAGAAGGGGGTATTTCTGTCTCTGCTCCGAATAAAATTCGAAATTTTTTCTTGGAACGACTCCTGAATACATTGCCAATGTTAAGCAATCTTCTCCATTTGTTGAAGTTTCAATTACGTTAAAATGTTGCAACTTAATTAAACAGATTTTTCACCCCTGACGCCATTTTGAAAGATTTTTCTTTCAATAAATTTGAAGGTCCATCAGGGATACATCATTTGAAACGTTTTTCAATTCTCTATAGTCTATACGACACCAGGATTTCAGACAAAAATATTCATCCAAAACAAGATGGCGGACGATAAGGTTTGAAATCTCATAATAGGTTATTTCGATTAAATGGTAATTAACGTGCACTCTTGATATCTACAACTCTCTATTGTCATCTAGAAGAGTCCAGGAAAATTTTGAAAGGGGGCCATCTTGAAGAAAATAGCAATTACCCATTAAAAATCAAGATAATCATGTTCTCCAAGATGACGAGATTTTTCTTGGACAACCCACAGACTGATTTTTCGGTTTCTTTTATAGATCACCATGTATGCTTACAAGAATAATCAGCCCAGTTACACATCGCAATATTGTTAGAAACACAATGGAAAAATTGTTTTTACCGTGGTCTACCCATACTTCTATTGTTTACCTGATTGGTTTCCAACAAGCATCACATTGAAATTATTAAGACGATATAATATAGTTATGACATTTTTTGCCCTTGACCGTATATTACTTACATTGTTTCGTGCACGTGATATTTTTGATAATCACGAATACTCTTCTCATCAAAGTTTATATTATATTGTCATTACCATGTACCACGGCAACTCAAATGGACAAAACATAATGACGATGGATTACGAAAAATGTGGTCGAACTGATGTCACAAGATAAAAACTTTGTGTGCTCAGAATATTCCGTCCCTAATGTTCCAGGAATTTGAAAGTTAATTAGCTTTTCTCGTATCCATTATACCGGGTGTCAACGAATCTATAAGACGATAAGCCATATAACTTATAGAATATAATATATACCCTGTATATTTCAACATTTTCGTGTTCCTGAGAAAATTTCAATTTCAGCCTGTATTTCGTATCGTTACCATAGCAACTAAACACATTTCTTGGAAATTTGATCCTAACATGAAATTACAATGGAAACTTTTTGACGTTTATAGGTTAAATGACATTTACATTCAACTTCAGATCAATTCGAGTTCATTCTATAAGTCAATAAATAAAAATCATTTATCTTTAGCTTAGCATATGATATTATGTAGGTATACTTGCCAATTCGAAATTTACAAAAGTTCTTACATTTCATCACAAACAACTATCATTTTCATCTAAATCATCTAAGTGTTGTTGAAATTCCTTAGCTTTAAATTGTTCGAAAATGTTTGGTGTGAAATTTTCCTACCGAATACCACTTTAGCTTCAATTAATATCCGGAATTTTTTTCTCGAACACGAATATTTAGTAAATTAAATAATTAGAATTTTCAAAATATTCGTCTTCTCGAAAAAAGTTCCGGAAATAATTGAAGCTCTCGTGATAACATAAGTGATAATTCTGGATCAGAATATGATATTTTCAGAATTTTATACGCCTATACTATTTTTTTAGGGTCACTTTTAATATTGCATCGAAGGACCTCAGACCCCAGGTGATGTCATAAAATTATATCCACAAAGTTTCAGTCACTAGTCACTATAATAGATAGAAGGAAGACAAGTTGACAAAATTACATCTCCGTGTCTAACTTATATTTTCCAAATGGCAATCATTTTTTGACAAGCACTTTCAGGAAAGAAGAATGTTTGACGCATCTAACGATACTAATTTTCTTACGATTACATTGAAAATAAATTTTGATAACTGCATTCAGTGCAATTATGACAACACGATCGACTTTGACAACTTCAGATTATTTGACGCCGAATATCTCTCGGCTTCGAGTTGTTACCAAGGAACGAGCTTCTCTTATCTCGTCCATTATCAAAGTCCTAGGGATATTACTACTGAAAATAAGATACCAATTTATTTGCGATTGGGTTGAAAATAAGATGAATTTAATATTACTAAAACAAACACTGGATTTTTCTTTATTCACATTTGTCATGTGTGCTATGGATTGCCATGGAGCATACTATTGTATTGTATGTATTGTTATTTTTTTCGAGTCCTCTTTGGAAAACAAAACACTCAGGTAATGACAGTGACATTAACCTTATGAGCAGACAGAATAAGTTTCTTCATTTTCATTGAAAAACTCGGAAACTCGGAAAAATAACTGCAAAATTTATTATGCATCTTGGTATATCCAAGTATCGTTAGACTTGTCAAAAAATCCTTCTTTCGGAAAGTGCTTGTCAAAAAATGGATGTCATTCGAAAAATAATAGTTAGACACCAAAATGTAATTTTGTCAACTTGTCTTCTTCATATCATCATACCAATCACTGAGGTCCTTGGATGAGTTATGGCATCCCATCATGGCCACTTAGATGCAATTTCAAAGTGACTCTAAAAAAATAAAGTGGGCGTGAAAACTTCTAGAGATATTATATTCAGGTCCATAATTGTCCCAGAACTTCAAAAACGTTATAATATATAGTGTTTCATTTACAAATTAGAAACAGGAGCCATTTCCGGCGAAACCGGAAGTGACTGGGAAGTGAAAAATATGCGAAAACTTTCCTCTTCACATACCATACCCATTTTGAATTGCATTTTGATACACCAAATATTCTAGAAGTTAAGTATATTACTTATATATGAATATATGACAGAATATTAGGTGAGCTTTGATGATTAGATGTTACATTTAGGTTTTATTTGATGTTTCTTCGATGCTGTGGTGATGTTGTATTGATGTTGAATAAATGTCGTATTGATGTTATATTTATGTTGTATTGATGCAGTTTTGATGTTGTATGGATGTTAAATTGATGTTGTTTCGATGTAATAACGAGTTTTTTAATCATGTTACTTGAATGATTCGTGATAACTTCGCGATTTTGGACGTTTCAAAGAAAATTTCAACTCACCTGTAACCAGTCTACTATCCTCTTGGCAAATGAAGGCGTGAATTTTGTGGTTTGATGCAGAGAGAGACCGTCCATGTCGAAAATGACGACAGCCCCGCAAACTTGGGTTTCCGGTTCCAACATGGCGGCTTCCAGGAAGAGAACACAGCCTTTGAATACCTCGTCGAGGCAAACTTCACTTGTTTTCCATTTTTCTAAAAAACAGATGTGTAGATACGACTTGATGGGAATGTGGGAAAATTATATGGACGTAAGTCACACAAATGAACGAGAAAGTTGCTGACGCAACATCGACGTGTAAATTCAACATCTTGGATACAGGGTGCAGATGGTAGGAGTCAAACATAAAATTTTTGAGATAGCATTCGAAAAACTCAGTTACATTGAGAATTTGAGGGTTTTGTTAAGTAATGAATTGACTACATTGATATAATTGCAAATGTTAAATGATCTGACCATGAGAACTAGGTGAAGTCAATATTATTCAGTGAATCAATCAAATATTAATGTTTTAATAACACTACACCATAATTGAAGAAAAATATGATCGCACTTTTGATAATTAATTTCTTAATTACTGTAATGAAATCGATTAATTGTAATTTGACTTACTATGATGTCTAACAGGTTTCTATTGTGCAATTGCAAACATAAAACTTTTGTTTTTCACTTTCTGTATTCTTTGTATGATTCGAAAAGTATCTACTGGATGATATTCTCACTCCCCCTCCGATAAATAAATAGAAATTATTGAAATCAGCACTGTGAATGGAAGATTGTATATTCATTCAAGTGAAGCATCGTCGCGTAAAAAAACAATGATAGTATTGGAAAAGTAACAAATTCATTCCACAGTCTACGAAAAGCATGTATAGAGTGAAATAGAAAACATTTTTCAAGAGTGGTATTTACCAATATTTTATAAAAAAAAAGAAGACATTTTCAAATATACAGTTGACATTCCCCTAAGGTGTTTATATACGTGTACAGAGTATCGACACTTTCTTGTAAATCACCCTGTATACATATATGAAATTGTACTCACTTCCTAATTCTATGATTAAAATTCTTCTGCCGAGTTGATCCCTGTTCGGTTGTACCGTCAAGATATTTTGTTGGAAGATGTTCCTTTCTCTACTTGGCATGAGACCATCATACATATCTGCATGTTTCAATTTGAAAGAGTAGTACCTTTTGATCTGCAACAGAGAAAGGCATTGAAAGATACTGGAAAAGTTATAGTTTTTCTCATGCAAGTATACTAAATTTCGAGACAACTAAGTAAATAGAAAAATAATAGCTATGAATGAACTCGTTCACAATTTTGTCGATGTTAAAATCTTGAAATGGTTTCCCACGACAATCAATACAGTGAATATCTCGGAACTGAAGAGTAGTATAGGAAATTGTAATTTTAGGATTGTGAATTTAAGCAATTGTTGCAGCTTTTTCTGATATTTTTTTTACCCAATAAGCTTCCTGTTTTAGGGCACCTGACGTTAGATCTGTATATTTTGGCATTTCTGTGTTCCTTCCGATGGAACGATTCCGACAACCTATCACACTTGTGTTCTAAAACGATTAATTCAAGAACTACAGGTACTTCACTATCCTTATTTGTACCACGACAATTACGACAAACGTCTGAAACGTACAATTTGTTTTGATCTCTTAGTTACCCTGTATATTTGGGCCAGTCCTATATATTTTTCGTGATGATTAATACAATAATCATTCATATTTCACTAAATAACGCATTCAAAAAACTTTCGGACAGAGGATATTGAAGTACCTGTAGCTCTCCACAAGTTTGTTGAGAGGAACTTAGAAAGGCAAAAATATACAGGTGGTCCCATTAATAATATCGAAAAAACCTTCAACTTACAACCCTACAACCCAAAAAATAAAAAAAATTTCTACTACTGCCGAGTTTCGTGTTCATAATTTTTTCTGTATAGGTAGTTGAATTGAGAAAAATAAATAATGTTTCTTACCATATCTCTTGCACTTTCTGGGTAGAATTTGCAGGGCCTTAAAAAACGAACTAACCATATATCATTATCCAGAGGTACATGTAAGTCTTTCTCCTCTAAAAAACAAACAAACAAACAAATAAATTCAATAATCTACAAGTTGAACAAATCGAATCGTTGATATTTTCATGAATCTTATAATATTACCTTTTAAAAGGTCCCTAAGTTCTACTGTGGCTTTTTTCTTGACGTCCGGCGTTTCTCTGAGTTCTTTCCTGGCAATTTCCACGACTTCAGGTTTGAGGTCTGTCAACTCCAATTCCAGGAGGTAATCCCCCAGTTTGACAGTTGGCAGAGCCTCCATGTCGGACAACATGGTGGCAGCAACTTGAAAAATAAAACTTTATGCACGACCGGGTGTAAAGTATCACTTTACAGCCCGGTCTTGCGGGCGTAAAATGGCACTTTACCGCCTGCAAGACCGGGGACTACTTTACCGCCCGGCGTATAGTCAACTCTGCATTTCTGTATAATTTAGGGCATTTATGTACCGGGTGCCGCACAGGTTTAGGAAAATAGTTATTTATGTATCAAGGGCGTAAAGTAGGCGTTTATGGCCTGTGGCGTAAATAATGGCCCGATGGCGCTAGCCGAGGGCCATTACACGCTGAAGGCCATAAACGCATTTCACGCACGAGATACATACAAAATTTTATGCACTAGTGGTTTATTTTTTGACTAAAAAGTAATGACTATAGATTTCGATAAACTAATATTCCCCAGAATTTATCTTGTTACGTATAAATTCAGTAATCAAGAGAAGCGTAATGTTCATGGATGATTTAAATATGAAAATTATCGTACGAATATTGCAATTATCGTAATAGTGAAACTCTTTCAGCTCTAGAAGAGATTCATTCTCCAGAATTTTACAATATGCATACCCAGTATATAAACCTAACTTATTTTGACGTTGTCAATCAAGCTGATGGTTGTTGTCTATATCAATACATCCATTGAACGAGCTGAATTGTCATTCTTTGACTGAAAAGTAAAAATTAGTGATAATAATAATAATAGCGAGACTATGGAATCGGATATAAAGAAGAAGTTTATGATATACCGCTGGATATATGAGAATCTAGGAATATGATCATAGGTTTTTCATAAATTGATATGTGGATATAAGGTAACTGAGAACAGCGGGCGGTAAAGTGCACTTTACGGCCCGTGGGCCATAATGAGCCCGCGGGTGGTAAAGTGCGACTTAACGCCCGCAAAACCGGGCGGTAAAGTGCACATTACGGCCCGCTAGTGCATAAAAATATTTATGATGAAAGTGGCCAAGAAAAATCTCTGGAAATTATTTTCAAGTGTCCAGGACAGCCGCTAGAGGGCATAATTGCATTGGCTGACTTAAAAAACGGGTTCTTATGAAAATTTGATATATCAAGACATATCAGAAACACTTGTTCCATGTTCTCGAGTTGATTTCCAATCATTTCGATAAAAAAAAATGCGCGTCCTTTCGTAGTGGTACACCCGGTACTATTCCATATTATAATAACAGGTCCAAGGCGCAAAATTAAAAAAATTGGTAATTCGGAAACAGTTGATTTTCTCAGTGGGGATTGACACTGAGGTAATACAGAGTAATTCATTTTCTGAATTTGAAGGAAAACGGAGGCGATCACAAATGACCCCGCACATTTTGAATTCACATTTTGATCGAATTGACCATTTATTTCAGAGAAAATAAACGATATTAAAAAAAAATTATTCCACTTGATGACTTCTAAAAATAGATTCTTCTTAAAAATATATAATGGGGAGAAATTATTACCCCCAACCCCCATTTTCCAAAAGTGATAGGAAATGATTCATCACGGACACTAATAATTATGGAAACCGCATTTTTGCATTATTGCCCCCCACCTAATGGGAGGTGCAAATGAAAAAAAAATTGGTGGAATTCGCTGAATTTTTCATATGATGTAGTCCATATGATTCTGATCCAAAATTCATCGGGTAACAATCCTAAAAAATGGACAGTTTTTCAAAAAAATAGACTACCATTTGATTCTGAATAGAAAGATAACTTCTTTCAATATTGCATTCCTATTCCTTGATGATGTTTCTTTCGGAAATACCAGCTTGAAAAATAATCCGTGATGCTACCGAGAGAAGCATAAGAGAAATAATTCCTTGTGAATAAACAATAGGAATACAATATTGAAAAAAGTTGTCTTTCTATTCATCTATTTTTTGCAAAATTTGAATTGAAGCCCCCTATAGCAGAAAAACTGTCCATTTTTTAGGATTGTCACCCGATGATTTTCTGATCAGAATCATATGGACTAAATCATATCAAAAATTCAGCGAAATCCTCCGAATTTATTTTCATTTGCACCCCCCATTTGGTAGGGAGTAATAATGCAAAAATGCGGTTTCCATAATTATTTGTGATGAAACATTTTGACACTTAGATGTAATTATTCTTTTTTTTTGTTTTCAAAGTAGGGGTTGGGAGTAATAATTCCCCCCCCCCCCATTATATTTTTTTATGAAGAATCTATTTTTAGAATTAATCAAATGGAACAAAGAGTTTTGAAACATCGTTCAATTTGTCAGAAATAAATGGTCAATTCGATCAAAATGTGAATTCAATCCCCTTTTGGCTAAAAAACTGTCCATTTCTGGGGGTTGGCTCAATGAAAACGTTTTATAGAACCACATAAACTACAACATACCAAAAATTGAAAAAAATACACCGGGGCCCAATTTACCTTGAAAATTTGCGGGATCCTCATAAGATATAGTAGAATATGAATACATTTCAAAACATTATTTTCAATCTCAGGAATATCAGAGGAATTAATTTTATTGAGTCGATTGAAAAAAATGAACAAATAATGTGCTCAAGCCAAACAAGAATATAATTGGTGCCCAATTATTCAAGAAAGTGACTTAAAATCAGTTACTACACCCATATAATCGAAAAAAAATAGTTTCCATGAGATGTAGTACACCTTGAACTTGGGACGCTATCTCAAACATAAAATGAGCAAGGAATATTCATGATGAGTTAGGTAATTTGTCAATAAAAAAGCATGCTTATTTTCCATCTTTTGGCATTGAAAACGATTTAGGAAACCATCAGGGTCACTACTATCAGGTGGTAATACCACAAATTGCTAAATATAAAATTACCGAAACTTAGAAAATTCAACATGAATCTGAATATCGAATTTGGAAAGACCCAAGGCCTAATTTCTAATATGTTAGAAATAGTTTTGAATGAATGAACTCTCTTAACCGCTCTTAACGGAACTATAGTAAAATAAATCAGAAGATTTAGGCAACTAAAAAAATGTTGAAAAAAATTTCTGCAGATCAAATTTACCGTCATAACAGAATATCTGATGATCCATGAAATTTCGGGAAACTGGGCAAATTCACAAATAATATACTATTTGATTCAAAATGTATACACAAGCAGCAGTAGCAGTAGTTGTATGAACGATTTTAGTCAGCCATCTGTCATTGAAATATAACTAGTTTACTGATTAACAAAGCCCCCACTGCAGTTACTTTATTATTTTTTGATGATAAACGTTTTATGATAGTGCGTTTTGAAATGGATATAGTCCAGACAATTTTTTTAGCATTGTTTATATATAGTCTGAAACGGTGTTTTACTGAAACAACCGAATTTTGAGCGCAATCTATCTCATACTTTCATACATTTCACCTAATTTGGAACATAGAAAGAAAGTCGGCTTTCCACTTTTCTATAGATACTCCCAAGGAAAATGTTATTTAAATGTCAGCTATCATTCCATCAGTAGCAATAATTATCAGATGAACTCGACAAGCCCAGTCAGCACATCCTTTCGTCGTCAGCTTCGAAATATGTCGAACTACTCTTTACCAAAACTGATTTGATTATAGAACGAAAACAAGCTTTGGAATTCTCTGTCAAATTCTCAAGAGCTTATAATCTCCAATCGAAATCTCCATTTTCGAGAAGACATGAAAAAACGAGACCAGACTATAAATTTTGATGTAAATATAGAATACCTAAACTCTATTCCAGACATCATTCGTTCAGATTACTGGAAAACCATAATAGTATTATTCTGATATTTTCGCATAGGTACTATTTCGGTCACATGTCAGACTGAATTTTGCTATCATGAAAAGCTACAGAGGGTAGAAAAAATTGACATCTTGTAATTCGAGATTCTAGTCTAGTGACTAAAGAAATCAACCGTTGCTAAGTTATTTTCATTATTTCAGAAGGAACTGACGAAATAACCAAAACTCGTCCAATATTGATAGTTGTCCATATTTTAGTGTATACAGGATGTATCTAAATAACACCAATAAAATTCAAGGGGTGTTTCCTTGTGATATTCTAGCAAATAAAGTTCATATAAACTTGTGTCCTAACTTGCTCCGTTTTTGAGATACAGGATGTTGAAGTTGGGAGTATTAATTGTTTTCATTTATAACCCCCCTGTATAAGTTTTCATGGTGCCAAAATTCAGTATGGATAGAGACTGAGAAAGACCCAGAATTTCAAAATGATTCTAATTGGGGTTATTGAGTAATCTCAATGGAAGTCTTGAAAACACCTACATTACAATTTGGAGTCAAATCGAATTTTTATTGTTTCCTCAAAAACTAAGCCAGACACAGCAATCACACAAAGGTGTTTTTCTACGGCTATAAAACAAAATTGCTCTTGTTTTACTGTGTTAGATACGTCAATGAGGTACTTTGTATGTCTTCAATATTATTTCCGTATCTGATATCACAATGACTCCATTGTGTTATTATTTCAAAAGAATCTCATCGCTCATGGAATGTCAAATGTGAAGCAATGACAGCTCTGTCTAATAGATGTGAGCATTACTTGACAGAAAATCAGATGGCTACAAGACGAAAAAATCGAAATGCCGCTGTTATCTATTATAGCCGTAGAAAAATCATAGTGTATAACTTGCACGGAATACTAATTTCCTACTCGAACTTCATTCTCGTAGGAAATCACTATCATTCCGTGCTCGTTAAACCCGAGGGGTAAATCTCCTTGGAAGTCTGGTGTACACTCCGTTGGAAGTCTTTGGAATTCTTTGGATGTCTTTGAAAGTCTTTGGGAGTCTTTGGATGTCTTTGGAAGTCTTTGGTAGTCTTTGGATGTCTCTGGAAGTCTTTGTATGTCTTTGGAAGTCTTTGGGAGTCTTTGGAAGTATTTGGAAGTCTTTGGATGTCTTTGGAAGTCTATGTTAATTGGAAGTCTGGTGTACACATTTTTCCTGGAGATTTACCCCTCGGTTAATAGGCCAATCAAATAATTATATTTTGAGGAATTAATTTCCAGCAAGCTGGAAATCATTTAATTACCTTCATTCGGTCCCAAATGCGTGTAATCTAAGTTTGCACCATTCCAGGAGTTGAGCTTAACTTTTGATAGCCAAAAAACCGCCAAATTTTTGCACTTTTTTTATTTTTTTGCTTATAGCTGCAAAATGGTTCATCGGTCGAAAAATGTCATTCTATTCAATAATATAGAAGGCAAAATTCTGCGTCGAATGACATCTGAAAACATCAAATTCCGTTTAGTAGTATAGCCGAAATCGAATGTTAAAAAAGAAGAAAATTTCGTAGTTCGGTGCAAGCTTACATTTTGCGGCTTTCCAAGACGACATATCGTAAAAACAGATACTCCTATTGAAAAAACCCATGAAATAAAAGTTGTAGAGAATAAAATTTTACGTTATATAGATAGATGTCCAAATGTTTAAGTTTTCTTGATTTGTCCAATTATCCGGATATCTGAATGCCCGGTTCAGCTCCGGTCCCAAATTTTGCATCAATTTATAATTATTTTTCATCTAGTGCGCGAAATGCTACTTTGGTGATCGAGAGCTGATTTTTTTAACGAGGCGCAGCCAAGTTAAAAAATAGTCGAAATCACCAAAGTATTTCGCGCACGAGTTGCAAACAAATTTTTTTTTACAAACGCCAAACAAAATTCATTGTAAATAATAAATAAAATTAGGTAGTGTAAAATTTTGTCACAATTTGAAAAGAGTTTAAAAGCCTTAATTATTGTTACCTAAACATTCAGAAACAAATGATTCCATGGATTTTTTGCATTGAGTACCATAAACCATAAAGGTTGAAATATAAAAATCCCACATAGTTTACATGCAGTGTGCAAAATACCTATTTCGCAATAGGAACTATGATTATGAAATCTTATTCTCTACAACTTTTATTCAATGAATTTTTTCAATAGGAGTATCTGTTTTCAAGAAATGTCGTCTTGGAAAGCCGCAAAATGTAAGTTTGCACCGAACTACGAAATTTTCTTTTTTTTAACATTCGATTTCGGCTATACTTCTGAACTGAATTTGATGTTTTCAGATGTCATTCGACGCAGAATTTTGTCCTCTGTATTATTGAATGGAATAACATATTCCATCCGACGCACCGTTTTGCAGCTATAAGCAAAAAAATAAAAAAAGTGCAAAAATGTGGCGGTTTTTTGGCTATCAAAAGTTAAGCTCACCACCTGACATGGTGCAAACTCAGATTACACGCATTTAGGACCAAATAGAGGTATTAAAACGATTTCCAGTTTGCTGGAAATTAATTCCTCAAAACGGTTTTTTTCGATTTAATTTTATTAGCCTATAAACCATATGCTATATTTCATTAGTTCAATCTGATAAAAATATGAGACTCAGAAAAACCAGTGGTGTACAATGACATATTCACCATGAATATCGATAAATTTACCCACTGTGACGCCACTGGAAATATTATTTCGAATCTAATTGCACTAGAAGAAGCTCCATATTACTTACTATTAACAAAACCACAACGTTTCATTGGAATTGATGAAAAGTCAATTGAGAAATGAATAGAAAAAAGATTTTTCATGGAAATATTAATACCCTATATCTCGAAAACGAAGCAAGTTAGGACACATGTTTATATGAACTTTATTTCCTAAAATATCACAAGGAATCACCCCTTGATTTTTTTCGGTGTTATTCAGATACACCCTGTATAACCGTTGGACTAATTACTTATTATTGAATGAATGTTTTTTTTTTTCATCCAGATTCCTTTGGGAACAACCTTGACTTGCGGGATCAAATAGGTCAATTTAGTCCTTAGGTACCTATATTATTATTCACTTAGCTATGAAAATAAATCAGTCTTACTTACGTTTCGGCATTTTTTAGAAGGAAAAACTACAACACACTAACTAGATCAGATGGAGAAAATGCTGAGGATATTTTGTAATGTCACTGAAACGGTGACCTAACAGTTGCAGTTAGGTTGCCGAAGACTTTCTAAAATAATTTGCAAATACCAGATTTATCGAACAGGTAGAACCTACCAAAATAATGAGAATACACTCAAAGAAGTAACTGGTATATAGCTATAGATCGATACAATGTTGCCGGACTGGCACCTTATCGGGATAACTACCGATTCAACATGCAAGCCTGGGGAACCAACAATTTAATTTAACGCCACCAAAACTCAAGCCATGACCTATTTTATCTGATGACTGAAATTCAATAAAATTAGTATTTGATTTCTCTTTGTTATAGAACCATTTTTCTTTAAAATACGTCTCATCATGTTCTTAGCTGTTCAGAGATTATGAAAGCTCTTGTTTCATTCAACCCAGTTTTAGCCATCATCAATGATTTTCCAAATTCCAAATATAAAATGTTCTTTTTATTAGTAATTTTCCATTTTGTTCGTTGTTCCTCAAGCACAATCAGAACTGCCTATTATTTTTTGTTGTTGTGTTGTTATTTGTCTTAGTATTCATAAAATATTATCGGGTTCTTGCTATTCTTTTCTTGCTCTACCTAATTCATATTTTTGATAAATATAAGATTTTGTCAGCTAATATTATGAAAGCCATTTATTATACCTATGTATGAGTATGAGTACTTGAGTAGGTACATAATGTACTTTCTTGGCATGTGTGTACGCATCAACTGGCTATTGATATTAAGAGAGGTCCTTCAGTACATGTATGTTATTTGTAGGCTTGTTACTGATCCCATACGCCACCCTAGGCGCTGCACGGTTGATTGGAACGCAACAGTATGAAAATGTATAGCTCGTTTTTCGAATAAAAAATCTCTGCTCTGCTCTGTCGGGTTGGATCCATCCGCCATCCCATTTATCAATTAATGAATTTGGAATTAAACTTTCATCAAACTTTATTTTTCATTATCACTAAACAACAAAAAGAAACTGAAGTTTCTAAAAATGAGCAGAAAAATTCTTATTGGAAAGTCATATATATGATATTGGGGGCCCGCAATTTTGCTCTGGCCTTGGGCCCCACTGAATCAAAAATAGGCCCTGACTCAAGCCTGTATTTTCTATAGAAAGTCGGAACTTAGTAGGCCTGATTCATCAATGTCTGGTACCATCATATTCTACTATACCTATACTCGGTATTTCATGGGAAAATCATGGCAGATCCATCGCGAAGCTGTTTTACAAAAACTAGGATCATTCCGACTGCCTTTCATGATCTACAAAGCACAGAAACGGCCTGTTTTAGAATACTGTTCCCACATATGGGAATCAGCCCCCATACATACACGCTGATACCTCGGCTGATACTCTTAGATTCCATCCAGAGACGACCCATATTCGCCTGGTGGGTGATATCACACTAAGTTATTCTTTAATATCTTTAGAACACCGTAGAAAATTTGGCGACCTTTCATTTTTCTATGGGTATCTACTTCCACGGAAGATCATTCCATCACTAGCAATTACCAGTCAGATGTACTCGACCAGCCCAGTCAGCAATACATCCTTATGTCGTCAACCTTCGAATTATGTCGAACAAGTCATTAACAAAACTCGTTTGTCCATAGAACGGCATAGAACAGCAACCATTTGGAATTCATTGTCAGAGGAAGTACTTCGAGTTCGCACCAGTGAGAGAAAATTTCCCAATTTTAACTATATATAACCCCAAACTGCATGCCTTCCTTTCCCACCTTGTGTGTTATGCAATAACGGCAGATGCAATCAAAATGTAATATATAGAACAACATTGTTGTTATCGCATAATCTATTATTTGCATAGATAGCCCAGATGTTGAAGTTGTTTGTATGACTGATTTATCACTGGATTTTGAATTTTGATACCCCTTTCGTTATATAAGATCAATACAAATAAAACAGTTGCCCGGTTTCATCTATATCAATTAAATCTTGTTTAAAAACAAGAACTGATAGCCCCGATAGAAGTCACGTGATATGCGAATGGAAGTTTTTTTTTTCGATGGAACACGTCATCTCAAGTTGTGACTGTTGAATCTGTTGAAAATTTGACAATCTGAGAACCTATTTTTCATTGTATAATCGATTGTGTAAGCACTATGTGAAATTTTCGGTTATGATTATCGCACAAGTGCATGAAAATTGCAAACGTTTATTTTCATATTTTGGCAAAGGCGCCGAAGAAGGAGGGCTATTTTACAAATTAAAATATATGAAAAAAACTTAATGCAATTCGTAGGATGTAGGTTTTTTTTTGAGAAATATAATACTGACAAAGATTATTTAAATTATACAGAGTGTAATTTAATTGATAGCTGAAAATGAAGGATATGGTTCCTGACCTAATTTTAGGAAGAGAAGTTCACATGAACATATGCCCTAAACCTTTCAACTTTCGAGCTCTATCGGGTGTTACAATTTTAAGAAAGAATTCGTTTTATTATCATAACTTCAATATTGTTCTAGATATTCCTATGAAATTCAACATGCACCAATAGGCATTTCTGCATTGAAGCAGGAGATTTTTTTTATATTTACACCAGTGGCGTCCTTATGGGATGTATCCTGCAGGTTTTTTAGAAATAAAATTATACGGCCTTGATTTTTCCGAGAATAAGGATCATTTTTAAAATCCTCATTTATTTTGCAACATTTTGACATCCTGAATTTTTTTCGTCCGACAAACAGTTTTCGCAAAAAAAAAATTAAAACCATTTTCATGCATGTATTCGTGGCATAATGAAATTTTGAATCAGCAGGCTAGTGCCTTAAATTTTGTATTCAAAATAATGACTTTTGATCGATTATGTTCCGGTCTCATTTTGACAAGTGAAAAGTGATCGTATGAACATAGTGTGTAGATATGAGATCTACTGATTGCAGTATGAAATGTGTTCGGTTTCCGTGGATTCCATATTGTTTTTGGAAATATGGACAATAAAATGATGACGAGTGAGTTTTCAAATTCATTCATCTATTTTCTTCTCTGAAATTAACAAAGTAATTTTTAACCTCACATATTTGTACATACATTGTACCTGAACAAGGAAAATTTACTTTTCAGATAATCTCCTGATGATGGCCTAACGCCAGTTGCTATTGGATAAATAAATTGTATACTATAGCCTGAGTATTACTCATTGATATTGTTTATTATACTGAGCAAACACAACCAATTCTCGAACGAAATATACAGGGCGATCAATGAAATGGATGATAGGAAACGAAAAAACAAAACGAAATGAAAGAATACATTTTCGTCAAAAAAATAATAATCCGGAAGCTATTGAGCACCAATGGCACCAAAGATTGCCAGAATTGTTTGTAAATCATCGATCAAAGTTTAATAGCCCAATCCAAGCGTTTGCTTTCGACGAGATCGTAAGCACCGGAAGTATCAATGTTGCCGGACGTTCAATAATAGTTGAGAGATATAGTTATGATGGGAGCCCACATTTTTTGAAGCAATTTCATAACCATTTTTTTTTTGTAATTCATCGTGTCATTATATTTCATAGAACATCCCATTTTATTCATAGCCATAATTTCGGACACACCCTGTATACATTTAGGTCTTGTGGAAACGTCTTTCAATGTTATAATGAGTTTTTGGCGAGTTTTTGTTGGGTAGAAAACGCACTCATTTTCATTTTTCAATAAGATAATTATTTGGGAATCACTGCATCATTACTAGCGAATGCTTAACGCAGTTTTTCGGTAGATCTGATACTTTTTGCGGAAAAGCGGCAACAGCGCTTGACGTAGGGAAACTCGCGCAGATTCGTGCGTCTTTCGACCTGACATTGAAAGACCACGTTTGTTCACAGACATTTGCCCATAAGAATAATCGTAATCGGCATCCTCAATAATATCAGCCCCATGAATAAACCTGCAATTGTGTCGAAACAAGTAGTAAGAATGATAATAATTAATGAATCTATTAAAAATCCAATGTCATCCAGAGGGGAATCATAAACGCACTCTGATTTCCTGCTACGAAAAGGGAGGACACCAACAGGTTGTTTGTTTCTTTGGTTCAGTTCACATAATTATCATATTCCAAATTATATCATAATCTATGTGGGAAACTTCATTTGAAATGAAAATTAGGCCATTTCGTGATATTGGTTATATTTTGTACTATACAGAGTGATGCTATATATTTTTTTCTTAATTTCGAGATTTCACTCCGAATCAATACATAGTGTCCACCAAGATCACTTATATCTATGTTCAGTATTACCATCAGCAATATACTCTCTCATGGGAAAATCATTTCCGATTCATCGCAAAAGCTGCTTCACAAAAACTCGGATTCTTGTTCCATTGAAAAATGTACTTTACATTTCAACAGCTTTTCATGATCTACATAGCTTAAAAATAGCCAGTATTGAAATACTGTTCTCATGTATGAGGTACAGCACCCACAAAGTACCACTTTAGTCCCTAGGTGTATGATGTAATATTGATCTCTCTAATATATGACAGAAAGGTGCTTGAAAGCATAAAATATATTTCGACAAAAAAATAATCAATCACCCTGTATATTGAAGTTTCGAATAGGAATTGGCAATGGATCTGCGATGGATATTCGGATTGTTTCGATGAAAAGAATATACCTATCGAGATAATATAATTATCCATATTCTGAAAATCTCTTGCTCAATCAAATTTTTAGAAAAAAAAATTGAATGAGGAAGTTTATCACCTTGTATATTACAGCTTCGAATGAAAATTGGCAATGAGAATTCGGATTAATTTGACGAACAAGGTGAATAGACCGAGAATATAATTATTCACATTCTGAAAAAATTGGCAATGATATATGGAGACATTCAAATCACTATCATTCATAAATTACTCACATATAATATGATAGATGTACCTATACCGTTTGATTTGAATATATTATTCATCTATCAAGTTGGGAAATATTGGAAATTTTATGAACAAAAATAAATTATGATTATAGCGAACTATCTATCGTAAAACGAATAATATTTCAAAATTCTGACAGTTTCAACGAGATATTTCGAGAATCCATAAGGACTATAGTAGGGGCTGCATTCAATATTTGAAACACCTCGTATAGTTCAAATAATTAGAAACAAAGATTCAAATTTCCAGTTGGAATAAAAAAAAAAGTTTGACTAAATGTGATATATTCGTAGTACCAATCGATTTGTAACATTGATCATATTCGACGAAGTGACGTCACAGTCTTCATTATAATTACGGAAAAACTTATTATTGAATAACAACGAGTAGTGTTATTAAAAAATGATATTTGCCTGGTACTTAGTTTGCATCTGAAATGGGTTTCCAGTTTTTTTATAGCCGAAATGATGATGGTTACTTTACGACAATGAACTTTGCTTGAACAAAATACGATATATAAAGTCACAATAACAACTAGTGAGCAAATTAAAGCGACAGATGAAAATCGATTAATAAGAATATTAATAATGACTTTGTATACCGAGACAAATGTTGTATTAATATACTATCATACTGCGATAAAAAATAATTGACTACTTATTTAAACTTCAATGATTCATCAAAGCTCGCAAATGAAACAAATAATCCTACTCTGGGTGTAAAACCGAAATGAACTAACACATTCTCGCCGTGAAAAAAATGTTGGGTAGATTGAATTTTGAACTTTGTCTGAAAATTTCTGAACCGACCTCAGTAACAATGGTGATCCAGATCATGATTGTCATCGGCAAATGAAAATCTTGGTGTGTTATGACAAGTAACTGTAAAACATAAATAAAAAAATAGTCAAACACGCCACACCAATTGGAAGACGTTGATCGCCATGGAACAAATGCAGCTCAAGAAGCTGAAGGCCAATTATTACCAAGAAAATCTGGGGAACAATATAAAAAACAGTTTATCTGCAAAGAACGGAACGTAGAAAAATGTACAGAAAAAAAGGCACTGTTAGCATATTTCTTGGAAAAGTCAATTAAGCTTTTAGCATCGTCATTGTGGAGCGTATCTATTCGATGATGAAAGCCACAATTGCAACAGACATTTTGAAAATACATTTCTAATTTTGCTTCCATTGCAAAGACATTCACTTTGATTCCTCGGGGATTTAAAGGGTAAAACTGCATTTAGCATTCAATGGTTTTTTTTTCGGAAATTTTTTTTGTTACTTACGTAATTTTGTCTGAAAAAGACGAATTTGGCAATGATAATGTGAACAAATCACTATAAAAAAATGTGTTGAGAAAAATGGATTTGTGATGGGTAGGATAATTTTGCACTTATCTTGCGATGGTTTTTTTTTTTCGAAAATGTTTTTTGGTACTTACTTATATTTGTCTCAAAAACACGAATTTGATAATGAAAATGTAAACAAACCACTATTTAACACGAATTTGATGATGAAAATGTGAACAAACCAAAATTTATCGAGATATTTCATGAAGAAGTTCGAAATTTCGCCTTCTTTTTCCCCTGCTCTTCTTATTTTGTCATTGGACACTTCATATAGTCAAGATGTATCTATTTTGATGACACATTTTTATATAGAAAATTCAACGCAAAATATGATTTTTATGGCAAGTTTTTCATATTTTCTAGTGAAAAATCGTACCAGATGATAGCCATTTAATTGTGAATGAATAGTCAATTCAAATACGAGATGTCAAATGTCAATTGATTGCTTTTGAATGACATTACACACGCCATTATTTTAAATGATATTATTCTTCCTACTTTTCACTAAATATGGAAAAATCGCAAGAAAATAATATTTCTAGTTGACTCAATAATATAAAAAAATGTGTCTCACATTGTGATATATATAAATTGTCCAATGATGAAAAAAGAAGGGTAAATTGTTTTAAATTCAATCAAGAAGACAGGCGGAAAAGAGGGTAAAATTTGTAACTTTATAGTGAAATATCTCAATAAATAATGGTTTGTTAACATTTTCATTATCAAATTCGTGTTTTTCAGACAAAAATACGTAAGTACCAAAAAAAAATTTCGAAAAAAAACCATCGCATGCTAAATGCAGTTTTACCATTTAAAGTACCACTTTTTCCCCCGAAAATAGGGAATAAAGGTAGGTACCCTTTAGCATCGTTGCCGTACTTATTTTACCTAACCTGCTTATATTCAAAATTATTCAATTATTCTAGGTTCGTACTTCATTTTCGTATGAAATTTCTCCAGGAATTCAAGAGACAGGGTATTGCATGAAAATAAGAAATGAAAATTCAAATTCAACGCGCTGTGGGTAAACAGATCGTTTTGGTAGGTATGCAGGTAAATTTGGTTCAATTATCCCATTTTGTACAGACCTTTCAGGGACACCCTGTATAAAAAAATCATAAACAAATTCAAAAACGTTTACTATAGTTTATGAATATGAATAGGCTATAATTACTTCAACTTATGACTAATTTCATGATATACCTCAATCATTATCAGTTTTGCGACTCGTCATAATTTCCTTATCCTTGATTTTTTTCTCTGATGCAATTGATTTCTAGCAGAGTGCAAAGTGCAGTCATGAATACCGGATGAATAAAAATGGCGTTGGCTTTATGCTAATAACTTGATAAAAATAATATTATTTGTTCTTCTCAGATAATGATTCTCAACTTTTCCATTCTATATGATTTGAGAAACAAATTTAAGCAATTATGATATGGGTACGTATCACAACGAAAAATACTTAATACTTAGTTTATACAGGATGACCCCTATAAAGTGTAACTTTGCATCATGCGATGGTTTTTTTTTTCGAAAATGTTTTTTGGTATACGAATTTGATAATGGAAATGTGAACAAACCACTATTTATCGAGATATTTCACGAAGAAATTCAAAAATTTTACCTTCTTTTTCCGCCTGTCTTCGGATACGCATTTACTGATTTACGCAGCTATACTTGATCATATTCTGTCAGTGGTCACACTTTATATACTCATGATATACTTATATAGGAAAATCAACAAGAAATATGATTTTTTTGGGGGTTTTTCATGTTTACTGAACAATCATAGCCAGCTGACAGCCATTCAATTTTAAATGTCAAATAATTGTCAAATATCAACAGATTTTGGAAGGACATAAACTTTTAGACAATTTGAATAAATTCATATAATTTATTTTGGCAAAACTGCACCTTTTTTTTTATATCGCTTGGAGCGCACGAAAGGGTATCCCTATAATGTTCAAAGAACATCGTGCGTTCCTAGGGAGGATAGGGATAGGAGGTAGTTATTGGAATTTTTTTTGAACTTCTGGAGATTATCATGCGATGGGTTTTTTTTCGAAATTTTTTTTTTGTACTTACGTATTTTTGTCGAAAAAACGCGAATTTGATAATGGAAATGTGAACAAACTATTATTTATTAAGATATTTCACTACCTATAAAGTTACAAATTTCACCTTCTTTTCCACCTGTCTTCTGGATCGCATTTAGAACAATTGGCCCTTCTTTTTCCATCATTGGACAATTTATGTATATCAGAATGTACGACACATTTTTTTCTATTATACGAGTCAACTAGAAATATGATTTTCTTGCGATTTTTCCATATTTAGTGAAAAGAAGGAAGAATATCATTTAAAATAATGGCGTGTGTAATGTCATTCAAAAGCAATCTCTTGTTATTTGACGTCTCGTGTTTGAATTGACTATTGATTATAAATGGCTATCATCTGGTACGATTTTTCACTAGAAAATATGAAAAACTTGCCATAAAAATCATATTTTGCGTTGAATTTTCCATATCAAACTGTGCATCAAAATACATCTTGACTTTATAAAGTGTCCAATGGCAATATAATAAGAAGAGCAGGCGAAAAGGAAGGCGAAATTTCGAACTTTTTCATGAAATATCTCGATAAATAGTGGTTTGTTCACATTTTTATCATCAAATTCGTGTTAAATAGTGGTTTATTTACATTTTCATTATCAAATTCGTGTTTTTGAGACAAATATAAGTAAGTACCGAAAAACATTTTCGAAAAAAAAACCATAAGTGCAAAATTACCCTACCCACAAATCCATTTTTCTCAACACCCTGTTTGTGTAGAGATATTGATTAAAAATATAATTATGTCTATAATTCGATATAATATATTATCAAAAAGGTTTTTCCCAAATATATACTAATGATACATCGTTGAGTTCAGAAAAATAACTGATTGACGAGCTGATTGAACGATTAGGAAAACAAGGATTTTCATGCTTCTAACCTCGAAAATTTGTGCAATGTCATTCTGATACCTGATTTTCAATATGGTATGTTTTACTCACGATGTTCTGGTATTTCACAACAAACTATCTCCGACTTGATATAAACTTCACTTTTTGCTTTATTTTTCACCTTGCGCGGCATTTTCAATCTGAAGATTCACAAAATATTATTGCTGCACAAACTGTCAATTCAATATTTTCTCCTGTTCGATTACCGGCGTTAACGTGGAAGGATGTTTAATGAATAGAGAATTGGCTCAAATCATTGTATGGAAATTTGGACAATAATAGCAATATCCATCGACATGGATACATGATGACATTTAAAACAATGACAGATTTTTAGTCATCGTCCAGAATAGAATTGGCTTCCATACATTGACTTTTGTTCTTGATAGGTGAAGGTGGATTCATAAAACCTTCAATATATATAATAATTATATCACTACCTTATAATTATAAAAGATAAGAGAGGCCCATATGTGACTTGTTAGTGGGTAAGTAGGTATAAGTGTGAAGTTAATGTATTTATGAATAATAGTCATAGTTCCCCTATAGTACAGCAGATTAGCTAAACTATTGTGCACTTTTTGATGAAGGCACCAAATGTAGCACACAGGTAGACCGATATAATATTTTTTTTAAGTTCTGGTTCCCACGAAAAGGGATATCCTGTGATGTTCAGAGAACATCGTGAGAACCATGGAAAATAAGGTCTTCTTAAATTTCTTTAGGTTATATGCCTCGGGGAACACCTCCCTTGGCAATGTTTTCCAGAGCTTCGCTGTTCGTTGGATGAACGAGTCTTTGGAAATATGTTCTGCAGGTCTCCAAAGTGACCACGAAGGGATGCGAAGCCTCAAGTCGACGGGTGAATCTCGCGGGGACTGCCAAGGGAAGAACAATTGTTGATATTTCAGAAGAGCATCGTCCATGAAAATATCCATAAAATAGAGCCAGATCGCCAAAATTTTCTACGGTGTTCCATAGAAGTGAGTGAGTTTGTGAGCGAGGCATCACCCACGAGACGAATTGCCCTTTTTTGGACAGAATCCAACAGTTTCAGGGTATGTTTGGGTGCTGCACTCCAAATATGGAAACAGTATTCCAGGACAGGTCGGATCTGTGCTCTATAGATCATAAGCAGCTGACTGGAAGTGAAATAGCTCCTGGCCCGAAACAGAAAACCAAGTTTTTGGGATGCACTTTTAGCAATTGATCTCACGTGATTTTTCCAAGAAAGGTTATTGCTGATAGTAATACTAAGCATCGAATTGGATGTCTTCAAAGGTAAGGTTACTCCTGACAAGCTTATGTTGGGCACAGTTTTAGATCGGCTTTTCTAGAAAAAAAGCATGCTTGTGTTTTGTTTGCATTGAAATCTACCAAATTATTGGGTCCCCATTCGAGAATTGTTGCCAAGTCCATATTTATGTTGTCAACATTTCTTCCTCGTTCCTTTCTGATTTGCCTGGCTGCTATTGTAGCCCTGGAAGAGAAGGCGGTATGGAGGGTACTATCATCCGCGTAGCTGTGTACTGGACATGAAGTTGCTTCCAACAAATTGTTGATACGGAGTTGAAATAGTGTTGGTGGTAGAATCGATCCTTGCGGAACACCAGCATTTATGATAAGAGAGTCAGATGAAACTCCGTCGACCACTACATGGAGAGATCTGTTTGAGAGAAGACTAGCTAGCAGAGAACATAGATGGGGAGGCAAGCCATAAGATGGAAGCTTGGCGAGGAGTTCGTGGTGCCAGACTCGATCGAATGCCTTGGACTCCTTGGAGATATCAAGTGCCACGGCATATTCGTGATAAATAAATGGATCGTGTAAAATGCAATGATATAATGATGTTCTATGAGTCTATTTGTTATCAGATTTTATCTGTGACGATCCATCTTACAGTGAACATTTGCCACTCCCTTGCCCAAAAGAAGGTATACTTATATCTTTCGTTGAAATCAATCAATTTTTGATGGAATAATTCTGCTCTTGAAAGATAGCATACCAACTAATCCGAGAACTAATCCCAAAGATTTGCATCATATACAGTGTGTCCTGCTTTTCATGAATACACCCTGATATCTCAATCATCAATGCTGCGATTCTCTTGAAATTTTTGTATTGATTGTTATGTTAGAATAAGAAAGTATTTAGCAGAATGAACAGTTTCATTCACCATTGGCGTGCGATGTTGAGGGGTACAAAAAGGCCTTTATTTGAGAAAAGCATATTAGGACTCATTTCAAATAACTTTTTTATCAGATTCATAATCTGCATCCCCAAAAACCCCCCAATTTATATTTCCAAGATTCCAAGAGCTAAAATAAAATATTTCAAAAGCCCGCTTTTCATGACAACTCCCTTATCTCGCAGTTATCAACGATGCGATTTTCTTGAAATTTTGATGGTGATTTTATATAAAAAAATAACATACAATAACCATCACAGTTTCGAGAAAATCGCATCATTAATAAATGAGATTATTTTGGGGCGCAGTCATGAAAAGCGAGCAAAATTTGAATTTTTCTTGAGATTTTGAAAAGATGAATTGGAGGGTTTTTAGGAATGCTGATTCTAAATCTGATAAAAATATTTATTTAAAATTACCCCTAATATCCTTTTTCCTCAACATTGCACGCCAATTGTGAATGAAACTGTTCACTCTGCTGAATACTTCATTTTTCCAACATACAATCACCACTAAAATTTCAAGATAATAGAGTCATTAATGACTGAGATATCAGGGTGTATTCATGAAAAGATGGACACACTGTATATATCATGAAGGCATTAATTCTGGTTTTCAAGATTATTACGAAATATATGATCGCAACAATTTGTTATAGTTAACATGATTGATAAAAACGATGCATATCTCTAATGTATCATGTAATCCTAACAAATCTCTATAAATAAAAATAGATTAATTGATAAGTAAATACTACCCTGTAGCCTCTGAAAAAATGTAACTATCAGTTACTGATTGTGATGTTTTATACGATTCTGAACAATGAAAAAAAAAACGAATAAACCTATTTTTTTTTCATGTTCTGGTTCTCACGAAAAGGGATATCCTGTAATGTTCAGGGAACATCGTGAGAACCAAGGGAAATAAGGTAGGAATTGGTGTTCTTGAATTTCTGGAGGTTATATGCCTCGGGGAACACCTCCCATGACAATGTGTTCCAGAGTCTCGCTGTTCGTTGGATGGACGAGTGTTTGGAAAGAGATGTTCTGCAGGTCTCCAAAGTGACCACGAGGAGGTGCGAAGCCTCAACTCGACTGGTTGATCCGTTTAATCTCGCGGGGACTGCCAAGGGAGGAACAATTATTGTTGATATTCCAGAAGAGCATCGTTCATGAAAATATCTAAAAAATAGAGCCAGATCGCCAACTTTTCTACGGTGTTGAATTCGCTGATTCGGTAATTGTGACATTAATAGTTTGAATTAATTTCAATGGTATTTTCACGAATTCCATCCATGGTTGAATTCAGTGGATTCAAAGAAAGCTAAATAATGTTTAATTCGAAGAGAAAATAATACTTTGGTTCTAGCTCGGGTTTAAGTTCAAATCAATGTTGCTAAAGAGCACTTCTGGTGCCCATAACAGCTAAAGTTGAAGTCTTAACTCCTAGGCACTAGGGAAAAAATTATTTCCGTTAGCATTCTTCATTGGGATTAAAAATGACATATATTTGAATCGCAAAAATTCATTTTGATAAACGAAATGTCCCTTCTGATCGTAATCGAAACAAAGTACTATTCTTTATATTACATAAAAAATGTACCTACAATATATTTAGATGAAATGGTCTCATCTTTGACCGAAAAAAATTATTTGGACTTTGGAGCTCTTGAACTTTTTTGTAGATCCAAAAATCCCCTCTTCGAATTTCCAAAAAGGAGAATTCACCAATGATACAAAAAATAATGATTATAGGTACCAAGGTACTTAGGTAATTATATATGGCTGCAACGAGCACATGTGGATATATATTAAATCAATATATATTTTAGGTAAAAACAAGCTGCTTCACAAAAACTTGGATACTTTGCACCTCAACAGCTTCTCTTGATCTACAAAGCACATATACGGCCAGTTTTAGAATACTGTTCTCACGTATGGGGTTCAGCAGCCAAACATACGCTGATGCTCTTAGATCCCATCCAGAGAAGAGCCATTCGCCTGGTGGGTGATGCCACACTCACTTGTTCTTTGACCTCATTAGAACACCGTAGAAAAGTTGGAGACCTTCCACTTTCCTATACAGGGTGAGTCAATAGTGTGTTCTCCTTCGATAGTGGCCAAACCGAGATATATTGAAAAAGACGAGGAAAAAGATTAAATACAATAACAGTTAAATGTTTCTATGAGGACTATATCACCTACAATTATTTTCTTATCTATTGGGTGTTCGAATTCCAAGATGTTTTTTAAATAGGACACCCTATATATTATTGCATTTTTAGGTTCTCCCTAAAGAGCCGATCTGATCAATGCATCTCACTTGGAGTCTAACGGGAAATGATTACAGAGATATAGGGTGTTCAGAATCGAGATTTATCAACTTTGGGTTTTTTTGTGTCGAAAGTATTCAATTTTACGGCTTCCATATCCCTATCTTAACTTTTGATATGATATCTACTGACATTCAATTAGGATATATACAGGGTGATCAGAATTCTTGAATCTTGAACCACCCTGTATTTGTTCCAATTGAATGTCAGTAGCTAGTAAATCAAAAGTAAAGATAGGGACATGTAAGTCGTCGACACAAAAATCCTAAAGTTGAGAAATCTCGATTTTGAACACCTTATATATCTGTAATCATTCCTGCTAGACCCAAGTGGGTATTTATGAAATCAGCTTTGCATAAGAATGCAAAATATATAGGGTGTCCCATTAAAAAAAAATTCATCAGCCGATAACTTGGAATTCGAACACCCTATAGATTTGAAAATAATTTTAGGAGATAGTTCTCATGAAACCCAATAACTGTTGTATTTGATTTTTTTCTATATTCTGACCGGTTTGGCCCATATCGAAGGAGAACACACTATTGACTCACCCTGTATATACTTCCACGGGAAATGTTCCTCAGAAATCTCTGCTATCATTCCATCACTAGCAATACCAGTCAGACAAACTCGACAAGCCCAGTCAGCACATCCTTGATATATGTGTCCATATGTCGAACAACACTTTACCATCACTCGTTCGTCTGTAGAACGGTAAAGCTTCGGAATTCTTAGTCAATAGAAGTATTAGTATTCCCAAGGATTTATAAACCTCGAAAGGTACAAAAAAACATCCAATATCTACATTCCTATAGGCGCCCACGATGTTCTTAGAACATTATAGGAATTTCCTTTCGTCGCTCCAAGAGATAAAAAACTCCCTTTGTGAAAAATATACGTCAAAACATTGATATTTTGAATTTCAAATGAAACGAGTTCGCATTATCGCCATAAAAAAGTTTAAATTGGATCAAAGTTCAGATATTCAAAACTACAATAAAGTACCAGCTGGTCAATTTAGTTTTCAAATTCGAACGAAAATCGAGATGTTCTATATCTATTCTACTGTACCATGAATGAAAATGATAAACTCACCTTCGGGAGTAACAGGAGCCAAAATAATTTGAGCCATCTTGGCTATTGGTATCTTGCCAAAAATCACCAAGACTTATATCTCAACCTTTCAACGCGCTGATTGTTTTCTGTCTGATAATAAATTTGTATTAAAAAACAACGATCCACATGGCACTCCGAATTGAGATCGCAGATAATATGAGTGAGTATCTCTATTTTTCCATTATTTTTCCGAACAACACTCTCGAACAGTGATAATTATTTTTCCGGTCAATGCATCGAAAGTGATTTATCTCAACTTGATACGGCAATATCCACACATATTTTTATATTATTTACGGTGTCATGTTTGTAGTTTTTCAAAGAGACGTGTTAACTTTTTATAAACTGAACCAAAGTACGTGGGTCCGCGAGAAAGACCTTCAACGAATTCATTTTCTCTTTTCTTTTATTTCGTTTTTTAAAATTTACCTGGTTCTGCGGTCAGCTTCGGATGTAATTATGGGTTTAAATGCTGGATACCATACTTACTAACTGAATAATTGAATCTTATTGGGTATGATTCTTTATGAAAGTTCATCTACAGAGTGAGATGATTAATATTACCCCGAAAATATCAAGAGAGTGATTTTCGAGAAATATTAAAGATGTTATACAGCGTGTCTCATTTCATACGGTCATTTTAGACAGTGCCGTGCGTTTTTATTATAATGAAAAGGGCTGATTTTTTATGAAATCAAATTAGGATTTTTTTGCAGGAAAACTGCCTCATAATATTGTTCTTCGTGATTTCAAACCTTAACATGTAAAATACTGTCTGTAGGTTAATCGAGGAGGTGTACATTCATTATTCCAGATTTTTTGGGATTTTCTCTCCTCGTTTCTATAAAATAAAAATATGAATATTATTTCAATATACGTGTAGTAAGGACAAATCAGATGATTTGCACCAAAATGTCACTGCGTTTAAAGAACGTCGAAAGATAAGTAAAAATTTGATATGTTTTCTATATACCTTTATTTCTCTTCTCCAAACATTTTTCAATACAAATTGTCACTGACAAGCTAGTGAGTTTTTCTTTTAGGCTCTCTGATAGGAGAATTCTTTAAACGCAGTGACATTTTGGGGCAAATCATCAGATTTGTCCTAACTACACGTATACTGAAATGGTATTCATATTTTTATTTTATAGAGACGAAGAGAGAAAATCCCAAAAATATATGAAATAATAAGGTACTCAATGATTCCTATATTATTATTATTAAAACTTTCTTATATCCCTAGTTGCACCTCCCTATAATAACTTTTCCACACTATACCTCGACTAGGCTGAGAGTGCTAAGAACGGCGAGACTTCATTTTCAAATTTTGGCGAAAGAACGAATCCCTATCGGTGTTGGGTTGGGCTCGGTCGCCAAATCATGAAAATAGAGTAATAGACCATTAGCCTTTTTCACCATTTGAAGCGCACAAAAGGAAATCCCTTTTACGTAAATCGTGCGTACCTAGGAAAAAATTGAAAGATATTGGTATGTATTTTTTTACCTCATGAAGGTTATAACAAAGTTTGTTCTTGGGAATACTTCCATTAGCAAAGAATTCCACAGCTTTGTTGATCTATGAATAAACAAACGAGTTTTGGTAAAAAGTTGTTCGACATATTTCGAGGTTGACGACGAAAAGATGTGCAAACTGGGCTTAACGAGTACCTCTGACTGGTATTGCTAGTGTTGGAATGATCTATATCTATAGGAAAGTGAAATGTTCCGGCTTTCTTATGGTGTTTCAATGATATCATGGAATTAGTGAGAGTGGTACCACCAACTAGGTGGCTGATTTCTATGTTGAGGTGCTAAACCTCATAATATTTGGGAACAGTATTCATCGATAATGGTCGGAAAAGACGAGTTTTTGTGAAGCAAATATATCGCGATGATCACGTGCGTCACTTTTTTTGGAACTGAGTGTATCAACTAACGATGGTAAAATGTGAAATAATGAAAGCTAATTTGTGAGGGTTTGAGGGAAACATCATTTTTAATTATATTCGACATCGCAAAGAAATTGAACCGGTGACGCCATCTAGAAACATCGTCTTCAAGCTGCACTAACGCTAGAGAGAAGGAGTTTTGATGCTTTAGTATTTGCCCAACAGGGGACACTAAATGCACTAGTGGTCCAAGGATGGTAGAACTGATGATAACTACAAAATGATCATCACCTTGCTATTGGTTTTATATGCGATTGTTTTCAACGGAAGCCAATCGCTAATTAAAGAATACCTATATCTATATTAAATATGGATTGTTGAACTCATCGAAATATTATACAGGGTGTTAGAAATGTTAGAATATAATATATATATTAATATAGTTATACTTCACAATGCTGGGTTGTATAGATACAAAATAAAAGTGCCTTTCCTGTATGATTATATCTGCTAAATGACACCTCCTGGTAGGTACGCATACCTATACAGAGAAGTGCACAAAAAACGATCAGTGCTGTATCTTCTGAATCATTCTAGATCGGATTTCAAAAATATCTGGGTAGCAAGTATACCAAATTGTTCATTAATTGACAAAACAATTTTTGTTCAATCACTTCCGGTCTCACCAGAAACGACGATTTTTCAATGGGACACCCTGTATTTCGTTCCATAATCGGTCAGGGATTATTATGACGAAATCAACGATACCGGGTTTGATAGGCGGTCAATTCAAACGACTACGAAGATATTCGCGTTTTAAGTTTTCATAATTATGCTGAATGAGTATGACAGAGAAAGAAGTTTTGATATTGCGAAGTCACACCCATTGAGCATAATATGGAAACTTAGAATGCGAATATCTTCGTAATCGTTTGAAATAACCCTATCAAATCCGGTATCGTTGAATTCTTTTTAATAATCCCTAACCGATTATGAAATAAAATACAGGGTGTCCCATTTAAACATCAAAAGTTGGGGTTGTTTCCGGTGAAACCGGAAGTGATGGAACAAAAATTGGTTTGTCAATTGATGAGCAATTCGCTATATTTGCTACCCACCAATTTTCAAAATCCGATCTCAAATGATTTAGAATAAGTTACAGCACTGGCCGTGCACTTCTCTGTATGATGATATATATGATATAGGTATGCATATAATTATGATATGTTCCACAAGGATTCCTCCTTGTGCACTCTAAAATATAAAAAATAATGGATACTGCATTTTGATGGACTATTGTGAATTCTGAGATCTGAAGATGGCAACTGAGTTGCAGAAATTCCGAATTATGAAAGTGACTGAGACCTTAATAATTACTTGAAGAACAAGAGATAAATTTCAAGGTAATTTTCAAATTGACTAATGAAGCACGACTTTTTTGATAATTTGGCTCTAAAAAATTACTCGAAGATGAAAAATACGTAATTCATAATTCACAGTCGACCTTCATACAAGAAATTAATTATGATAATTAACTAAAATGGCCCCATCATTTTTTATAAGCAGTAATATTGAAAATTCTGATATCTTGTACCAAAATTACAAGTTATAGTCAATGTTAATTATATGTAGGTATATATAGTTAGTATAATGGATGCGTCAATAATAATTTCTGGATGTACAAAACATTATTTAATTTCCAAAAATAAATGGTAGTTTCCACATCCTTCTTTATAAATATCAGAGATTAGGGAGTGTATAATCTCTGTAAATATATATTCAACTTCACTTTACTCCAATCTAATATAAAGCAGAGCACAACTTCCAAAGAAAAATATTTTTCATTTTCATGTTGAGAACGGGAGCAGATTCGTTCCCGAAACGTCCAAAGATAAGTAAAAATTCGATATTTTTTCAATATATCTATATTTATTTCCTCCTAACATTTTTTTCAAACAAAGTGTCACTGACAAGCTACTGGATTTTTCTTTTAGGCTCCCTGATAGAATAGAATAGAATAGTATAGAATATAGAATACTCTATTTTACCACATTACGTATAGTGTACATTTGTAGCAGGTCAAGGAGTTAGAACTATTAAAAAATAGAACTGTAAATGAAATGAAGTTAAAAGACAAACACTAAGAAGTTGAAAGACAAACAATATGAAAATATTGATATAGATTAAAAATAGATAACAAATATGAAAAAAATATAAAATACAGGTACATATTAGTGATTTGTTCACCAGAGCACGAGTAATGACATTACCTAGTTTATATATTTATCGCTTGATCCTCTATATTCGAGATAATATACAGAGGTTTGAGAAGAATGAAGATGTTCACTTGCATGATACAAGAATGAAGTATTATCTACATCAAGCTTACTCACGTTTACAGGTCTGCCAAAATTCACCTAATTACATAGGGGTTAAATTGTACAATAAATTCAAACAAATACACAGGAATTATGGAAACAGGGATAAGCTATTCGAAAGAGAACTCAAAATTTTCTTGCTTGAAAATGCTTTCTATACAGTAGAACAGTTCCTCAGTATTTCTTCATGAAATTTCTTTTAATCTGTTTGTGAATGTATAGTAGTGATGAATAATTTGTGATTATATTTTATTTTGCTTATGTATGTACCAATGCATGTATTTAGACTAGGCTGATAAGTGTTATGCATTGTAATTTGTCTAACCTTTTATGCTGCAATAAATATTCTATTCTATTCTATTCTTTTCTATTGATAGCGACTTCATCCATATTGATACTCAAGCCAGTAATTCCTCATGATCAGCCTGAAAATATTCTTCCAGTGAGTAGAAGCAATGTTCCAGGAGATATTGAAATTGAAATTTGAAATTGAAATTTATTGAATTGAAATTGTATTACATGGTGAAAATCAGATAACAAATATACATATACATACCCATATATTAGTTAGATATTATCAATTTCTTCCATATCCTAGGCGCATGACCTAAGTGCTTGAGGCACTTGCTTTGTTCTGCATCTAGGATTGTCGGAATGGTATTGTGTGCCTACATGGTGTGAGTGGACATGGAAATTCGTATCTATCATACCATTGTACAGTCTTGTACTAGTTCACATTATTATCGAACCCTCACAAGATCCTGGAGGCTAACCTAAATGCTTGAAGCATTTGTTTTGTTCTGTCTTGCTTTATTTTATTCTCAAATTTGATGAAACAGAGATTTTTAATTCTATGAGGCAATATATTGTAAATGTTGTAATCCAAGGAGTTTTTCTGAGATACAGTAAGTCTAAACCGAGGATTACGTATCTTCATCGCATGTCTGGTGTCATGGTCATAGGAAAATTTGTTAAACCATTTGATGCAAATCATCTGATTTGTTCTACTACAAATATATTGAAATAATAAGAATATTTTTATTTTATAGGAACGAGGGGAGAAAATCCCAAGAAATCAAGTGAAATGAATAATAATACTGGTAGGTAATAATAATATAAACCACATAGATGACACCATATATTAGTTTTGAGCATATACTTCTTTGTTCCAGTTTAGGAATAGTGGTCTATTGAATAAAAAAAACTGGAAGATTTCAGCGTTCCTAATTAGGAACATGAGTCGTTAAGAGGTTTAACATTTACAAAAAAAAAAACTCTAGATTAGGTGGTATTCCTCTCAAATTTCAGTGAAACTTGTTTTACGGAGATTTGAGGTGAGACCACATCTGATGTCGCGAAACTTGATTTCGGATAATCGAGTTTATATTATGTAGTTATTAAATCGAGATTTCAAGGTTAGGTTAGACCAACAACTTACATTCTTCCGGTATTTTTGCCCATAACCCGACTTCGTACACTTGTGTCTGACTTTCCGACATAGCTCACTGCTAAAACGAGACTGAAGATCGATGTAACCGATATGCTATATCGGAAAAACCATTTATGCAAGAATGGGATACCGCAAAATATTTATTCTCCGCGACATTCATGGACACTCATAATAAATGGGTGTTATTGATTTGATTAATTATCGATATATGTATTTTTTTTTTCGTTGATGACTTTAAAGTTCAAACCTAATGCTCGCATATTTTATTTGTGTATGTTGCGTATACTTCTGTGAAGGCGAATCATTCACGCTTTTATCTAATTAGGTTAGGATGCTCGTTAGGATGACTAAGGTTTGAAAAAACCCCTTTAATTTCAAAGTTCAAGGTTTTCTCGTGTCTAGTCATATCGTATCTCTGAGCGAATCATATAGTACCTAAATGTTCCAAATGTACCAAATAGTCCAAATGAACATATTCCCTATACAGGGTTTTTCTGAAATTGAGGCAATAATTAAAATGAATGATAGAAGACGAAGAAACAACGAAATGAAAGAATATATTTTTGTAAAAAAAAACATCTTGGAAGATATTGAGCTTCAGAGTTTCTCTGAAACTTCAGTAAATCATCGGTCATGGGTTAATACTGTTGATAGCCCAATCAAAGCGTTACTTTCCGGCGAGACTTTTGCAATTTTACTGGACGTTCGATAATAGTAAAAACATTCAGTATGGTGGAAGCGCACATTTTTTGAAAAAATTTCAACAATAATTACACAAGTGGTGGTAATTTTTTGACAATTTCAACTAGATACACGAATCTTTGATGCAAGACCAGTCTAGATTGACAAAATTGTTGTACTCAAATTTGCTCAGATATGATTGGGAATTTTAAGAATGACTTTAATTTCGAGATTAATCAGTGGCGTACCATTAATGTCTGCCAAAATAGTTATGTGACATATTCCATACGAACGCCACTGGTGACAAAAAAAAGTGGTTACACTAACTGATGCCTCTTGATACACATTACAGGTATGCCGAATTTCAATAGAATATCTGATGTGGTATCACAGATATTAATAAAAAACTATTAATTTTTTACTTTTTCACTTTACCACCCTGTATCTCAAAAGTTAGGACGTTTAGGTCATACGTTCATATAAAACTCTCTTCTTAGAATGGGCCCAAGAATCGCCTCTACAAATATTGACATTCAATTATGAAACACCCTGTATAGGTAAATCCATGCAAACACAATATTATTTAATTATTTGATTCGTATTCATTTGGTAAGCAACCAATTACCTCAAAATATTGCTTCAGACATTTGTTTTTGTATGACAAATAGAAATTACGCTTCAAGGAACACATTTTGGTTAAGTTTTCGATAGATAATTATTTCATTTCATTTTCGTACTTTTCTTCGTTCAATAATATCATATTATTACCTACTGAGGTGGAAAGTTATACTGTCAAGAAATAAATACCTATACAGGGTTTCCCGAAATTATCCTGCCAAATTTAACCCAGATAGCACATCCTGATTCAATATTGGGCCAATATAGATATTATTGTGAATGTAAAAGTAATATACATATTGGTGAGTATTGGTTCAACCTGAGGTAAATGTGAATTGTCAGAAACAATATTGAAGCAATATAATTTTTTTTTATCGCTTGGAGCGCACGAAAGGAAATCCCGATAATGTTCAAAGAACATCGTGCGTTCCTAGGGAGGATAGGGACAGGAGGTAGGTATTGGATTTTTTTTTGAACTTCTGGAGATTAGGTATATGTTGTTGGGAATACTTCCCTATGTCGATTCTGAAGCGGTTATGTAATATTGTATATTCGAGTTCGTAGAATATCACGAGGAATCACCCCTTGGATTTTTTCGGCGTTATTTAGATACACCCTGTATATGGGCTTCTTTTACGTGCACAATTGTTCAGGACTGCAAGTGGAAATATCATGTTTCAGAGCATATCTAGCACGGAAAAAAAGGAATTGTTGAATCAAGCAAAATTTAATTGAATAGAGCGAATGAAAGTGTCATATATGCACGACAAAATATAATCTTGAAATGAGTAAATCTATATCTTGTTTCAGAGCGAATTTGAAGTTTGAACCAAGTAAATATGTCTTGCATGAACTCTGGATCTTCTTCGATCAAGCACATCCATGAATTGTTTATGAAGAGATATTGAATTGGCTCAAACAATCATTTTGTTTGATTCAATATAACAAGATATTGATTCAATCAAATATTTAGTTGATTCAACGAAATATTTGGTTGATTCAAAGAAATATTTGGTTGAGTCAATAAAATATTTGGTTGATTCAATTAAATATTTGGTTAATTCAATGAAATATTTTGTTGATTCAAGAAAAACTGTATATCAATTCGAAAAATTGTTTTGTTGAACCAAATTCAATATTCGGAAATTTTCTGAAATTTCACATCAATAGAATAAACTAAACTAGGAAACTAGTCGACTCCCAGCATAGATCCCAAGTCTTTACTTCTCCTTAGCTGATGGAAACCTATTTCGGATTGCTAATCATCCTAAGTTCGATTTATCCAGCTGATATTTCAAACACGAAGAATCAGGCTTCACGTATATAATGAATTCGAGGGAGGCATGGACGAGGCGAAATGATCGCCATCTAGAGGCGAAAATTTAAGTTGATGTAGAATGAACAAATTATTTCATTGATTTTACATATTTCGTTGCTCTATTCAAGCAAATGATCCGTTCGAAACGAGTTTATTGCTACATCGGAATAAGAAAACTTGTATGTTGTTTCAAAGATATAATCTCATCAAAATGATAATTTTTTGATCAAATCAACGAAATGTTCATAGTTGAATCAACATCCACATTATTTTGGATCGACATAATTCGTTTTTGAAGAAACCATATATTTTGTTGATGGAATTGATATATACTGTTGATTCAATTAGCCTACATTCTTGATTTGAACAAGCTGCTTCCATGGAATAATCATGTATCTGGTTGATTCAACAAAAAATTGCTCAGTCCAACAAAAATACCTCAAGCATAAATAATTTGTTGATGCAACAAATCCTTTTTTTCCGTGGAAAGAAACTTAGAAGTAGCCTTCCAAAGTTCAGACTTATGCGAAATATTGTTGATAGACATTCAATTACTCTGCACTTATGGAACTAATATAAAACATTTTTCCATCTATGAAAAAATGTATTTTGAAAATGCTATTGCGTACACAGTTTGTCAGTCTGTCCTAGATAAGGTTGCACAGCATGGGGATCTCGGAAACGGTAGGAGATACGAAGTCGGTTAAATGGGGAAAAAGTTGCACATTCGGAGGCTCATACCAACAGCCTTCGAAAATTTTCAAAATTTCTTTTAGTTTTTCAGTTATATCGAAAAAAGTGAATTTTTGAAATCTCTATTTTATTTTTTTTCTCCGTTATTATTAGAGATACAGGAAAACTGAAAATACTTTTTCTTAGCAACTTTTGATGACGTTGAACGTGGTGATTTTTCTATGCGACGTTTCGTATTCGTAGAACCATCATCAACTTTTGTTTTTCAAATACGGCCCTGATAATTCTTTCACAGATTCTGAAAGCTTTTTTCATTCTGAATTCAACCATGTATTATACAAGGTGGTTTGAATGTGTTTCGAACTATTTTTAGCCATCATCAATGTTTTTTTCGAAATTCCAAAGGAAAAATGCCATCAGTTTCACTTATTTCTGATTATTCAGTGTCAAACATTGATGGACTAGTTATTCAATACTGAAAAGTGAAAACAAAATCCACAAAATTATTCAATGCAGCGCATAATTAAATTTTTCGAACTAATTATTCCTATAAGTCTATCAATCGGAACTAGTTGATGAGGTATTAGTTTGTTGGCTAATTTTCCTTCAAAATAAGTGGAACTGATGGCATTTTTCCTTTGGAATTTCGAAAAAAACATTGATGATGGCTAAAAATAGTTCTAAACACATTCAAACCACCTTGTATAATACATGGTTGAATTTAGAATAAAAAAACCTTTCAGAATCTGTGAAAGAATTATCAGGGCTGTATTTAAAAAACAAAAGTTGATGATGGATCTACGAATACGAAACGTCGGATAGAAAAATCGGTATCACCACGTTAAACGTCATCAGAAGTTGCTATGAAAAAGTATTTTCAGTTTTCCTGTATCTCTAATAATAACGGAGAAAAAAAAATAAAAAAGAGATTCCAAAATTCACTTTTTTCGATATAACTGAAAAACTAAAAAAAAAATTGAGGATTTTCGAAGGTTGTTGGTATGAGCCTCCGAATGCGCAACTTTTTCCCCATTTAACCGACTTCGTATCTCCTACCGTTTCCGAGATCCCCATGCTGTGCAACCTTATCTTGGACAGACTGTATAATTGCACTATAATTAGTAGAAAATAATATAATTATCAAATGATACGCAAGTATTCTATATACTCAATAATTCTCTTCAATTCTCTTATTATTATTACTATTATAAAACAATTAATCAGTAGGTAGAATGAAATCAGTCATAGTTATGATACAGGAAACAATCAATATTTTTCCCTAGATCTGATGGACAGTTTCCTATACCTTTGTTCGCTCAGAGACTTTCATCCAACCCTGTATAAACGTGTAAGTACCAAGTCATCCCACCATGGAACCAAGAACCGTATAATGAACTGCATGGCATGGAGAATTCAAGGCCCAACCAGTCCAGTGGTTCCACTCATACCATTCTTATACCATTGCATTAACCTCGCTGGGTCTATCGTCAGACACAAACTTGGGAAAGTTTCAGCCACTTTGGTACCATTTATTGCTATTTAGACAGAGATATACCGTAACCCCCGATTTTACACGGTCAATTAATGGTTTCTGCAGAAGCCTAGATAAATCTGGTGCTTTTAATTTGCTGTTTTGACACCCTGTTATCATAGTGAGAGTGAGTATGTATAGATTATGCTTAATATCTTTTGCAGCACAGACAAAATTAATATTGTTGTTTTGATTGGACGTGAATTATTGTTATTGATAAATTGTGCATGGACTGTTTTGACAGATTAGTCATGTGCGATTAGATATGTGCGGAATGTTATAATAAATTCAAGGCGATTTTTTTGATTACGATTATTGTTTGGCGATTTAAAATAATTAATCTGCAATCTTCAAGAGAAGTTTGATTCAAACGGACCCCGCACTTTTCTTATGGAAAATGGCTTTCGGTTAAATTCCCTGAATTTTTGGTATGATGTAGATTTTGACTTCATAAGCAGAAGTGTCCATAGGCACATAGAAATCGGCTGACGAGTTTTCGAGATACAGGGTGTCAAAGATGAAAAGTGAAGCTGTCTGCTCAGAATTTTCAACGACATTTCAAACTTGGTTCAAAGAAGAAATGACCACAAAACGTACATATTTCTTTTCGCAGACTTGTAGAATTTTGGGAGGTATGATACCTTCACCATTCATTTGTTCATTGAGTACTGAATATTCCAATTTTGTAGAAACCGCACATTTCACAAAAATCATATAAAATATTTCTCCATCTGAATTGAAATATCTTTCAAGTACTGTAGAATTAGTTCCAACCTTGAGAGAGTTATTGCTTCTGATACATTTCAATTTTCTCTAGTTTCTTCTGAAACAGAGCTTTCAAATGAAAAACATTTCATTCACTATCTGTATATATAAGGAATTGCATTTTAGGAATAGGTACTGCCCTAATCTAGGCCGAATAATTTTCAATATGAATTGTTGGAAAATAACCCGATTCGGACTCCAATGGTGTGTATCGGGTATCAATAAAATCCGTATATTCAAAAGTATATTGCCGACAAACGAGTCCGGGACCTATGCTTATATTGATGGCAATATCTCGGACTCCTCAAATCGTACGTTATATCAAAAATTCAAGAAAATTAACCGATTCTGTTTCGAAATACGGGGTATTCATTGAAAAAAAACGGATTTTTACAAGAAACTTGTCAGTATCTTTTTACACGCCCTATCTATATGAAATGAGTATGTGACGTTCTCAACATTGAAGGATGTTTGATATATATATGACATGCTCTCCCCTTCCGATACAAGAAACTAGGGATTGACGTACCCATATTTTTGAACCACCCTATATATAAAAATAAAATCTCAGAAAACTTCGATCGAGATTGAGGAAGTTCGTCCAGGCTCAATTGGATCTTTAATTCTCATGAAAGAACTTACCCTGGGTTGGTTTAAAATTAATCGAATTGGATTTTTCTTTGTTCGCCCTGTTGTTGAGCCCAAAACGTGAAATTATAATGGAAACGAGATTCAGATGACATTTTACCATCATTCAGGCATCATGTTATTCCATGAATAAATGGGCGTTTTGTCAATTCTCGGAGTTGATAAAAATTCTGAGCAGATAGCTTCACATTTCATCTTCGACACCCTGTATCTCGAAAGTCAGCCGATTTCTTTGTGCCCATGGACACTTTTGCTTAGGAAGTCAAAATCTACATCATACCAAAAATTCAGGGAATTTAACCGAAAGCCATTTTCCATAAGGAAAGTGCGATTACTCGTGAATGAAATACTCCTTTCTACGACTAAATGAGTCACCATTTTCTCATAAAAAATGTTGGAGGAGTCCTTGTTCTTTTATGATTTTTCCCAGGTGTTCAAAACCAAACATGTATCTTTGTTTATCCAAAGTGATGAACCATATTTGCATCAGAATGTCACTTTGAGTAAAACAAATGAATATACCATTTTATAGGTTTGATCAAATTTGGTGTCGTATCCGGGTTGAACCAAAAGTTGACTAGCATCATGGGATCTAATTAATTCCACCCTAAAGTCGACAAAAAGTCGGGCCACCGAAAAATACAATTCAATATCACGATACATATCACATACATTTTATTCTGATATACTTATTCAAAAACAAACAAAAAAAATATTACAGCGGGTGCCTTTTTTGGGACACCCCTTATATTATACAGGATCCATGGCCTATTAATTTCTTACCCTATTGGGAAATTAAAAATGAGAATTGAATATTTAATTCAGGCAGAGGGTTCAATTGTTCACATGAAAAATGCTTAGAATTTCATATTATAATTGAAAAATATTGGTTTTTGAGTATTCCATCCAAAATCAAAATCAGACTCTTCGAACGGTTCACACTGTATGTATGGAACAAGTTAACAAGTATCAAATAAACTTGTTTCTGCATACTTACTGCATCCACCTACTTTCTTAATTGATAAAATCAGGACAAGCTGTTCAGGTTGATAGGATTTTTATGTATAGGAAGATTCATTTATAATAATTAAGTTTCTTGACTGTTTTTGACTCTGAAATCAAGGTATTCATCAAGTTTCCATATACAGGGTGTCCCGAAATGAGCCTGCCATACTTCAGTAGCAGATTCTTCGACCAAAAATAGGAAAACATGTTTCAATAAACATAAGTCGAAAAATGGCTCCTGAAGATGATATTTCCTGAATATTTCCGAAACGCCATGTGATAAAATGATGCAATCCGGTATACAAGTACTGAACTTTTCTATTCCCAATGCAGTCAAAATTATTTCAATTCAAAATTTCATTAAGGAGTGTTTAATATAGGGTGGGACTACATTAAATATTGCTCAAACTTCTCTGTATGGATATTTTTCGACAATTTGATCTGTTCCGTATCGATCAGATGTATCATTTGCGAGTGGAATCGTTTGGAAATATTGTTGCACCCCATATCTCATGCATAAAGTTGCAAATTTTCAAATCATATACCCAAAATTAGCCTGCCATACTTCGACAGCAGATTCTTCGATCAAAAATAAGAAGAAACGGGTCAATAAACTTGGGTCGAAAATGCATAAGGGAGCTACAGCCCATCCCTGAAGATGGTTATACTTCAAAACATTATTGCATGCTAGAGGATTTTATTCGGAGCACCTTTTTTCTGTAGAACACCCTATAATTCTATAATTTTGCATAAAATCTTGAAAAAAACGCACAAAAAACTTGGGGTAGTTTGTACCCTATCTCCCCCCCACGGGTAACATTTTCGAATAATTGTTACCTCCTCCTATTAGGCATAAAATATTCTGAGCTTGTGCAAGATCTCATCATTTTGCTTCTACTGGTTTCGGAGTTATTAAATGAAAGCCATCTTCAGTGACTGATCTTTAAGGGGCTCCCTCGTGAAGCATCTTTCGACCCATGTTCATAGGATTGTTTTGTTCTTATTTTCGATCGAAGAATCTGCTGCTGAAGTATTGCAAATTTCGGGTATGTGATTTGAAAATTGGCAACGTTATGCATAATATGTGGGTGTAACAATAATTTTGAATCGATTCCACTCGAAAATCATATATCTGATCGATACGGAACAAGAGCACCTTTTTTCTTTAAAGCAGTGTGGATTTTCATAATCCAAGATTAAATTGTCGGAAAATATGCATACAAAAAAGTTTGAGCACCATCCTGCATCCTGTATCTTGAATGACATTTTGAAATGAAAAAAAATTTCTCTGCATCGGGCATAGAAAGTTTAGTTCTTTAACTGGATTGCATCATTTTATCACTCGGCGTTTCGGAAATTTTCAGGAAATACCATCTTCACGAGCCTCCTCAGGAGCGATTTTCCGACTTATGTTTATTGGAAATTTGTTTCCTATTTTTGGTCGAAGAATCTGCTTCTGAGGTATGGCAGGCCAATTTCGGGACATCCAGTACAAAAACTCGCGAAATATCTGAACAGCATTGATGAAAATACAGAATTTTCCCAATTATAGTTCTCATATACAACCGTTCATTATATTTAAAAAAATAAAGAGGGGATATCAAAATGTGTTCATTACAAAATGACATAGGAAGCCATTCTTCGTTTTTCTGCAATTCACACCAACTTCTTTATTTTAAATGGGAGACCCTTTACAGCGTGGTGTAGATTGTCATACAATCATTTTGAGGGATGGTGTTTAGTATTTTTATGGATACAAAGACAAAGCACGAAATAGATATTCAGTTCAGAAAAAATGATTAATCATAGAGGATCAATCTTTCAGTGTTCTGGTTCTAACGCTAGGTTTAAGATTGACCTGGTTCTGTTTTTTTATATACCTACTCGACGACTTCGTAGGTATATGTAGGTATATTATTTCTAGCCGAATATTCAATGATATACTGTGTACATTTTAATTTCAAAAGTTGAAGCCATGCATGCATAATAAGATAGCAATAGAACAAATTATTTGAACCTATAGCCTGAATCAGATAAAAACTCCTAAGCATGTTGATCGATCCTTCCGAAAGAACATCCTGATGACAAATGACATAAAAGAGCTTATTCAAAATGAATATGATAATATCGACCTAGACAAGCATCATCAGTGCTATTATTAAATAACCTATAATTGATGGTATTCTATGGAATAACAACAATTCCATCATATTCGCATACTTAATCGTCAGTCAACTTTTTTTAATTGATCTATGTTTATCAGAATGGAGGCAACGATAATTATAATTCTGAATAGTATTGAGTGGTATAGATGAAGACCAAAGTCTAACAATTAGTTCATCGATAATTTCATGTAATAAACACCATTATCAATTGATCGTATTCATCACAAGAAACCTTGTGTTTCAAATGATACTTCCATGATTTCAAAAACTTGTTTTCATGAACCCTTTATATTTTAACATTTGTTGGTGATTACGTACCTATTATATAAATAGTTTCCATATCTAAATATCTCTAAAAAAGCGTTCAACTGGTCTGATGGCGATAAAAAATATGGCTTTTTTTCATTTTTAGTTGATCAATAATAATTGAAGCAGTTGGAACCTTCCATGATGACATCAAAACACTATTATTTAGATACTGATTCATGTAACACTGAGAAAATTGATATCATACAATACAGGGTGTGTCACGGTCGATGATAAAATTTGGCTACTCAAGTAGTTACTCTTGGTCTATCGATCTAAAATATTTTCAGCAATACATCGTTGCCGCTTATACCAGAAAGTAGTGGCAACTTTGATATTTCAAATGGAACACCCTGGTATTTTATTGCATTTTCAGATTCTCCATGATGGAAAGCTGATTCCTTCAATGTGGGATTACAGAGATATAGGGTGTTCAACATCGAGATTTTTCGAATTTAGGATTTGTTTGTATCGAAAATCGAAACTATTCATTATCGGTCGAAACGGCTTTCATGTCCCTGTCTCATCCCAATTTTAATTCATCATTATCATCATTTACATCCATCATGAGTTGGAATATGCATTCAACCATCGCATCGAAATAAATGATTTTTTATTTAATAATATTGATTGTGTGAATGTTTGTACATACGTATACGTATGTACAAACATGATTCATCTGTATACAGATGGCAGATAGAAGTTTGGTAATCATGGCTATTCTTGAGCAATTTTTCCAAAACTATTATTATGTGATTCGTATACCACGATCCAAATATGTTAAAAAAATCCAGCAGTGGTGGGGAATATCAAACATATCTAATGTTCGAATTTTCAAATTTAAAACCTCTGTCAAATTTGAATTTGGCAACCTTGGAACTCCTAATTGAACTATCGATTGTCTCAATAATACGTTATCACCCTGTATATCCGTCCATCAACTAATTTATCTAGAGAAATGCGCTGACCTGACTGGTATACACGAAACAAAAGAATACATTCACTCGCTTGTACCATATTCCACTCATTTCATTATTGACAAACTGGGTCGAATAACTCGAGTATAGCTTTTATCAAACAATTTGTTTTGCTACCCAACTGGATGAGTAATGCAATTACAGGTTTTGAAAACTCGCCTCAAAATGAAATTTTACGCTCAGTCATATTTTGTTAGGCCTAAAAACACCTCTGTATATTTGAGAGAAATCAAAAGAACAGTGTGTCCCGCCTTCCCTGCGTATTTAGTATAAAAGTTTCAAAAAATGTACCACTCAGTTGGTCTTCGAATTATTGGGTATGATTTGTCATTTCTTGGTCTCCTGGGATCAAAATTACATCACCAAAATCAGGACCCTATTATAGGCATTATGTTATCTTGAAAACTATTCTAGATGTTCATGTCTCAAATAACCGAGAACGTTGGTATCAGCCACTTTTGAGAAATGCACATTTTTGGAAAATACCTTGTATAATCTTTGCAAAGTCACTTGTGATATCGTGATCAAAAAGGACAAATAGAACTTGATTCTTAGACTATCGATCTATGGACTATCTGATAAATCTTTTTGCGTAGTGAATTCAAAAAAAAATCGTTCATTCTACTCCAAAATACGATGGTGGTTACACCTGAAGTGAGACGAACTGTAAGTTCGTACAAAAAAATGTAATTTGAGTACGAAAATAAATGCATTTAAATCGCTTACAGTTTTTCCTCTCGAATCAAAGATATACATAATGCTGACTGACAAAAAACGCCCCAAACCATAGCGCCGGTTCTTATTATCTGATTTAAAAAACAAGAATGCAAATCAAAATGAAATGACTTACCAGATTCTACAAGGTGGCAATAACAATTTGTTTTTCCAATTCTAACTCTAACAACAGCGATTGGCAACTTTTTTTTTCAAATGGTTTTAATTTTTTTTCTCATCGAGATTTTCTAGTGAATACAATATGTATAACAAGTTGACTTTCGCGCAAAATTAGTTGAAACAAATATATGGTCTGTTGATAAAAAATTGATCTTTTCATCAAAATCAATTCATCGAAGGTAGAGTCCGTTCCTTATAAAAAAAAACATCATAATGAAAAAGTAATAAATGATCTCGTGCATTTCTTGACGACGGAGCATACATTTTTTCAACTAATTTTGCGCGAAAGTCAACTTTTTATGCACTATTGTCTTCAGGACATTTGAAAAAATTTGACAAGCGCTGTCGTCAGAGTTGAAATTGGAAAATGAGTTATTTCATTTGCATTTTTTTTTTTAAATCGGATAATAAATACCGGCGCTATGGCTTGGGACGTTTTCTGTGAGTCAGCCTGTATATCAGAGACACCCCAAAGACTTTTCACCTATTGAAATCAATGACGTTGAGCCTAAAAGTTGAAAGAAATCGCGACCACTTGTGTAGAATATACCAAAATTATATTGGAAAGGTACCTCCTATACAGACTGTACATTTTTTTTTGAGATCGGCTGCTTTTTTTACAGAGAATCAATCATGCCTGTTGAAGATGAAGTGATTTCAGAGTTGGATTTGGGTGATCCACCACAAGAACTGATCGAGTGGGCCAAAGAAAATATAAATGAAAATTTAGAAACCAGAGACCAAGTTCTTCAGAACTTTAGAGACATGATATTTGGTAAATATTTCATGGAATAGTAAAATTATAGTATAAAATAGGTATGGAATGAAACGTTTCTTGAGGGTTTTTAACTGGAATTGCGTTGTTTTCGACAAAAAAATATCCTGAAAAACTACTTCCATGTGATTGCCCCTGGAATGACAGGATCAATAATAATAATCAGTCTAATATAGGCTCGACACAGATATCTCATGAAGTTAACAACAAACGACAATTTTGACTAGCAATTTCTCGAAATTCCTCAAAATTCTTCTAAATTTCTCAAAATTTCTTGAGAATTTCCTTCAAAGTGTATACGAAAAACTCCTGTGCAAAAATTCTCCGAATTTTCTCCAAAATTCCTTCATTCTCCTCCGTGTTGAACCCCTCAAACAAAAGAATTATTCACTCTGTATATCTCAACCTATTAATGAAGACGCATTTTTTTATCATTCAAACCTGAAAATGAAGAAGTAGAAATCTCAAAACCTTCATGGTTGTTTTGTCAAATATTCGCGATTTTATACTTCTTTAACGATCTTGCTCATTTTTTGAGGCTATATTAAATCGTGTTCGTGATTCAGCTGCCTGTCATCTCATTTTAATCTATTTTTCCAGAAAGAGGAGAGTGTATACCACATCGAACAGACGATACATTTTTACTGAGATTTCTCAGGGCGAGATACTTCATAATTGAGAGAGCCCATAGACTGGTGAGAATTTCCCTTTATAATTTAAGGATTTCGTTACATTGATGTCTTGAATATACCTCATTTGAAATTATTAGATTCAGTAAATTATGCAAGTAGAATGAAAAAATTAAATAATATACAGGGTGGGAAAAAAATGTCGGTGCAAACAATTTCAATTATATTATATTATTATGTCTCATTTTAAATGCCCCCCAGTTATTAGTCATGCGATTCCAACCAAATTTGGTGTGGTATGGATACAGAGATGCACATTATTTTGGACAGTGCTGTGCGTTTTTATTGAACTAAAAAGGGGTCGATTTTTCATAAAATCATATTGGGCATTTTTTTACAGGAAATCTAACCTCTTATTATTGTTCCTCATGCTTTCGAACCACCATATGTAAAAAATCACCAATTTCCGAATTAACAGGATTGGCTTCATTTTTTTCATTTTCAGTCTCGAATAAATAATGACTTCAAATCAACTACGAATTTTGGAACGTTGAATGGCTCCGGTAGGTGGAAAATCATGATTTGGAAGGAAAAACGAGTTATACTTTTTTATGTTGAACCCACCGTTTCTGAGTAAATAATTATTTCGTTCGCAAAAATGCTGTTTAAATGTGCCTGTTTTGCTGAAACCCTTCATAGGCATCTTATGAAAATTCAAATATGTGGGTTTTAAACCATGAAGAACAATATTATGAGGTCAGTTTTCCTGTGAAAAAATGCTTAAATATGATATAATAAAAAACTGACCCCTATTCATTTCAATAAAAATGCACGGCACTGTCTAAAATGATGTCAGTCTTTGAAGAACTGGTCATATTGATGATTATTCATACCGATACACATTTGGTGAAGATCGCACGACTGATTGCTGAGATATAGAGAGAAATGAGACACGCTGTATATTATTTTTTTTTTCAAAACTGAAGGATTCTAGGATGTAATATTTTTTCAACTAGCAATATTGACGAAATTATTTTCTAGCTAGTGAATTACTGCGAATTCAAAGAAAACAACCCAGAATTCTTCGAAGGAGTGAATTTGCGAAATTTGCTCAGACTTGGGGACAGAGATATCATCACAGTGCCACCCTATAGAGAACAAACCGGTAGACGAATGTTATTATACAGGATCGGTAAGGAAAAAGATTTGGTTATACAGGGTGATTCGCTGTTATTGGAAAAAAATCTATTTCGGATTCATTGGGTGAATATGAATAGAAAGAAAATAAAATGTTTTCAGACATGATTACTGAGAGAAAACTTGGGTTATCATAATTGCAAATCTGATAACTGTTAGACAGATCTGTTCATTTGCTATACCATAGATGAAGTGAATTTTCACTTGTTCTAGTTTCTATGATAACACAGAGTGTCGAATAGAAATTATTCTTATATAAAGTTGCAGTAACTTATCCACTCTACAGTGGTTATTCGACTATCGTCATAAAACAGCCTGTTTTCATTACTGGCACAACCATCTTGAGGTAACGCAGTAATTCTTCTCATTTTATTATAGTTATCTGATATCTGAATGAAACCTGATATTTTGACATGCTATTGTAATATAGCTCATTTTCAACAGTTATCCCAATATTTTTCTACTCTAGTATATTCATCAAACAGCAGTGGTAATTAGGTTATCTAATCAACTTTGTTCGATGGGATGCATTATGAAACCCTGCTTTGAACTATCCACACTTACTTTTCATGATTTTTTGACATTACCCATTGATTTTTCCGGAGAAATATCATCTATATGCATACTGACGCATTTATGAAGAAATGAGAAGTTGAATACTTATATTTACTCTTCGTACGGAGTTGAAAATTGTCAATAAAACTTCCCTCACAGAAACCCAGATATCTTAATTCAGAATCTCATCGATCATTTTGTTTTTCAAAAAAAAACAATTTAAGGCCGTGAAAAGTTGGTATGGAGAATACTTTCTTCATTGCAGTGATGCAATGCACGGTGTATTTCACAGCTCGGTTCACAGCCAGCACTAAAACAAAATTTTGCTACATCACACACCTTCACCCACACGGCTCTATCGATTCGAACGATCGAAACCATTGAACAATAATTGAACACGGGCTCCCATGACCAGAAGTGAGAATGAACGCGATCTGTAGCTTTGTCAGCTCCAAAACTATATAGTGGAAAACTAGAGCGAAATGATGAGCCGAATTACGATTGTCCAATGATTGTCTAACAACCGTCATACATGTGAATTGCTATAGTTATTCGTCAACGTACAATGCTAGAAACCAAAACAGCTATGATTATTGGGACAAAAATTATCTGAATTCCCCAATAAGCATAATTCACAAAACGAGCTATGTCAATAAAAAATCTAAATAGACTAGAATTTATATAATTCCATAATGTCATAACACACCTGCATTATGATGGTGGCAAATGTTCATACAAGGGTATTACAAATGGTTTAAGAAAGCGATTTTAATAATAATTACAGAATGGAGAGAATACTGTTGTGATAATAGAATGATCAGGAATAGGAGATTTCTTTATGATGGTTATTACAATCAGAGCTGAGAGATATTTTTAATATCTCGTTTCTCTCAGTGATGTTCATTGGGATAAAGAATTTATGAATCACCCTGTATAAATGATTCCAAATATATGATTTTCCTTAAAAGGAATTGATTGCAGGAAGCCTTACTCTTACTCATCACATGGTCGTCAAAATTATATTTTTTGTAGGAAATTGGGACCCAGAACAATTCCCTATAGAAGAATTGTTTCAATCCACCCTGATAGTACTGGAATTGGCCATATTGGAACCGAGATTCCAGATTCTAGGGGGAGTTGGTATTTTCGATTTCGGTGGACTGTCACTTCAACAGTCTTGGTACTTGACACCGTCCATTGCCCACAAAGTCGTTCAAATCATAGTGGTAAGTACACATCACTATCTCAATTTTCTATATATGCTACTTATAAAAAAGTGTCTCATATTTTGGCCATGAATGAAAATCACAGGAAAAAGTGATTTTCTTGATATCAAAGCAACAGGTGGATATTGAAAATGTCCAATATCCATGCTTGACTTCTTATGTTAGTTGGTAAACCCACCGAACCACAAGATATTTCATCGCCGCATCCAAGCCAATTTTTGAACGACTTGACACGCGCGTATCATTCCCGAGAGAACATTCAAAATACTATGCCGAACTGAATCAGTCTGATTTACCATGTTTGATATACAAGAGAGAGAAGCAATGTTCTCAACTTCAAAATACCATATCATCTTATGATATTCAGACTTATGGTACGCAACCTTCATTGTCTTGTAATCAGGGTTAACTTAGAAATACGATAAGAAAGTATAATTGGCAACAACGCTTTCAGCAGTCTGGCTTTGCTGAAAGATCAGACGTAACGGCAAAATTTTTCAATCGATGAATGATGAATCATGATTTACATTTAATCCTTGATTATTTACACTGAATACTCAATGATTTAATGTACAATAATCAATATTGGACAGGACGAAATTCTAACAGTCTACTCCACCAAAAACTATTGTAATCAAATTACGGAATTAGTTTCAAAGCTTCATCATCAGCTTTCAGTTACATAGGAGCACTGTTCTGGAGGAATAAATTATGTTCACATAATACAACAGAATTCAAAATAATTTTACAAATACATAGCTGAAAAAATAAATAAAATAAGAATCAAATTGAAAATTGAGGGACGACCATCTCATATACACCGAAGGTTATTGGATATTGCATCATCGAAGTTTTACAAACCAGTCCCCTAACATAGGTGATCCGCAGTAATTTCGGTCCCTCTATTTTAGTTATTTTTTCAACAATGTGTTTGTAAACAATTTTTCGAATTTTGTGGTAATATGTGAACATAATTTATTCCTCCAGAACAGTGCTCCTATGTAACTAAAAGCTGATGATGAAGCTTTGAAGCTTCGAAACATGCCTAGTAATTCCGTAATTTGATTAAAATAAAGTATATTTTTGGTGGAGTAGACCAGGGCCTATACTCTATCTCACCATTGAGTAGGCCCTGAGTAGACTGTAAGAATTTCGTCCTGTCCTATGTAAGATGGATCGCTTCAGATGGTTACAATCAATATTATACAGAGTGGGCCTTTGAAAACGAAACAGAGGCTCTGTATGTCGCCAAAACCGGATTATGAAAAAAATCTGAAACACGCCAAACAACATTTTCGAGGGGACATCGTTCTAAAATATTTTCAGCTCTGCGGCGTTGCCGCTTCTAATGAAAAGAAGCAACAACTTTGTTATTTCAAATGGAACACCTTGTATTTTATTGCATTTTTAGATTCTCCCCGAAGAGCTGATTTCATCAATGCATCACACTTGGGGTCTAGCTGTAATGGTTTCAGGGATATAAAGTGTTCAAAATCGAGATTTTTCAACTTTAGCATTTTTTTGTGTCGAAACTATTCATTATTGATCAAAACGGCGCTTATGTCCCTATCTCAACTTGTGATTTACTATCTACTAACATTTAATTCGAACAGATACAGGGTGATCAGAATTCTGAATCTTGAACCACCCTGTATTTGTTTCAAATAAATGTCAGTAGATAGTAAATCACAAGTCGAGATAGGGACATAAGCGCCGTTTTGACCAATAATGAATAGTTTCGACACAAAAAAATGCTAAAGTTTGAAACATCTCGATTTTGAACACTTTATATCCCTGAAACCATTACAGCTAGACCCCAAGTGTGATGCATTGATGAAATCAGCTCTTCGGGGAGAATCTAAAAATGCAATAAAATACAAGGTGTTCCATTTGAAATAACAAAGTTGTTGCTTGTTTTCATTAGAAGCGGCAACGCCGCAGGGCTGAAAATATTTTAAAACGATGTCCCCCTCGAAAATGTAGTTGACGTGTTTCAGATTGTTTTCATAATCCGGTTTTGGCAACCTACAGAGCCTCTGTTTCGTTTTCAAAGGCCCACTCTGTATAAGTTAAAGTTGAAGGGAATCGAATCCATAACGTTTTGAAATGAGCATATACAATTCAATATTTCAAAAAGCCAGATATGAAGGTGGACATGTGTGTTTTGAAATGAACATATTTTTTAATTTATTTTTCTTATCAAAATATTATTTTTTTATCTCTTGAAGCGCACGGATGGATATTCCTATATAATGTTGTTTGCTATAGAGCTCACGATTATGTGGTTTCAAAAAATCAGTGGTCTCACCCTGAGGAAATGCGGCTGCTTAAAGTTATCGGATGATTGCCGAAAAAAATATGTTCCAATGGTTAACTATCTCTTAAATATTTGGGGATCTTGTTCCAAAAATAGTTTCAACAACATTTCCATTCTATATAAAAAGGCATTGTAATTATTGTATCGTCTTCCATTTGATACTCCAACGAATCAACTGTATAAGGAAACGAACACATTTTCATTGGAAGAGCACTTTTTAATCAATTCTCTCAAAATTTCCTAGTATATCATCAACAAAAAGCTTAAATCAAATTTTATATTAATCAGGAATTCCGAAATTCATGATCATCACACAAGACTACTAGACAATATAACTTGTTTCATCTTGAAGCTGCAAATTCTAAACTTGGACAAAAAAAGTTTACACATGAGGCGATTTCGAAATTCAATAATTTACCAGATGATATCAAAAACAGCCCAAATATTATGCAATTCAAAAATAAAGTTAAGAAATATATTTATATGCAAAGGAATGATCATAGCTGAAAGAATATGAATTTCCTTTTTTTTTACTGTTTTTATTTTTCCCCTTCTTGTTCACTATAATATGACTGTTATTTTGAGATATCTTAATGATATATAAGTTTCGTTCACTATTTGTAATTTCAATTATACAACAGTCGATAATACGTCATGAATGATCTTATACCAAGAATTACTGTCTGATCATTCATGCCATTCCTACTAGAAAATTAATTATACTTTATTTATTATTCGTATGAAATGTATCAATGAAGAAGAGAATGTAATGCAATAACTGAAATATATAAATAAATAAATATATGGATTTTTTCAACTGTGACTATAGTTAATACCTACTGGAAATGTTGTTATTGTTAGTCTACATAATATCATATCGGCTAAAAACCAAATATTCGCGTATGATGTTTTACATAACGGCACTAGGTACTTGTATAGTGAAAGACGCATATTATCAATATTGAATAACCATCAGGAACAAACACCATTAGAAATTAGTCATATATACACGTTACATTGTTGTGCATTAGATGATAAATTGACTACGTGCAAATAGGTATACCTACTCACTTTTACTTCCTGATCATTAACTTTGATCTCGAGTAGGTAATGGTACTGTGCAGCAAGTTCCATTTCAGTACTCCCATCTCAAGTTGATTTCCGGTATACGTTTAAAAGTTTTTTATTTACTCGCTGTAAATCTGATGTGTGAATTGGTGCTATTACATGAGCAATTTGAGATATTACGCAATGACATTTTCGGTGGGAGGTAAAATATGCAATGATTATATAATCATCTTGTACATACCTTTCTCTCTCTATTATAACAAATTAAAAAACAATATGGACACAGCTGATCGAGGATGGAAACGCAGAATCTCGTAATTCATAAGATTAAAATTTTACGGGGAAGGGAGGAGCAAAAATGCTACACGTAGTGTTTTGTTACAGTACCTATACCTCGTATATACAGGGTGTATCTGAATAACACCGAAAAAATTCAAGGGGTGTTTCCTTGTGACATTCTAGCAAATAAAGTTCATATAAACATGTGTCCTAACTTGCTCCGTTTTTGAGATTCAGGATGTTGAAGTTGGAAGTATAAGCTTTCATGGTGTCTGTATGGATGGAGCCTGAAAAAGCCCCAAAATTTCAAAATGATTCTAATTGGGGTTATTGAGTAATCTCAAAGGAAGTCTAAAAAACACCTACCTACATCAAAATTTGGAGTCAAATCAAATTATTGTTTCTTCGAAAATTGAGCTAGATACAAAAATCACACAGAGGATAATTCGATTCAATTCAATTTATTTATCAATGGTAATAAAATACATGGAATAAAAAAAACATTAATTTTCATGTGTAAAATGAGATGTCTCACCTAGGATTGCAAGCCTGTTTTGTGACTTCTATACCAGTAAGGCCATCTGAATGACATGTATATCCTTATTTAAGGCGAGATAGCACTCAAGTAGAAAATGTTTGAAAATGAAAGAAATAGGGTAATTAGGTTGATTATGGTAATTTGGGTAATGTCGAGAGAAATTGGATGATACATATTTATTACTGAGTCGGGTCCTTGTGAAACATTCATCACAATAATTTTGAAAAATAAGGAAACGAAATATGTTTTTTTTTGTTTTATTTGTTTTGAATATTTTTCAATACAGACAGTATTCGGAAGTTTTAACGATCAGAAAATTGGTGGAAATTTATTTGAGTTACTTTCTGAATATTTTTTTACTTCTTTTTTGAACTTTTTAAAATTTCGAATAGTTTCCAGGTTTATAGGCAGAGTTTTGAATATTTTGGGGCCACAGAAAAGGAATGAGTTTTGAGTGCTAGTTTACTGAAGAAGTCAATTTTTTTATTCAGGTTTTTCGTTGACCGGGTATCTCTTTTTTCATCATATTGGACAGTTTATATATAATTCAACTATAAATATGATTTTCTTGAGATTAATCCATATTTAGTGGAAAGAAGGAAGAATATCATTCAAAATAATGGCGTGTGTAATGTCACGAAAGCAATCTATTGACATTTGACATCTCGTAATTTGATTGACTATTGATTAAATGGTCGTCATCAGGAATGCTTGTTCACTAAATATGAAGAACTCGCTAAAAAATCATATTTCCTGTTGAATTTTCTATATAAAAATGTACCATCGAAGTACATCATGAGTATATAAAGTGTCCAATGAAAAAATAAGAGCAAGTAGCTTCAAATGTCCTCAACACAAGGGGAGAAAGAAGGCGAAATTTCGAACTTTTTTTGAATAAATAGTGGTTTGTTCACATTTTCATTATAAAATTTGGTTTATCAGACAAAAATACGAGAGTACCGAAAAAAATTTTCAAAAAAAAAACATCGCATGATAAATGCAGTTTTACCCTCAAAAATTACGGTTTCAAGTGTAACGATCCACTTGGGTGAAAAATCCAACAGCAGAAAATTGAAAACACTCACTGGTTATTTTTTCAGGTAATAGGAATTCTCCAAGATAAATATAGGTAATTGTAACAAACGGCATGTCAATCAAAATAAAATACATTTTCCACAATTTTCTTTCGATCAATCTCACGATAAGTTTATGTTCTGCGGGCCCTGTATAAGTAGGGGTTGCTGTAGGTGGATATTTGTGTTTTATCCTGGTTTTTGCTTTAAAACTTTTTTTCCATAATAAAATCGAATGGGGTGCGAAGAAGGGCTCAGTTGACGACTGGCATCCTTTTTTAACCGAAAGCCCTTCAAAAAACAGCAAAATCGGCTCAATGATGATCTAAAACTAAAATCGAAATACGCGGTCGCCTTGTAGCGCTATAAGCGCTTGTCGTTTCGAGCCGCTGGTTAGGCCTCACTAAGTGACGTCACCCACGGAGCATGCAGGCCTATTAAGATAAAGTATGAAATTAAAATACACGAAACCAAAGTCACTAGATGATTGAAAGAGAAAGGAGCTATGATCTGTCCGTACCCTGTTAGATGAAAAATACGTCAGTTTGCATCAAGGAACCCTGGTACAAATGTACCACCTCTGGCAACATGAACAGGTTCACACAAATGAAAATGTTCCACAGACCTCATTTCCTATGCGGGTGACAGCTCTGCACATAGTCAACCAATCCTGGATCTTCGACATGGTGTACAACATCTTCAAGCCCTTCTTGGACGAGCGGATGAAGGAGAGACTGTTCTTCCATGGCGAGGATATGGAAAGCCTGCACCGGCATATCGATCCTAAACACCTGCCCGAAAGGTATACAGAGTGGTATTTAGGTGTTGCCGTTTCAGAATTTCAATTTGTACTAGAAGTCATTCCCAAATTGTACTAAATTCTTCATATTCATTAATAATAATTAAATAAATTAGATGCACTTTATGAAATGAAAAAGAACAGGTTATAAATCATAGATTGAGATCAACTACCATATTGATAAGATGGAGTCAATGACTCCAAAGACAAATCAATTCATCGATGACTATATATAGCTTATAATATGTTTCTCTGTTTTTGACTTGGATATTATGAAGTTTTCATCAAACAGCTTTCATTAGGAGTTCAATGGGCTTATATCACAAAAAAAAAAATTTCATAATTCGATAGAACTCACCCAAACTAGCTCACCACCGCAAACCGTTGCTTGCTGTGAGCTCCCTACGTTTTTTAAAAAATTATTGAAATCCCCGATTTTTCGGACCTCTGAAAACGAGGCGGTGATGTGACGTCAAAACCCTAATACTGAAACAAGACTATTCCAGACAGAGATGAATGATACATAATTTCTGACAGAGTGAATTAGCGCGAGATAACAGTTGAAAGAATTAATATATCAGTTGCCTCAGTCTCCGTCGGGCGTTTGGTATTTTCTTTTAACTATGGCGAGATGAGGTTTCTACGTCATAAGAGGGTCCGTTTTCAGAAGGTACTATTATTTATGTCCAAAAATAAAACATTCCAGTTAATTTTTCGATCGAATTATATCGTCAATCATTATTTATGTATAAAAGGATCATTTTAAACATGGTTTGAGTTAAAAGTTCTACTAAGGTGTACACGCCCATTATATGATAGATGCGCATTTCTGTTGTAATTCGTTGTGTGTCATCGCAGTCTGTTATGTATCTTCAGAATCAGAGGAGGCTGAAAACTAACTTTTCCGCACGATATTTTCATGCTCTGAAAAATAATGAAATAGATTTTTTTCCATCGATATATAATAGGAAACTTATTTGATTAAAACTAACGACATTAAGATGAAATACGTTACAAACGAATTAAAATGTGTTTCCCAAAAGGGGGTAAAATATGGTTTACATCTTGTTAAGCAGCAATTGTCGCTGCGACATGTCAACTCTCACTCATTGCTGAAAGGCCTGTAGCAAATATAGGTTGAATGAAATGAATACCCTAGACTACTTCTATAATATTTTAGGAAAATGGCCATTCTATAAATAACCATCAGGATTCAGACTGGTAATTTGAATCACATTATTATAATTATTATGATCAAATCATAACATATTTCACTTCTAGATTGATATGGACTTCATACCATGAAGAAACTAACAGGAAACGAAATACAAAATCGAAAACAGAGCATATTATTGTCCAGTATCCAATCAACTGCCGAAATACAAAATCGAAAACATAATGTTTTCTATTATTAACACGGATATTTCAACCAATCAAAAACGTGTATTTTGAATTGAGTGGAATTATCGAGAAAACATAAATCAATTTGTAATTCATGTTATCTAAACTAACGTTTCCCTTCAGTTTTTTTTTAATTCTTTCAAGAATGAAAAAGTTGGGAGGGCTTTCAATTTGAGAGGCACACTCTGTATAGCATGCTTTTGTTTGTTGTTATTATATTGATGTATGCGAACATTAAACAAATACGGACAGTTGATTGAACGATGTTACAAAAGTCATTATGGGAATGGCTAAAAAATAATGTCCAGGTGATTGAATCAATGGCCTGGGTTCATCGATATGATCACTGCAAGTGATTGGTCGATGTACAGAAAAAATTAGTACAATGCTTGATATTCATGGGATTGTATCGATGGAAATGATGATTGACTAGTACACAATTGGCATTAGAAGAATGTTTTTCGTTTTATAACTCAGATGATGAAATTACTGCCTCTCAAGGATTGATATAGTCACTTGATTATCAGGCAATCATTAACAATGCATCAAATCAATGAATTCGAGCATCGGTTGAAAATTGATGTCGAAATACATTTTCACGATCATTTTTTTCATTAAATGTACCGTTTTGGTTCTTTGTACAACTTTCAAAACGAAAAATCATGCGGAGATAGTTATTTTTGTATCTGTATTTGTAAATCTGTAAATACTTTGGTCATCTCGATCACCAAAGTAGCATTTCGCGCTCGAGTTGCAAACAAAATTTTTTCTACATACGTGAAAAAATATAGTTCTGAAGTGAAAATATGCTTAACTTGATATAAAAAATAGTGTTGAACTGGCTTGAGAGGTCTCCAAGAGAAAAAACAAAGTTATTGTTGAACATTCAGAAATAAATGATTTTGTGGATGTCTGCTCGATTGAGGACCATAACGTTGAATATAAATTTCTCATATAAGTATTTTACCTAACAATGCGCGAAGTAGGTACTTCGCGCACTGTTTTACTTCGCGCATTGTTTTGTGCAAGGAATCATGGTAACGTAGGAAACTGAAAAAAAGTGTCACTTCGCAATATGTTATCAATGCGCGAACCTTGTCATTTTTTGACGTTTGTAGAAAAAGTTACTTCTCCGCACGCTCGTAGGAACAGATTTTTATCTACTCCTATTAAATTATATATCAATGATTCAACTGCCTTTGTACAATTAATAGTATCTATAAACAAACAGCGTGAGTTATAATAACTCTCGCTACTATAACTCACTATAATACTTACATCGAGAAAGGCTCTTGGAATTATTTACGAACCGAAAATCAAGATGGCTCAGTACTTCTGTACAAGCCAGTTGGCCGAAAGGGAACAGTCCATTATTGTTATTGAGGGGAGTGATGTCAACTGAATAATTTTGACGTTTTCAAACTGAGCTGATACAATTATTGTGATTTTTTTGATGAATTCAGATAGTGAAGATGGATTATCATTTGAATTTCCATATGGAAAATATCACTCACAAAGAATGGCATTGATAAATTTTGAGCAATGGGGAAAGACATTGCCACATTTCTGAAATTACCAGACTGTAATTTATATACAGGGCATTGTTTTTGCCGCTCGTCGGCAACTTTATTAATAGATGCCGTACGGCACTGAAACGCCATGGCGGGTGGCGATCAACTACTGTGGCTGAGGGGTACGTTGATGATTCCGAAAAGAATAAGACAGATACTGCAAATAAAATATACAGTTCTATTACAGCTCAATCAGTTAGTACACCAACAACATACAGGGTGTCCGGGAACATGTGGGAAATCTCCCGGATATGGAGAAAACACGTGAAAAGAATACTATAAGTTCATATAAACTTCTTTTGTATCGGCCTCCTCTTCGGAGATATGGGCTCCCAAAGAGCTCCCATGGAATTAAGTTTTTGACACATTATTCTTGAACCAACAGGTATATTTCAATTTTTTTTTAATATGATGTATACTAGGTAAGACTCTTCAAATTACTATCCAAGAAAGTGTTGCGAATTACTCACAGCTCCAGGGACGGACTAGCTGTGACACTCATGGGCCCATTTTTTTTACGCCCTGTATGATAAGAACTCTGGACAACGTTTTTTACATACCTCTAACTATTGACTAAAAATTAAGTACTCTTCATTCATGTCGCTAATCATAACCGTTTTCGGAAAAACGTCATTTTATTTATATCATGTATTTAGCGTAATTTTCCACGGTAACCAACATAGTTTCAATAAAAAGTTGAACTTTAACTGCTTAGTTAAAAACTTCGTAACAGGGTTCAACATAGGCTCCATGAAGTCTGATACACTCGCGAGCACGACGAATTGAGGACTGCTGTACCCGCCACAATAACCCAGCATTGTTCCTTATCACATCACAATGAAACGTGATTCTCCGTAGAAGTTCCTCCCTAGTATCGACCGGAGTGGAATACACCAAGGTTTTGAGGTGTCCCCACAGGTAAAAATCTAATGGCGTTAGGTCGGGAGATCTAGGAGGCCAGGCAATAGGTCCTCCTCTACCTATCCAACGGTTTGGATAGACGTTATTCAGGTGCTCCCGCACAGCAACGCTGAAATGAGGTGGTGCCCCATCATGCATAAAGTACATGTTTCGGCGGGTTTCAAGTGGTAAGTGCTCGACTAAATCATTAAAAGCGTTCTGGAGGAACTCCAAATAAAGTATTCCATTCAATCGTGCCGGCAATACGAATGGTCCAATCAAAAAATTGCCAACGATTCCTGCCCAGACATTAATTGATTGGAACTGATGTTGGCGATGCGAAACAATAGTGGCATGAGGATTTTCATCAGCCCATACATGGGTGTTATGTAAATTCATGATACCATTTTTGGTAAAACCTGCTTCATCCGTGAAGAGAATAGTGCTAATGAAGTTTACATTATTTCGTTGCTGATCCAATAGCCAGTTTGCAAAATGCATTCTACGGGGAAAATCTTCAGGAATCAGTTCATGCACTTTTTGCAAATGATATGGGTATAACAGTTGTTCTTGAAGAACTTCATGTACTATTGTTTTCGACGCATTAAACTGCGCTGATAATTTTCGAGTGCTCGTTGAAGGAGTATCATATACAGCATTTAAAATATTTTCCTCTAATTGCGGCGTACGTACTGTTCTTCCCTGACCAGTATTATTACTTCTTTTTCCAAAATTTCCTAAAATTATGAAAGAAGTAAATAACATTACCTTATTATACCTTATTAAGAAGAATCGCCCACCATTCTCCCTTAGACGTTGGTCAACTCGTTGAAATGTCTTCTGATCTGGAAGAGTGCGATTAGGAAATCTGTCGTGATATAACCTTCTGGCTTCCAAAGCATTGGAAGATGCAAGACCATACATCAGATGCATATCTGCATACTCAATAAACGTGTATTCCATATTTCGAATTATTTCACAATTAATTTCACAACGAAATTCAAAAATCAAATATCAAAGTAATAAGGAATCAATGTATCAGTAATGTGAAAGTTGACAAGTTCTAAAATGAAGGATATTTATTTATTTCTAACCTAGCAACGTTTGCAAAGGTAACTCGAAAAAAAAGTATCTTTTATCGAAATACGCTAAATACATGATATAAATAAAATGACGTTTTTCCGAAAACGGTTATGATTAGCGACATGGATGAAGAGTACTTAATTTTTAGTCAATAGTTAGAGGTATGTAAAAAACGTTGTCCAGAGTTCTTATCATACAGGGCGTAAAAAAAATGGGCCCATGAGTGTCACAGCTAGTCCGTCCCTGGAGCTGTGAGTAATTCGCAACACTTTCTTGGATAGTGATTTGAAGAGTCTTACCTAGTATACATCATATTAAAAAAAAATTGAAATATACCTGTTGGTTCAAGAATTATGTGTCAAAAACTTAATTCCATGGGAGCTCTTTGGGAGCCCATATCTCCGAAGAGGAGGCCGATACAAAAGAAGTTTATATGAACTTATAGTATTCTTTTCACGTGTTTTCTTCATATCCGGGAGATTTCCCACATGTTCCCGGACACCCTGTATATGCAACAAACACAAAAAGAAACAATAAACTTCCATAATTCAGTTCCAACATATTCAGTTTACTGTTAACTTCACAGTTAATTTTTTAAATAAACAATATGCGAGTGATTGAATCTAAAATTTGTATTAAGTATATCAAGATTTGTCAATAAAGTTCTTTCTCTGTACTTGTATAACTTTTAGGATTTATTGTAATAGTCGTAGATAAAGTATAGTATTCAACTTGCGGTAATGGTCATAACTCACTTGATGAATTACAGCACTCGCCTGTGGCTCGTGCTGCAAACTTCATCTGCGTGAGTTATGACCTACATTACCGCTCGTTTAATAATATACTATTGAACGTGAAGCTTGAGTGATTTTTGTTTTTCTCTACAGATACGGGGGTGTCCATCCTGACTACAACTACAACGACTGGATCGAAGGCTTCGAAAAGAACGAAGAAATCTTGGGGGAGTTGAAATCCTTGGGATATGGCATCCCGGAAAAAGAGGAGTGCGGAAAAAGTGACAACTGACTGAAAAATCGATCAAGAAAAGTGATCCATGTGATTTTTTTATTCGTATCATTTTCAATGAAATAATGAAATGAGTGACAAAAAACATTGTGCGATTTACCAGACATTTCCCTGCACAATGTTTTGTGTGAGAATCGAGATTGTACACGGAAAAAAAGGATTTGTTGCATCAACAAATTATTTATGGTTGAATTTTGTTTGTTGGACTGGGCAATTTTTTGTTGAATCAACCAGATACATGATTATTCAGAATGTATTCTAATTGAATCAACAGTATAATATCAATTCCACCAAAAAAATTATATCGATCCAATATAATGAAGATGTTGATTCAACTATAGAAATTTTGTTGATTTGATCAAATAATGATCATTTTGATGAGAATATATCATTGAAACAACATACAAGTATGTTTATTCCCATGTAGCAATGACAAAATATGTAATAACAATGGAATATTTCGTTCATTCTACATCAAGTTAAATGTTCGCCTCTAGATGGCGATCATTTCGCCTCGTCTATGCCTGCCTCGAACTCATCATATACGTGAAACCTGATTCTTCGTGTTTGAAATATCAGCTGGATGAATCGAACTTAGGATGATTAGCAATCCGAAATAGTTTTGCATCAGCTGAAGAGAAGTGAAGATTGGAGATCTATGCTAGAAGTCGACTAGTTTCCCAAAGTTTAGTTCATTCTACTGATGTGAAATTTCAGAAAATTCCCGAATTAATACTGGATTTGGTTCAACAAAACAGTTTGTCGAATGGAAATACGGTTTCTCTTGAATCAACGAAATATTTCATTGAATCAACAAAATATTTCATTGAATTAACCAAATATTTCATTGAATCCACTAAATATTTGATTGAATCAATATCTTGTTATTTTGAATCAAACAAAATGATTGTTTGAGCCAATTCAATATCACTCCATAAACAATTCATGGATGTACTTAGATTTAGTTTTACTCAATTCTAGATATTTTGCCGTGCATATATGACACTTTTATTTGCTTCATTCAATTAAATTTTGCTTGACTTTTTCCGTGTATAACAAATGCAACTATGCAACTTGAAAACGTGAATTTTCATGGAGCTATATGTCAAAAAGTATTAGTTTTTAGGGGCTACCTTGATTCTTGTACAGATTATCATATGGGCTTAAGTATTGTTGATAAGTATTTTTACGAATTCTTGTTTTCTATGAGCTTCCTTAGTGTTCCGTCCGCAACTCATTCGTTATCCTCTAACTTAGTGGGAGAATCGAGGGGAGAATTCAGTAAAAATCTAGTTCCTTGAAGTATCAATTTATACAGGGTGTTTCATATTTTAATCCAAAAAATTTTATAGGCGATATAATCCCCCCCCCCCAAAAAGAAAATTTCATATAAACTTGTATCTTTTGGAGCTTATAGTATTCGAGATATTCACCTTTTTTTATTATCACCCTGATGAATGGAATTTCATAAAACCAAAATGCAGTGTGTTCGGTATGACGAAATCTCTGAATCTTCAAATTATAGTTATTATGGCTATCGCATTATCTCAATAGATTACTTCTTTCAACCTATAATAGAATTTGAACCCATATCAGAGGATTTAATTCTTTTTCTTGGACGCAAGATACGTACGAAAAATCTCCTGAAACAAAAGAGTTGTATCTTCTATTGTTGAATCGAATAAAATTCTGAAATTATAAAGATAAAATGGATCACAATGATTTTTTTCATGAATATCCTCTCTCTTTCCTCTCTGGAAAGACACTAAAATGATTGCGGTGCGATAATGACTCCAAAAGAAACAAATTCATATCACATACAATTCTGCTAAGTTTAAGGAAAATCAGCTAAGGCGATTTTGAGCAGTGAATAAAAAAACTATTATATTCAAAATACTTCAACACCTTGTATTTACAGAACGATGAAGCTCTAAACATGAAAGTTCACATGAACTATTTCATTTTTACGAGTTCTATCTTGGATAGACATAATGTTACTATATACGGCTGGCAAATGTTACAGTGAGTATAAGTATAAAAAAGGTGTTTTTATTGGTATACGCGACAATTTTCTTAGGATGATAAATATAGGAATATTTTGTTTATATAGCTACTAGAGGATGTGATATACCATGTGAAATTATATATTTTTGTTACAAATTGCTCATATTATACGGTTTTGAATGAAATTGTTCCTTGAGTATTTTTTCAAAATGAGTAAACCACCTATAGCAAAATGAACCCTATGAGTACATACCAAAGATAGTACAGTGTTTCTCATAAATATTTTATGTAAACCCTAAAAAACGGGTATACATATAATCATTATGATGAAAATCAGTTTTTTTTATTTGCAAAACGTTTGATGTATGACAGATTATCCCCATCTTGATGGAAGACTCCATGATTTTTTCTAAAACTTGTTCATCAACATTTTATTCATACAAGTTACTAGAACGATTTATAACAATGGTTCATAGATCAATGTAGGTATTGACTTTCATAATTTCGAGTAAACAATTGGCACTCATCTTATAATTGACTGTTGTCTTGTCTGGAAAAACAAGAAAACCTTATATACTTCGCTATTGTTAAACCTCTCAAGGTTTGCTTATTAAAATGAATCATCGAACAGAAACATTACAATTGATTAACATTCACATCAGATTATGCATCATCGCTATAGTAACTTTAAACTGTCGATATCAATTAGTAATTAGTATAAGTATATACAGGATGAGTCAACGATGCGAATATAAGCTTCATAATATAATAACAACTTGCGCCATCCACAGCTTTGCAGATGATAGTACCCTCCATACTGCGTTCTCTTCCAGAATTCCCATTTCTTCCCAGGAAACTAAGAACTCACGGCGCAGGCAGGTCAATGCTGTCAATGAAGACCTTGCTGAAATCACAGTCTGGGGAACCAACAACCTAGTTGAATTCAACGCCACCAAAACTCAAGTCTGTATTTTCTCTAGAAAGGCGGAACTCAGTATGCCCGATATTGTAATGTCTGGCTCCACCATCCCCACCAAGCCCACCATATCTATGCTCGGTATTTCCATCAGCAACACTCTTTCATGGGATAATCATGTCAGATCCATCGCAAAAGCTGCTTCACAAAAACTCGGATTCTTGTTCCGTGCGAAAAGCTAATTTACACCTCAACAGCTTCTCATGATCTACAAAGCGCAGATACGGCCTGTTCTAGAATATTGTTCCCACATATGGGGTTCAGCACCAAAACATACGCTGATGCTCTCAGATTCCATCCAGAGAAGAGCCATTCGCCTGGTGGGTGACGCCACACTCACTCACTCTTTGACATCATTGGAACACCGTAGAAAGGTCGGCGACCTTTCACTTTTCTATCGATACTTCCACGGGAAATGTTCCTCAGAAATCTCTGCTATCATCCCTCCCCTAGTAATACCAGTCAGACAAACTAGTGAAGCCCAGTCAGCACATCCTTTCGTTGTCAACCTCGAAAGATGTCGAACAGCACTTTATCAAAACTCCTTCATCCATAGAACGGCTAGGCTATGGAATCCATTGCCTGAGGAAGTATTCCCAACAACATAATATATTCTCCAGAAGTTCAAAAAAAATTTCAATACCTACCTCCTGTCCCTATCCTCCCTAGGAACGCACGATGTTCTTCGAACATTATAGGGATTTCCTTTCGTGCGCTCCAAGCGATAAAAATGAAAACCATGTTGTATCTATATCAACTGAACAGGAAGCAATGCTATTGTCTTCGTTCATAAGAATGCAAGCAGATTTCTTGATTTTTCTCTTCTGGTTGTTCTCTTCTATTTCAATGATTTTAATATTATTCCACTATGCCATATGTTGTCCATCTTCAGTAAGGAGAGACAAGCTAGTGAATTTTTCTTTTAGGCTCTCTCATAGGAAATTTCTTTGAACGCAGTGACATTTTGGGGCAAATCATCTGTTTGTCCTTCTAATGGATGTACCACCTCCTCTATTAACTTACAGACAGTATATGACATAATATGACTGTCATATCAGTTAATTGTGGTTTTCTCATTTGATTTCGATGAATTAGTATAGAATGATAGGATCAACGAAGACCAAGAAAAAATCGAGCATAGTTGCAAATTTTTGGGCAGTGGTAAAGTGGAGTGTGCCATGAACAAGATACTATAAAAAGTCCTGACTCGGGGGTAGGGAAGCGTTCAAAGGACGTTTTTTCACGTTGTTCCTGAATAATTCGAAAAACATAGTCTTTTTTATAGAAAATTTCATTTTCTTCAAATATTTAAACTCCTTCTTTTTCGCATGAGGCCGCGCGATTTCCGCATCTACGCTCTATTATCCCCCGCTCATCAGGAGTCAAGACTTTTAGTACGTGGTTCACCAATATACTAAAAATCATGACTACATGAGATATTTCCCATATTTTTGTTCATTCACTGTAGTAAATATAAGTACATACACACAATCATGTCAAAATATCGTTAATTTACGACTCTCTGAGAAAATAAAATCATTACCACGCCCTGTAGATTCCCTATCTATTCCCTATGATAAATGATGGAGATATCCCTTGCATTTTGCATAATGAAAAACTGAGAAAACCCTGAAAGAATTTCGGATTAGTATACTGATTCGAAGTTAAGCAAAAAATATCGTATGTACCTTCTATGTATTATTTTACATTAAAATCGACTCATCCCGTATGGTAATATCGTTGTACATTGTTTATCAATATGTTCGTACTTGAGAAATACAGGTTGAGCGTTATATATTTATGTTTTATTTTATATACTTGGGGCACTGATAAGAACAGTTCAAGTTTTTCATGCATACTGATATGAGATAACACACAGTATAGCATTGTATGGTCTGAAGTTTGATTGGTTGATATCCGTTATTTTTATGCTACAGTGACATAAAGTTTGATATTTACAAAATGGCATCAAGCAGGTGAGTAATATTTATCTAAATATTTTGTTTTTCAACTCTCCTACTATTGGCGATAAGATCTCGTAAGTATACTAGTTGAGATAGTCGATTGCATTCGGAAAACAAAATATTTCAAATGCGATTGATTGATTAATATTTTTTCTACAAGCGTGCGTGATTCACCCTATACCATCACGCAATTCAGTTTGGAAAGTGTAATGTTCCCGCAACAGTACGGGAAAATTTTTCCCACACTAGTGCGGGAAATTAATTTTCCTGAAAAGCTGATGACTTAATCATTATATCCCAACGCCCTGTGGCAAAATTGCGTGATTGAACATGGCTTTGTTATGCTTCGGATTGGAGTGTGAAGCTTCGTAACACAATAGTTTTTGATTCACGTCAATATCTTATTTTACGGAGAAGATACGAGTGTTTTAAGATAGTATGGAATTTTTCAACTTTTTTTACCAATAATCAGAACTTACATGAACTTATTGATTAACAACTTCAAGGATTAATATCACATATTTCTATCTCAATTTCATAGGACTTAACGGAAAATTAATTACAAAAAACAAACAAGAAGCACACCTGTAGTCAATAACATTATAAAAGAAAGACCAATTTATAAAAAGTTGAAGTAGATAAAATTTCCTAGATAAAATTGTTCTTATTCATAAATGTAGAACTGAAGGATGCGGCGATAGAGCCAGTTGAAAGTTGACCAAATTTGGGTACTTTTAAAAAAATAGCGTTTCTCGTCGGTTTCTGCAGATAATTCATATTTTACGTATAACTCAGACAAAGCATCATGCACATATTGAAAGAACATCAAATTTCCTATCGAGCTCATGTAAATTTCGTCATATTGAAAAAAGAAGAACGGCTGTTAGAGCGCTCGGACTTGGAGACGTCTTTTAGTCGTTTGCCATACTCATGTTTATCCTTTCAACTTATATGATGATTATGAAAAAAATCCGAAAATGTTATGACTATCTCGGGACGCTCCAGGCAATTTTGTTTGCAAGATACACATTCAGCACCTCCAAATACTTATGAAACCACAGAGAATCCGACTACCTGATTTTTTTCCAAGTGAAAATACCATTTGGTTGGACTATCTGTATACTCTGTCCTCAATCCTTTTTTCAGCCACACGCATAAATCAAAGCAGACTTTTCCCATAAAATTAACTAGATGATCATGAAAAGCCAAGAGTATGAGCGAGAGTCCTTGATATTCGAATCCTGAAACACCTTCTATAGTCTGCATTCATAACGAAAAGGTTATACCTATAACAACAAAACAATTATTAATAGACAATCCGATGTCTGATGACTGAAGTGGTTTGTTGTAAGAATCGGGTTGTGAGATAGTGATGTAATTATAAATTGAATAGCTGAGGTACAACCGCAAAGGTGTGTGTGGTAATTTCCTGATTACCGGTAGAAACTTCATATTTGTGTGTGGAAAATAATGGAAGAAATGTTTATAGAAATTGAGGGGTGAGTGGTCACTAGTTAACTGAATATATTCACTTCCTTTTCACAAGTTTAAAGATGCAGATCATTATCGAGATAAAAAAATCTTCCGATCTTCATGAAATGATAGCTTCTCGACATTGACTCAGAAAGATTTGATTAATGATCAATAATAATTATTTCGATTTCCCAGCCATAAGTTACTCTTTTGCTGAAAAGATTAGAAAAATGAAAATTTCCAAGGTTTAGGTTTTTCAAATACTTATAAACCAATGAATTACCCTCATATTTTCTTCAAGATGTTTTATCTGACATGGAATATAGGTATCATCTGTAAAAGGATCTTCATGGTTCACTCTTTTTTTTTTTCTTTTTCGATGATGAATAATAATTAAACTTTGAAACAAGCTAAGTAAATCAAGTTAACTTTTTGGTGTATATATAAAAGTTTTTTCCACTTCTAGTTTCATCATATGGATTTCGAAAAAAATACCGATTACTGCATTTTTCAATTCTGCATAATTTTCTAAATTCACATAAGTGATATTTCTGACATCGAATTCATTTTAATTTAATTTTGAATTTTCCATCTATAAGTGTGCCAGGACTGTTCGAATTTACTTTAGGAACAACTACTTTATTTTTCCCTTGAGTGTATAAAAAGATAAGTCTTATAATTAATTCATCTAAGTACATATTCATGATACTGCGATAGCAAGATTGATTGATGATTTTCAGCACTAGGTACAGAGTGTTTAGAAATTCGGTATCTAGATTTCATTGTCGTATATTTTCCAGGTCAAAAACATGCATCCTCGAAACGCTATCTTACCGATCTAAAATGCGTTGAAATTTCGAGATTTCTTTTCAGTTTTTTCCCTAGATATTAATCGTTTTTCTCCATTGTGATTACAGTTTCCCCCTTACGCTATCTTACCGATCAAAAATGCATGAAATTTAGAGATTTCTTTTCATTTTTTTCTCTAGATATTCATAGGTTTTCTCCATTATGATAAGAGTTCCCCCTTTTGATCAGGATTCGATATGGAAATCCAAAAAACAGAATTGGAAGAGTTATGAAGAAAAACGAAAAAAAAATTTACCTGAAAAACACGTCCTCAAAATCTTGATACCGAGGTCTGAAACACGCTGTATATGAATACTTCAGTCGAATAGAGAACCATAGTTAATTTTGTATATAGTGCGCTAAATGCTACTTTGCTGATCGAGGTGACCAAAGTATTTCGCGCTCGAGTTGCAAACAAACTTTTTTCTACAAACGTCAATGAATATAGTTCTCAAGTAAAAATATGCTTAGATTGATATAAAAAATAGTGTTGAACTGGCTTAAAATGCCTCCCTAAGTATACGCACAATGTCCCACGAACATTATAGGAATTTCCTTTCGTGCGCTCCAAGAGATGAAACAAAGTTATTGTTGAACATTCAGGAATAATTGATTTCGTGGATGTTTGCTCGATTGAGGACCATAAAGTTGAAATATAAATATCTCATATATTTCACATAACAATGTGCGAAGTAGGTACAGGGTGATTCACCATAATATGTCCCCCCCCTCTAGCTCACTTATTTTTGAACCGATTTAAAAATTTGAAAAATCATCTATAATGATTTTTCAGAAATGTTTTTCCCGTTGCATTAGAAAATACAGGGTGCTCGGAACGAACGATCTACAGAGTACTACTTGAATTTTTCTAACGGAACACCCTGTATTTTCATATTCTCCCTGAAGAGCTGATTTCATCAATACATCACACTTGGGGTCTAGCGGGAATGATTACAGAGATATGGGGTGTTCAAAATCAAGATTTTTCAACTTTAGGATTTTTTGTGTCGATACTATTGGAACATACAGTGTAGTTCAAGATTCAGAATTCGGATCACCCTGTACCTGTTCCAAGTAATAAATGTCAGTAGATAGTGAATCCAAAGTTGAGATAAGGACATAAAAGCCAGTTTTGACCGATAATGAATAGTTTCGTCACAGAAAAATCCTAAAGTTGAAAAATCTCTATTTCGAACACCCTATATCTCTGTAATCATTCCCGCTAGACCACAAGTGTGTTGTATTGATGAAATCAGCTGTTCAGGGTGAATATGAAAATACAATGAAATACAGGGTGTTCCAAAAGGAATATTCTCAGATAAATTATGAACATACAAAAATGGATATATATTTATATAAAGCAATACATTGAGAATTCGCATTCTCTATGTGATGAGAATATTTAATAAGCAACTGAGAAAGAGTAAATATTCTCATCACATAGAGAATGCGAATTCTCAATGTATTGCTTTATTTAAATATTTATCCATTTTTGTATGTTCATAATTTATCTGAGAATATTCCTTTTCAACACTTTCATACCCAATCAGGGGGTTCAAACTTGAACGATGGAAACTTGTGATTTTTATAGACTTCTAATCGCAGATTCGTGATAGAGTCTCAATTCAGAATTTCTTTCCACGCCCTGTATGATGAATGTCAATTTATCATACACCCAAAAGCACAGGGTGTTCCATTTGAAAAATTCAAGTAGTACTCTGTAGATCGTTCGTTCCGAGCACCCTGTATTTTCTGATGCAACGGGAAAAAAAAATTCTGAAAAATCATTTTAGATGATTTTTCGATCTTTTAAATCGGTTCGAAAATAAGTGAGCTAGAGGGGGGGACATTTATGGTGAATCACCCTGTACTTCGCGCATTGTTTTTTGCAAGGTATCATGGTAACTTAGGAAACTGAAAAAAAGTGTCACTTCGCAAACTATCAATGCGCAAACCTTGTCATTTTTTGACATTTGTAGAAAAAATAATAAATTGATAGTATAGTATAGTTCCTGCAAATCTTAGAAATATGTTTACATTTATAAAAAGGGTCTTCTGTTCCTGAAATGATTTGAAAAATACGGGTGGAAGTTTCTATCGACGATTATTATCCAGATTTCTCTCTCAGAAACACACTGTACCAGCCTTCAATGAAAAATACTCACCTTCAGATCGCTTCTGTCCAATGCAAACTTATCACATTTCATATTTACTTTCGATAGTGAACACAACCTTGCTTTTCGATGGCTTTAAATGTCCAAATAATAAAACAAGAAATTCAATGCCAATGTGTGAGAGAAATGTCATCTGTTCAGACAAAATCAGCACATTCTACGGTGAAAAAAAAGTATGTGGCATGAATTGATTGAAGTAAAATATACAGGCTGGTTCATGGCACGTTTCTGGAGAACGCAACGTAGGATTATACTGAAAATTTCGCATCAAACATTTTCGATCAAATTAAAGCCTGTATTTCGTATCGTTACCATAGCAACTCAACCAAGTTTCTTGGAAATTTGTTCCTCCTCCTTAGGGGGCGGAGCATGAAATTACACTGGAAATTTTTTGAAGTTTATAGGTTAAATGACATTTACATTCAACTTCAGATTATTTCGAGTTCATTCTATAAGTCAATAAATAAAAATCATTTATCAACAGTTTACCATATCATATAATATAGGTAATGTAGGTTTACTTGCAATAAAATATTTCGGTGTGAAATTTTCTTCCCGAATACCACTTTAGCTTCAATTATTGATATCCGGGAATTTCTTCTCGAACATTTCTTGGTTTCTTGGATAATTATTTGTGCTCTATCGACCTAAAATATTCTCAGCGCTGTGACGTTGCCGCTTATATTGTCTTTATCATTCCCGCTAGACCACAAGTGTAATACATCGATGAAATCAGATCTTTAGGACGATTCTGAATATGGAATAATATATGGGGTGTTCCATTCAAAAACTCAAAGATGTTGCTACTTTTCAATATAAGCGGCAACGTCGCAGTGTTGAGAATATTTTAAGTGGATAGAACACAACTAATTATCCAAGAAACCAAATTTTCAGTATAATCCTACGTTGCGTTCTCCAGAAATGTCTAAATGTGCCATCCACCGTGAATCAGCCTGTATAGCATGTAATAGTTCTTGGAAGAATCATCAGATTAGATCGCTATACTCGCCTAATTTGGAACCCTGTAATTTAATGAAGAGAAAACAGTTGCAATTGGAAGCAAACATGATGAACCATCTCATAAATTGATCAACAATTATGGTCTTTCAAATTTCAATTTTCATCCCGAAAATGAGTGGCAACAAATTTAGTCTGAACGACTGAACCCAAAGAAAATATTATATGTATTCAGATAATGTATATTATACGAGTTTAATAAGACGAGCGAAGCTTTTATTGAAACAAATTTCATCAATAAGAACATCAATCAGAAATATATGAAGTAAGTAGTTGATACATTATATTCATTCTCTAATTTGACAGATGGTAGAAAAATTCTTGTGTCTGACAGTTCGACCTCACCATTACCAACTTTGTAAAAAATAAATTCAGTTTTGATACGCATTTGGGGAACTGCATTAAAGACGCAAAATAAAAAAATCGTGAGATTGTTCGAGATTGACCTTATTTTTTCCAACTTTCCTTGAAAAATCCCCAATATTTTCGAACAGAATTATAATAATTAAATATTGACTTATCTAATGCAATTATTAGGAAGGTTGGAAGAATATAAACAACTTTGGAATAATCAGAAACATAATATATTTTGACATCTGCGGAATTATGATTTTTATTCAGGGACATCATTTCTGTCTTCATCTTATTCGTTACCCTTCAATTGCAAAAATCACATCACATCGTAAGTGTCAATACGGTTATTCAAATTCAAAATTCAAAGAATACTACAACATAACGGTATGATAGGATATTATTAATTGAAATCTTATTATTTCTCCATTTACAGTCATTATATTGTTTAGCTGGTCCCTGTATATTAATCATACTTAAACTGATTTCAAAATCCTTAATTCTGTGCGATTAATTTTCTGAAAACATTGAAAAGGTGGTGAAGTTACAATTTATGATTTCCTCTTCCTCTAGTTAATAGTTGACGATGAAAATTGCATTATTGCAATTATTAATTGAAACAATGCCTTTCATGAAAACACTGATGAAATTCTTAATTACCTTGGATTGGCAGACTTTTGATGTTTATTAACCAACATCTCTCTTGAATTTTAAATAAACTTGATTAGAATTATTTTTTATGAATTAAAGTGTATATTGAGATAATATCCAATATGCATAACGAAGCAAAATGTATAATAATAATATATTATGATATAAATATGCGTATCTAGCAAACCAGACACGCTCAATGAATCGCAATGAAATCTCTCTCATTTCCAGTATGAAAGATGACAGTGCAATTGATGAGATGCCAGTAGAAGAAAAACGAATGAAAGCAGAACTCAATATTGACGAACCTTCCGAAGAACTTTTGGAATGGGCGAAAGAAAATATAAACGAAAATCCAGATAAGACTGATCTTTTGATATCCGATTTGAGGGATATGATATTTGGTGAGTACAAAAAATAACAAACGAAGATTGGTATGAAATTTCCAGTAGTAATATTCCATTATTTGAAAGGTATAGTATACAAAAACAAATGCTAACCATATACTACTCATTAGCAGAATCTGTTATCAGGTATTGTATCACTGCATTTTTTTATATGTTCTGGTTCCCACGAAAAGGGATAACCTGTAATGTTCAGAGAACATCGTGAGAACCAAGGAAAATAAGGTAGGAATTGACGTTCTTCTCAAATTTCTGGAGGTTATATGCCTCGGGGAATACCTCCCTTGGCAATGTGTTCCAGAGCCTCGCTGTCCCTTTGATGAACGAGTCTTTGGAAAGAGATGTTCTGCAGGTCTCCAAAGTGACCACGAAGGGCTGCGAAGCCTCAACTCGACGGGTTAATCTCGCGGGGACTGCCAAGGGAGGAACAATTGTTGATATTTCCGAAGAGCATCGTCCATGGAAATATCTATAAAATAGAGCCAGATCGCCAACTTTTCTACGGTGTTCCAGAGGAGTGAGCGAGTTTGTGAGCGAGGCATCACCCACGAGACGAATTGCCCTTCTTCGGACAGAATTCCACAGTTTCAGGGTATGTTTGGGTGCTGCACTCCAAATATGGGAACAGTATTCCAGGACAGGTCGGATCTGTGCCTTATGAATCATAGGCAGCTGACTGGAAGTGAAATAGATCCTGGCCCGAAACAGAAAACCAAGTTTTTGGGATACACTTTCAGCAATTGATCTCACGTGATTTCCCCAAGAAAGGTTATTGCTGATAGTATCACCAAGCATCCAAATGGATGTCTTCAACACAAGGGGAAAAAAGACGAAATTTCGAACTTTTTAAATACTGTCTGTAGGTTAATCGAGGAGGTGGTATATTCATTATTCCAAATTTTTTGGGATTTTCTCTCCTCGTTTCTATAAAATAAAAATATGAATATTATTTCAATATACGTGTAGTAAGGACAAATCAGATGATTTGCCCCAAAATGTCACTGCGTTTAAAGAATTTTCCTATCAGAGAGCCTAAAAGAAAAATTCACTAGCTTGTCAGTGACAATTTGTATTGAAAAAATTTTTGGAGAAGGGAAATAAAGGTATATAGAAAAAATATCAAATTTTCACTTATCTTTGGACGTTTCGGGACCGGTTCTGCTCCCGTTTTCAACATAAGAAGAGATTATTTCAATAGCGAAGTCGTATAATGTCTTGAAGCTTTTCAGTTTTCAATGACAATTGGTGACGTTGGCAATCAAATGAGTTACAGGATGTTTTCATTAATTGATCTTGAATTTACCATTTTCATGTTCAGATTTTAGTAGTGAATACCATGTTCTGTCTATATCAACTGAACAAGAAGCAATGTTATTGTCTCCATTCAGAAGAATGTAAGCAGATTCCTTGATTTTTCTCTTCTGGTTGTTATCTTCTTTTCCAATAATTTTAATATTATTCAATAACGACAAATATAATACCATACATTCCCGGCATATCTGAAAAAATAAAACGTGTTGGTGATAAATTTCAAGTGAAAACTGTGTTCAAAACTGAAAATACAATGAGATCAATTCTAACTCAAACAAAGCCGAAAAATGAAGAACAATCATCAAAAAATTGTATTTACAGTATACCTTGTGTTTGTGGAAAGTTTTATACAGGTGAAACCAAGAGGCCTCTTTCAGTAAGGACGAAGGAACATAAGTACAATATAAAGAAAAGAAACATCGATAAATCGAAACTAGCTGAACATATCCTTACTGAAGACGGACAACATATGGCAGAGTGGAATAATATTAAAATTATTGGAAAAGAAGATAACAACCAGAAGAGAAAAATCAAGGAATCTGCTTACATTCTTCTGAATGGAGACAATAACATTGCTTCTTGTTCAGTTGATATAGACAGAACATGGTATTCACTACTAAAATCTGAACATGAAAATGGTAAATTCAAGATCAATTAATGAAAACATCCTGTAACTCATTTGATTGCCAACGTCACCAATTGTCATTGAAAACTGAAAAGCTTCAAGACATTATACGACTTCGCTATTGAAATAATCTCTTCTTATGTTGAAAACGGGAGCAGAACCGGTCCCGAAACGTCCAAAGATAAGTGAAAATTTGATATTTTTTCTATATACCTTTATTTCCCTTCTCCAAAAATTTTTTCAATACAAATTGTCACTGACAAGCTAGTGAATTTTTCTTTTAGGCTCTCTGATAGGAAAATTCTTTAAACGCAGTGACATTTTGGGGCAAATCATCTGATTTGTCCTTACTACACGTATATTGAAATAATATTCATATTTTTATTTTATAGAAACGAGGAGAGAAAATCCCAAAAAATTTGGATTAATGAATTCGAACTTTTTCTTGAAATATCTCGATAAATAGTAGTTTGTTCATATGTTCATTATAAAATTCGAGTATTCAGACAAAAATACGTAGCACCAAAAAAATTTTCGAAAAAAAAACATTGTATGATAAAAATGCAGTTTTACCAATTCTTGTTTTTCCAGAAAAAGGGGAATGCATACCGCATAGAACAGATGACAAATTTCTTCTTCGTTTCCTGAGAGCTAGACACTTCATTGTTCCAAAAGCCCATAGATTGGTGAGTCACAGCAAATGCAGAACAGAAAATCAATCAATTAACAATATCAATGACACTAATATGCTGTTAGAAAAATCTTGTTAGATATTCATATTTGAAATAAACGTATTATACTTGGATATACAGGAAAGTGCACAAAAATCGGCCAGAATTGTAACTTTTGAATTATTCTAGATAGGATTTTGAAAATTGATAGCAAGTATACCAGTTTTTCTCCTATCACTTCCAATTTCACTGGAAACGACCCCAACTCTTGATCTTTAAATGGGACACCCTGTATTGTATTCCATAATCGGTTAGGGAGTATCATGACGAATTCAACGATACCGGTTTTGATAAGGTTATTTCCAACGATTACAAAGATATTTGCGTTCGAAGTTTCCATATGCTCAATGGGTGTGACTTCGCAATATCAAAACTTCTTTCTCTGTCACACTCATTGAGCATATGGAAACTTAAAACGCGAATATCTGCGTAATCGTTTGAAATAATCCTATCAAACCCGGTATAGATGAATTTGTTATGACAATCCCTAACCGATTATGGAATACAAACATGGTGTCCCATTTGAAAAATCAGAAGTTGGGGCCGGTCGTTCCCAGTAAAATCGGAAATGATAGAACAATAGTTATTTGTTTAACTAGGCAGCAAAGTAGTAGATTGACTGCCGAGTTGAACATATAATTTTTTCTCCGATTGTTCATGATGAAATAGGAGGATATTGTATTTGCAAATTATTACAATTCCCACAATCTCTTTATTTTTCCTGTAGTGTTCAATTAAAATGAAATTTGATAGAAATCGCAGTTGTCCATGATGATTATAGTTTGACAATTCATGGAAATTCTGACAGTTGTGCGAAAAAATATCGGTATATTTAAATTATTATATAATGGACAGTGATAGCGACCTGGAAGTACTCACACCTCCAGAAATAAGGGAGGTGGAGTTGAATTTGTTGCCGGAGAAGTCTCGAATGAAATATGAAGGAAATTAAAAACGATTTATTGATTATTAATTTTGCTGATACATATCAATTAATATTTGCTGCCCATCGGAGAAAAAAAACTGTTTCATCAATTAATGAGCAATTTGGTATGCTGCCCACCAATTTTCAAAACCCTATCGCGGATAATTCAAAAGTTACAGTCCTGGCCGTTTTTTGTGCACTTCTCTGTACTGTATGTAATAACTATCTTCTTCTATAATTGCAGATAGTGAATTACTTCGACTTTCGGGAGTCTACACCATATTTCGAAAATATAGACGTGCACCATCTGAGAAAATTGTCAAAAACGATGTTCTTATGTGCTCCACCCTATACCGATCAGTGTGGACGAAGAATGCTAATACTCAAAATTGGTGAGCTGAAAATTTTCCAATTGTAACCCAACGAATGACTAGGTACCTAAATTCGATTTACTAGAAACCTTACATTTGAAAAGTCGTCAGGTATATGTATCATCCTTCTCTGTATATTTAAGAATCATCGAAAGTATTAGAACTACGATATTTTGTATACTGGTACAGGGTCTTCACGTATATTTTAAACCCCCACTTAACTTCTTTATGTATTGTTCAATTTTTTTTTCAAGGAACGTTTTTTTATATTTTTTCCTGTAGATTTCATATATGCCAACAGAAAAACAGTTGAATATCTGAAAAAATATTTATGGCAACATTTAAAATTCATTTCATAGGACACCCTATATATTGCATTTTTAGATTCTCCCTGGAGAGCTGATTTCATCGATCCATCACAGTTGGGGTCTAGCTGAAATGATTACAGAGATATATTGGGTGTGGAAAATTGAGTTTTTTTTCAACTTTACGAATTTTTTGTGTCGAAACTATTCATTATTGGCCAAAAGTGTTTTTAAGTCCTAATCTTAACTTTTGATCCACTATCAACTGACATTTAATTGAAACAAATCAGAATTCACGATTTTCCACCACCCTGTATTCATTTCAATTGAATGTCAGTAGATAATACATCAAAAGTTAAGATAGCTGAAATGATTACAGAGATTTTGGGTGTGAAAAATTGAGTTTTTTTCAACTTTACGAATTTTTTGTGTCGAAACTATTCATTATTGGCCAAAAGTGTTTTTAAGTCCCAATCTTAACTTTTGATCCACTATCAACTGACATTTAATTGAAACAAATCAGAATTCACGATTTTCCACCACCCTGTATTCATTTCAATTGAATGTCAGTAGATAATACATCAAAAGTTAAGATAGGGACATGAAAACCGTTTTCTCTCCAGGGAGAATCTAAAAAAGCAATTAAATACAGGGTGTTCCTATTGAAAAAATTATAAATGTTGCCCCTAAGTATTTTTGAGATGTCCAACTGTTTTTCTATTGGCATATATGCAATCTACAGGAAAAAATGAAAGAACGTTCCTTGAAACAAAATTCAACAATACATAAAAAAGTTGAGTGGGTGTTCCAAATATACGTGAAGACCCTGTACCCATGGAATATTGAGTTATGATAATTTCCATTCTTTCAATTCTCTCAACGCACTAATAAATTTCTCACTGAAGTTTTAATAATTATCTGTCTAGGTAGGTATAAAACTCAATCAATAAAAGTGTGAATAATTCGTATTCTAGGTGTGGATTTACACCCAAAGCAACGTGATACGTATCTAATGTTATCTAGAAGCATCTGAAGCTGTTTTAAAAAATCATTACGCTGATGATAAGATAAATGAATGATTTATTCTCTGAAAGGTGGGTCTTACAATGAGACCAATCAGTGAAAGGTACCGTTTCCAATAAACCATCATTCCTACGTATAATTATGTAGGTACCATAGGTGAGAACTGACAAGTTCCTTTCATCGAATAAATCAAGAAATGTATCTCTGAATGCACCACCCCATTTAGCAACGCGAAGTTTGCAAGAATCTATACAGGGTGAGTAATCAGGAACTGTACATACTCCTTTCACGAAAAGTGAACCTTGAGGGGAATACCTAATGACCATCAGAAAGTGTCTTCTTGTTTTCTTTACCAATATACAGTGTCATTCATAAAGTCAGCATCATATGGGAAAAACTTTTATTAATGACTTATTTTGAAATTCGAGTTGGCCGTCAGGTTTTGCTTAAAAAAAAATGAAAAATGGCCTACTCAATCGGGGTCACGTGACTTTCGCTACATGTCAAAAATGACATTTTTTCAAATTAATCGCTGAAAGTAGGCTTATTTGTTCGAATATCGAAAAAGTTTACTTGAAAAAGTTGTTTCTATTTCAATTTTACATGTGTGACTCGGATTTTATCTTTCTATTACATTTTTTGGATTTCGATATTTTTTTAAAAATTTTCGAAATTTCTGTAATATTAAAAAAATTGTAAATTCGATATAACTACTTCATACCAGTAGCTTCATCATGCTACTAACTTTCAATCACTAATTATCACTAATTATCGACAAAAATATGATTTTCTTCAGAAAATGATAATTAATCTCCGCTTCAAAATTCTGTTATGTTTGATGCAAACATAACATCAAAATGCTGCTATGTTTGAGTCAAGCATTGAATGAATTTCGTTTCTAAATGCTTGACGACATATCAACTTTGCATCCAACATAACAGAATTTGGAAGCGGGTATTATCATTTTCTGAAGAAAATCATATTTTTGACCATAATCAGTGATAATGAGTAATTAAAAGTGAGTAGCATGAAGAAGCTACTGGTATGAAGGAAGTTTCGTGAAATAAACAATTCTTCAAATATAACAGAAATTTTAAAGAATTAAAAAAAAATGAAAATCTAAAAGTTTCAATAGAAAGATCAAATTCGAGAAGCTTGTGTAAAATTGAAATAGAAACAATTTTTTCAAGTAAACTTTTTCGATATTCGAACAAATAAGCCTACTTTCAGCGATTAATTTGAATAAATGTCACTTTTGACATTTTGCGAAAGTCACGTGACCCCGATTGAGTAGGCTATTTTTCATCTTTTTTGAAGCAAAACTCAACGTACAACTCGAATTCCAAAATAGGACATTAATGAAAGTTTTTCCCATATGATGCCGACTTTATGAATGACACTGTATAGGGTGAATAAGGAGATTTGGCAAAAACATCTATTGAGCATAACTTTATAAACTAAATAAACTAAACTAAATAAAAGAACATGTTTGATGTCCATTGGACAAAAGCATTGAAAATGTGAGTCTCACTTTTATTTGTGAAATTTATGCATTGCGAAGTAATTATTTTCGAATGACTGAATTTGTTGTGAAACTTTCGTTTTTGCTTATAATTCTGTGAAAGTGATAGGGGAATTTTGAATATTTCATCATAGATGCTTGTTCGTGTGCTTTGGAAATTCCCTGTCACACTTTACAAAAACCACATACAGGATGAACTTTTTGATAAAAATTGAACTATCAAAATTTTTCAAGAACGGTCCTGGATTTTTCCGATTCTAAATAAGTCAGTCGATAAGAGAGTAGTAGCGGAATATTTCATGAAAAAATCAGATGAATCGAAGAAGCTGTTGGAAAGTTATGAACAAATGATGTTTTTGCCAAATCTCATAATTCACCCTATATATTGGAAGAGAAGTGAAGAAGAAACTTTCTGATGAACATTAGGTATCCCCCTCAGAGGCTTCTATTCGTGGTAGGAGTATGTACAGTTCCTCATGACTCACCCTGTATAGTAGCCAGCTAGATCTCCAGACTCAACTTCATTTGTATTTTCAGGAGAATGGGACACAGACGAATACTCGATTGTGGAACTGTTCCAGCTGATCATCGGTATAATAGAGATAGCTCTGCTGGAACCTCAAATTCAAATAAAAGGTGCAGTTTTAATCGTTGATTTAAGCGATCTGTCCCTGAAACTGACCCTGCAAATGACACCCACAGTAGCCAGACATATCATCTGTGTAGCAATGGTAAGAGTTTGCTAATATAATGTTGTACAGTCTTTTCAAAATATTTTGGCAATATTTCAGACCTCTTTCCCTATCCGGCTACAGTCCATCCACTTCATAAATGCCACGTGGTTATTCGATATGGCCTGGAGCATCTTAAAATCTCTCGTAACGACAGAAGTGCTGGACAGGGTGGTATTCCATCCGGACTACGAGAGTCTACACACCCACGTGGATCCAAAATACCTCCCGACAAGGTAATGTCAGGAACATAGACGTCAGGAACCGCATCTCTCACTTATTCAGATCAACAAAGATGTTTCATCCTTCGAACAACCTTTCGACCTTCTTCAATCACTCCAAAAAAACTCCTTATCATCCAAACAACCTCCTTATCCTCCAAACAACCTTTCAGAACTATTTTCCATCCAAAAAACTTCTATTAACCCTTTCAGACTCTCCTGATCCAATCATCTTGAATTATCATTCACCTTAAACAACCATGTTCAACCTTCTTCTAAAATTCACTTCACTTTCCAGCCAAATCTCCTTACCTATCAATCCTTCCGAAACTATTTTTCACCCGACAACCTTCAGATTAACCCATTCAAACTCTCCTGATCCATCAAAACAAGCCATTCAAACCCTCCTTCACCTTTCAACCAATTATCTTAAATCCTCATTCACCTTCAAACAAAAATGTTTGACCTTCTCAAATTCACTCAACTTTCCAGGAAAATCTCCTGCTCGACAACCATTTCATTAACTCTTTCAAACTCTTCTGATCCTTCAAACAACCCTCTCAAACCCTTCTTTACATTACCACCAATCATCTTTAATCCTCATCCACCCTTTAAAAAAATTCTCAACTCATATCCACTCCTCAAACAATCCTCTCGAATGTTTTTCTACCCTTCAAATAACCCTCTCAAACTTCGAACCTCTCCTCAATGTCAAAAGTCTTCTCAACTCTATCTTTTTCAAACTTGTTTTCACTCCTGAACAATCTCTTTTTAAGCATTCATTCACTCCTCCCTAATCCTCTTTTTTCAGATTGCTGTACTTGGTTCCTTGGATAATTAGTTGTGTTCTATCGTCCTGAAATATTCTCAGCGCTGCGACAATGCCGCTTATATTGAAAAGTAGCGAAAACTTTGATTTTTTCAATGGGACACCCTGTATATCATTCCGTTTTCAGATACTCTCTGGAGAGATGATTTCATCGATCTATCACACTTGGGGTCTAGCGGGAATGATAATGAAGAGGGTGTGAAAAATCGATATTTTTCAAGTATAAGAATTTTTTGTGTCGAAACTATTCATAATTGGTCGAAACGATTTCCATTTCCACAGCTCAACCTTCCACGTTCTATCAATTGATATTTAATTGAAATAGATACAGGGTGGTCAAGAATCTTTAATTCTGAACCACCCTGTATTTATTTCATTTTAATATCAATTGATATAGTGAATAAAATGTTGGGATAGGGACATGAAAACCGTTTTGAGCAATTATGAAAAGTTTCGACACAAAAAATTCCTTAAGTTGAAAAATCTCGATTTGCCACATCCTATAACTCTGTAATTATTACTGCTAGACCCCAATTGTTATAGGTCCCCCATTTAAAAAATCAAAGTTGTTGCTACATTTCGATATAAGCGGCAACGTCGCGATGCTGAGAAGATTTTGGGTCAATAGAACACAACTTTCTCCAGAAACGTCTAATGTGCTATCCACCGTGAATCAGCCTGTATATTCTAGGAATATTCGACGGGAATTCGGAATATTTTCCTCTCTTTTAGCATATTGTTCAGAGAATATTCCATAAATATCCAGTGCTGTCTGGGTTGCTACTCCTGATTCACACGAAATACAAAAATGTGTGAGATGGAGTTAGATGGAATCTATTTTTCTTGCAGATATGGCGGAATCCATCTGGATTACCCGATGGACATTTGGTTCGAGGACGTGGTAATGAAGGACGACAGAGTGGTGGATGAATGGGAGAGCATGGGTTTCGGACAAATCAGGGTGCTCAAGGAGGAAGAGGAGGCCAAGAGGAAGAGAAAAGACTGAGTTTATTCACTGTACTTGGTTTCGACCAAAAACTTTCACTCAATTTCTTTGGCAATGTATTAGTTATTGCAACTTCATTTGTCGAAGAAGGATGTACCATAAGAAACTCCAGGGAAAATTATGAGTCGGTGTTTTTTGGAGATATTCGCCGTTGAAGTTCACAGTTGACAATCATAATCACATAAATGATTGAAATTCGAATTTGTAGTACTATTGCGGCACTCAGTGCATACAGTGCTGGATAGTTTTTATATTTTTTGCAAGATAAATAACCATGAAATAGTTACCAATAGAATTATTATACCATGCATGTTATACTAGACAGGTACTCAGCACTATTAACGATGAAGTTAGCGCTAGTTGATCAGCATTTATAATTTCGCCTACCAAAATGAATTATATATCAACCTTAAAAATGTGACCGAGTAGTTTTTCACTATCTAGAATTTGCATTAAACGTCAGTGTAATTCACAGTTTGGAATCAAAAGAACCATTATGAAATTGGAGATTTTTGTTGTATTTTCCGTTTTGTTGTGTTTTTGGTAGGCGAAGAACAGTTGTGTGTTACACATGCAGAAAGCAGAAAATGCTTAGTTTCGTTGTGACACTATGGATTATATAATTTGTCCATAATTTCGAATTACATACACATCACACATTACACATATTATTTTTCAATAAACTATTCTCAACCGTTTGAGTATTTTTTTCACAATTTATTCGTGTCGTACAAAAAATATGGAATTCTATGTTATTATTTTCAATTCACAAGTATTACATTAATCAATAACCTTGGGCTACGCTCAGCGGCAGGTCGGACCATGGTCAATTCGTCTCAATTCGTTCAGACCGTAGTCAGACTATGGACCAGCCCGTGGTCCACGTAGTCTCATTTAAAAATCGGGCCAAGCACGGTCTTAATCGTTCAGTCGTTTCCGTCAGTAAACGTCAGTTATATTTGACATGAATTTATGACATGCAAATGCATTTGAATTTGAACGAATCTCTTCGCGGGTGAGATAACATGATGGCAAGCAAGTTCAAGAGATATTGCTCTGTGCCGCAGTGTAAACAGTATAAAGATACAAGAAGTATATACACAGCTTTTCAACCAGATGCAGAATCATACAGAATGTGACAGAACATATAAAAAAATGGGGGGTAGCCCATTCCCGAATGTACGCCTGTCTGTAGTAGATACTACTAAGAAACAGATTAGGTATAAAGGTAATTTCGTTCAATTTTTCATCTAATCAGTGTTTTATATAATGTTCTTTTCTTTCAGAGGAAAGCGATTCCAAATGTATATTTTTTGTGGAGCAGATATACAATACCCTCACAGAATTCACCGATTATACATTGCACCAAAATGTAAAACCTGTGATTTATATGAATCTGAATGAAAATAAGTGTGGCATTTTGGTACAGAGCATAAATGTGTCTTCAATCATTCTCCAATCTATACCAACTATAACTTATAATGAGTAACAGGAATGAATATGATGATGACACAGATGCTGAAAGGATATAGGTAGACCTTCCTTACCAGTTTTCATGAAACTTTCACCACGACTGATCATTATTGTTGTGAACATGCCAATGCAGTTTCCATATAATAGACAAGCCAGTGCGATTTCGAATTTTCATACTTTCTCAGTAATAATAAATAATTCAACTACAACACCTAATTTTCTTTTATTCCAACATAATCTAGAATATGATCAACAATATGAATAATTTAAAACTCCATTTCATTCATTCTTTATATCATAGATTTTTGCAAATTCTTCATCAAAATCGATGCTGTTGTGGAAAGTAGTCTGTTGGAGAGGAATACAATATACACAATGAATACATATATTATATGTACTTTGTTCTTCAGATTCTTGATATCAATGAAATCTTCTCATATATGTTGTTCTTTCTTGCTCCCTTGTAGAAATGTATGTAAGGCATATAATGGAAAACAAATAACATCAATTAATAATGAAAGTTAGAAATTATATCAGACTCACGTTCAAGTTTCTTTTCATCAACAGCAATTAAAGTTTCGTAGGGAAATACAACAGTTTCGTCAATCCTTGTCTTCATTAGTGAAAGCTATTGTAGGCTCTACTTCATATATATTGCCTTCTCTACAAGAACAAACACAATCATGCCCAATTGTTCGCTGGACGGCAACAATTTCAGAACAGCAGAAGTTTGCAGAACCTGCCCAATAATCTCAAGTTTCTGTTTCTGTACACTTCTAGCTATGGTAATCTGTTCACCATTCACCATCGGCCGATATCTATTATCAATATATTTGAGAATGTCCACCGAATTGATTTCCACAAGCACCATCGTTCAAAAATCACTCTAACTACGTAAATTTCAAAATGAAAATGGAATTATCACATCATGACAACTTTGACAGATACTATATACAACGTGACAAATACAAATACATGGACCGATGTCGTTCAGAACTCCTATGCTTGTTGTGGTCCGACTACGGTGGTCCAGACCTGCCGCTGAACGTAGCCTGGGACTTCGTATCTCTTATCAGATGACAACGAAAATGACGTTTCGATATTATAGTAGGTGACATACGAAATGGAAAATAGAGCAATAGAACAGAACAAAAGTGCTTTTATAGTGAATTGATAAAAATTCAAGGAATGTTTCAAGGTGCACATTTTTCCGAATGAATTTATCATACAGACACAGAGGATGATCTGTGTAGGAGCTATGATAGAGCGTCATAATTTTTTCTTCAATATGCCAATAACGAACGGGGGAGAAAAATGTTGACAACATAAATATGGACTTGGCAACAATTCTTCAAATGGGGATCCAATACCATTCAAGACATCCATCTCGATGCTTGGTATTACTATCAGCAATAACCTCTCGTGGGAAAATCACGTGAGATCAATTGCTAAAAGTGCATCCCAAAAACTTGGTTTTCTGTTTCGAGCCAGGAGCTATCTCACTTCCAGTACGCTGCTTATAATCTATAAGGCACAGATCCGACCTGTCCTGGAATAAAGTTCTCATATTTGGAGTGCAGCACCCAAACATACCCTGAAACTGCGTTGGATACTGTCCAAAAAAGAACAATTCGTCTCGTGGGTGATGCCTCGCTCACCAACTCACTCACTTTTCTGGAACACCGTAGAAAAGTTGGCGATCTGGCTCTATTTTATAGATATTTTCATGGACGATGCTCTTCTGAAATACCAAAATTGTTCCTCCCTTGGCAGTCCCCGCGAGATTAACCCGTCGAGTTGAGGCTTCGCACCCCTTCGTGGTCACTTTTTGGTGCAGACCATCTCTTTCCAAATACTTGTTCATCCAACGAACAGCGAGACTCTGGAACACATTGCCAAGGGAGGTGTTCCCCGAGGCATATAACCTCCAGAAATTTAAGAAGAACACCAATTCCTACCTTATTTCCCTTGGTTCTCACGATGTTCTCTGAACATTACAAAAAAGTTCCTTCATGTATACAGGCTGATTCACGGTGGATGGCACATTAGACGTTTCTGGTGAACCAGACAACGGATCATTTTGAAAATTCAATGGAGGGCATATTCGGACATTCTCTAGCCAACTAAAATATTTTCGACAATGCGGTGTTGCCGCTTCTATTAGAAAGCAGTAGCAACTTTGATTTTTCAAATGGAACACTCTGTATTTTATTGCATTTTTAGATTCTCCCTGAAGAGCTGATTTCATCGATTCATCACACTTAGGGTCTAGCGGAAATGATTACAGAGATATAGGGTGTGAAAAATCGACATTTTTCAACTTTAGGATTTTTTTGTGTCGAAACTATTCATCATTGATCAAAACGGCTTACATGTCCCTATCTCAACTTTTGATTAACTATCTACTGATATTTAATTGGGACATATAACAGGTGATCAAGATTCTGAATTCTGCACCACCCTGTATTTGTTTCAATTAAATGTTAGTAGATAGTTGATCAGAAGTTGAGATAGGGACATGTGAGCCGTTTTGACCAATAATGAATAGTTTCGACAAAAAAAATTCCTAAAGTTGAAAAATGTCGATTTTTCACACCCTATATCTCTGTAATCATTTCCGCTAGACCCCAAGTGTGATACATCGATGAAATCTGCTCTTCAGGAAGAATCTAAAAATGCAATAAAATACAAAGTGTTCCATTCGAAAAATCAAAGTTGCTACTGCTTTCTAATAGAAGCGGCAACACCGCATTGTCGAAAATATTTTAGTTGGCTAGAGAATGTCTGAATATTCCCTCCATTGAATTTTCAAAATGATCCGTTGTTTGGTTCACAAGAAACGTCTAATGTGCCATCCACCGTGAATCAGCCTGTAGATGATATTAATGCGAGTATTAATGTCTACATCCGAGAACCAAGAATTTAAATTCACCCTGTATTGTGGATGTATGATCCACAACAATCAGTCACCTGAGTCACCTTGCTGTACCTATATAATCTACACACTACGACTAATCCTTGTTTTGACTTACTGTCACAAATGTGAAAATGTCAATAACCGTTAAACTCCCAACCGAAACGTCTCAAAGCAAAACAACGTTTTCGCTTAGTCAGAAAATTCTTTTAGCTATCTGTGGGGTCATCGCTACGTTCAGTTGTGATGGAAAATGTAAAGCAATGCAGCGAAGGTGAAATTTATCGAACCTTCGAAAAATCAGCAAAAGGTGAGTGAATTTTGAGGTAAATACTCATTTAAGTCAATGAACGCCCAATTGGGGGGTGTAGAGGACATGAAAGAGGACAGTTTTTTTGAGACTATACAGGGTGAGTCTTGAGGAACTGTACATACTCCTACCACGAATAGAGGCCCCTGAGGGAATACCGAATGTCCATCAGAAAGTGTCTTCTACACTCCTTTTCCAATATATATATAGGGTGAATTAGAATTAGAAACATCTTTTGGTCATAACTTTCCAACAGCTTCTTCGATTTGTCTGATTTTTTCATGGAATATTCAGCTACTACTCTCTTATCGACTGACTTATTCAGAATTGGGAAAATCCAGGACAGTTCTTGAACAATTTTGATAGTTTAGTTTATAGCAAAAAGTTCATCTTGTATATCGTTTTTGTGAACTGTGGCAGGGAATTTTCAAGGGTTACAAACATCAAAAATGAAATATTTAAAACTTTCACTGCAGTTTGAAAAAAAATTAAATTTTATGAAAAAACGAAGGCAAACAATTTATTTATTTGGAAATTAATACTTCGCAACCCATAAATTTCACGAATAAAAGTGAGACTTGCATTTTCAATGCTTCAGCTCAATGGAAATCAACATATTATTTTATTTTCAGGCCTGGATCTATAGTGATTCATTTTTTTGTGGAGGATAATAATCACCCTGTAGATCTTTTTCGAATCAGTGGATGAGGTATATGTGAAAATGTTGATGGCCATCGCTATAGATTATCTTATGATTTCAATTCAAAGTGTAATCTATTCGATTTGTTTTATTTAGCTAATTTGGTCACTTATTTTCCGTTTATAGCTTCTGAAAAATAATTGTGAATAAACCTTCCTTTTCTGTTCGACTATCTTGAATTATTTGAATCGATGACCATTAACATCTACAGGGTGTTCCTCAATGATATGCGATTTCTCGACCCATTTCAAGAATAAAACTTCATATGAACATATGTCGTAAACGTCCTAACTTTTGAGATACAGGGTGTCAATGTTGAAAATATGCATAGATTATTTTTTGTCCACCCTGTATAGCTTTTCGTGATGGCAACATTCAGTCTGCTATGTGACTGAATCGGTATACGAATTTCAAAATATTACATACGGTGGTTATCCAGTAATGGATGTCCTGAATGGAGTATTCAAACATCAAAATTTGAAGTCTCGTCTCGTTTTTCCGTTTTTTCTCGAAAACGAAGCGTTCTATCGAGTATCAACAGGGGGATATTTTTTGTACATAATCAAATAGCCTTCTATAGCATTGTATGAAATTTGAAAATTTTCTTCGTTGCTCACTTTTAAGTAAAATATAAACAATAATTTTCCTGCAACGGTGCCACTGGTAGGGAAAATGAAAATCTTCGTACATCAGAAAATGCACCTTGATGCATAAAAGACGTGTACCAAATTTCATACAGATGTATACAATATTGTCTTAGTTATCATCAAAAAACTGAATATTTTTCAAAACTTCATCACCATGTATCTCAAGACTTTTAGGACATACGTTCATACGAAGTTTTCTTCTTAAAATGAGTCAGAGAATTTTTCTTGCATTATAGGGAATCCTTTTCGTGCGTTCCAATAAGCGACGCAAAAAATTTCCGTTCAAAAGAATGCAAGCGGATTATTTGATTTTTCTTCTTGGATTCTTTATTTTGATGAGTACTGTGAACTATTATGAAGTTTGACAGATAAAAACTGAAACACCTTGTATTGGATATATTGAGTATTCCTGGTTTTGATCAAATTCGTTCTGTTTTGTCACAGAAAAAGGAGTCAAGAGGTTAGACGAAGAGTTCCTTAGGCGATTCTTGATTGGCCACCAATATGATATCATCACATCACTAAAGGCAGTAAGTACACGTCAAAATATTGTTTTTCTCCAATCGGCATAAAAAGTGGCTTTTCTTTTTTCTCTGCCTGGGCAGGAAAAAATTGTTGCAACGCAACGTTCCAAGTCATTTGAATAGGAATTGTAATCAAATTTGAAACTGACATTGGGTGAACACAAAATGATGGGGTCTTCAATAAAAAAATTACACAAAATTAGTTTTTCTGCAACTGACACAAAAGTCACCCATTTTGATATCAAAATTAGCTCTTGAATTGACGTTGCTATTACTGACACAAACATAGGCAACACTTTCAGTTCCTAGGTGCTAAAGTTGAACTTTAGCTCCTAGGAACTAAAAAGGATATACTAGGTCATAGAATAATAGTAGATTGTTTTACTAGGAACAAAAGTGACACTTTGTTTGGTAAGCGAATTTTGCATTTGCGAGGCGGAGCGTTTAACGAAGCCGAGCAAAAGCAAAATTTGCGAGTAAAACAAAGTTTTACGCCTCCGAAAGGATGCCGCTTACTTTTGAATCACCCTGTATATCACTCACGGATTTTGATATGTAGGTACGGAATTTCGAGAGTTTCGTTGATCGAAGACGTTCCAGATGGTTGAAATTGGATAGAAACAACCTGGAGAAAATCCTGCTAGATCAAATTGTGGATGTTTCGGACAAGAATGGCTTGCAGGGACAGAAAGTTGTCTGGATAAGGTTGGAGAAATGGGACCCACAAGTTTTCACCGCGGATGAACTATTAGAGGTATTCCAACATTGATTGAAGAGTTAATTGAAAAAAATCATCTTCTATACAAATTCATGAGTTGACTCTTAATCTGAAAAATTCCTCATTCATGAATACTTAGATCAAAAATTAAGATATTATATCACAAAGAGAGAGAAACTCAAGGTCATTACCACGAAAGTTTATAAAATGAACGAAAATGGTAGATAACGAGAGAAAAACAACTGATTTCTAGTAGTTTTTCTCTCGTTATCTACCATTTTCATTCATTTCATGAACTTTTGTGGTAATGACTTTGAGTGTCTCTCTCTTTATGACCATTGCATTCCACTTTGTGTATTTGGCTTCTTCCTATATAGTCAGTTTCCTTAACAAGTGTTTTTTTTTGTGTCCCGTGTGCAGTTTGATGATTAAGTATTGCGGGTGATTTTATCTCTTCAAGTACTCATTGGAAAACACGAAATGCGATGGTGGAGGTCTCAGATACGCGACTGACCAATATGGCGGCCATTCCAAGATGGCTGATGCCAAACTACATATTAAAAACAGCCATTTCTCGGCCATTTTTCAAACGATTTTGGAAGTTTTTCATTTCGTTTGTAGACCTTTACGAGCGCTATCTTTTAGGTGGTCACACATTTCACGCTAAATACAACAACTTTTGAGTTATGGTGAAAAAAAAACGATTTTTGAAGGAACTGCCTACTTCAGGGAACCAAAGCATTACTGCTTAAATCAACTAAGGTGGTGACTATCTTCCAAAAAACAAGTTGAAGGTGCTAGTCTGCCCCCAACTTTAGCTTCATTTCGTCCTGCAGTCCGAAGAGCGCATTTGCAGGCAATGATTTGGAGTACTGGTACTGGTACTGGTGGGGGACGTTTCCACGTCAGCAACTAGTCCCCAATGGGACCTTTTTGCCAACCCCAAGTGTTTTCAATGACTGATGTGGTTCGCTCAAGAGAGCTGGCTAACATCCTTTTCAGGCACCGCCCATCAGCTCTCTTTTCAGAGTTTTTCAGCTGTGTTTTGTAGGCTAGTAATGTACTTACTACCATATGCGCAGTGGCAGGCCTGCTAACTATCATCGTTAACCCCCGAGACCGAGGTCTACTTAAGCAGCTGGCCCGCTCTCACGCTCAGCTGGTAATTTTCCACACCCACCTACATACACGTAGGCTAGTAATGTACTCACTACCATATGCGCAGTGGAGTGTATATGGAGTAAATCAGATGTTGCAACACCTGACCTACCATGTCCATCAGAATGTGGTTGGAAGTTAGAGAACGGTGAATTTGTTGAATGTGGACCACCAGGACTTCTATTGACGAATGGACTTCCATGTACAGAGATGTGCAATTGTTCTGGAAATGAACAAAACTGTGACAATGTTCCCAATGAGGTCTGTGAACCGTTGGATGAAAACGACGATAAAAATGACACTGACAATGAGTAACCAATCACCCTCGAATCTCTTCACTGATGAACAATTCAATTCTTATCTGTTGTTTTCAATTTAACTTGTAGAACCCGCTGGTAGTGATTTTGAGCTGCAAATATTGTATTTTATTATCAGTGACTACTACTAGTTTCTTTCCATGACAATAGACCAAATAATCAGTTTTTCGTTCAAAAATCGTTTGTTTTCACCATAACTTAAAAGTTGTTGTATTTAGCGTGAAATGTGTTACCACCTAAAAGATAGCGCACGTAAAGGTCTACAAACGAAATGAAAAAATTTCAAAATCGGTTGAAAAATGGCCGAGATATGGCTGGTTTTAATATGTAGTTTGGCAGCCATCTTGGAATGGCCGCCATATTGGCCAGTCGCGTATCTGAGACCTCCACCATCGCATTTCGTGTTCTCCAATGAGTACTTGAAAGAGATAAAACTACCCGCAATACTTAATCATATTGCACACGGGAGATGTCTTAAGAATTAAAGCATGCTTCATTAAGACCAATTTACAAAAGTGGAGATACTCAAGATCCAGAAAATTATAGACCAATCGCCTTATTGAGCATTTTTTCCAAAATTGTTGAGAAGATTCTTAAAAAACGCATTGTAGATTTCATAAATAGAAAATATAGCTTTGACATAAATCAATTTGGTTTCCAAGAAAATAGTGGCACACAAGCGGCAATATTACAAGTAATACAAGCAATACAAAAAGGACTTGATACCGGAAATTATGTGATAGCAATTTTTGTTGATCTCAAGAAAGCTTTCGATACAGTAGACCACATAACACTTTTGGAAAATTTAGAATCAATGGGACTCAGAGGCATGATAAGGAACCTTTTAGATTCGTATCTTCAAAATAGGACAATCAGTACCAAATCTACCAACTCAGAGTCTCATAGACTACCGATGACTAAAGGTGTCCCTCAAGGATCTGTTTTAGGACCAATTTTATATTTATTATATATTCAAAATATCACGAAAATTGATACAGAATGTAATTACACTATTTATGCAGACGATACGGTACTTTTATATGAAAATAAAAATCCTATCATTTTAGAAAATATAATAAACAGAGACTTGATGAAATTTGAAAATTGGCTGCATTCAAACCTCTTATCAATAAATACTGATAAAACTGAATATATGATTTTTCAACAAAAAAATAAACAAAATATAAATTTAAATCTCAGAATTAAAAATGAATCTTTGAAACAAACTAATGAGAAAAAGTATCTTGGGATTTGGTTTGATGATAAATTGAAGTGGGACAAACATATAAATGTTTTGAAGAAAAAAATATCTCCTATTATTGGAGCCCTGAGAAGATGTCCCAAGCTGAATAAAAAAGTTGCAAATATAATTCTATATTCTCATATACTCAGTCGTATTAACTATTTGATAAATGTTTGGGGATACTGTTCAAAAAACAATTTTAATAAAATATCTGCATTATATAAAAAGACATTGAAAGTACTGTATCGTTTACCATATGATACACCAACAAATCAATTATATAAAATAACTGAATCATTCTCATTAGAAGAAATGTTCAAAATCGAAAGACTGAAAATTACATACAATATCATAAATAAAAGATTGAAATCTAATTTTATTTTAACACGAAACAATGAAATTCATAATTATCAAACTAGACAACATGGTTTATTTCATCTTGATATCGCTAATACTTCTATAGGCCAAAAAAGATTCACCCACGCTGCTCTCTTGGAATATAACAAATTACCAGATAATATAAAAAATTGCAGAAATACAATAAAATTCAAATACCATCTTAAAAAATTTATCATTTCTGAACGAAATAGATGACTTACTTTTGATTCATATTGAAATTGATTTTTACTCAGCAATATGAAATGATTTGTCAAAATTTAATAATTAATGTTTTCAAATATTTTATTGTTCATCAGTTTATTATAATTGTATAGTTTTAGGTATTATTGTTAACTATACTTCCTTATACCAGAACTTGATTCTGACTGGAAGTAACATTTTCAATAAATAAATAAAAAATAAATAAATAAATAAATAAAAATAAAATAAACTGACTACTAGTTGAAGATATTATTTGTATGGCAAAAAGTGACATTTCGTGCACTAAAATTTTCATGCTCTTCAGTACAATTTCTAGGGAGAGATCATTAGAGATTAATCATCAGGTCTGTCTCTAAGATATTCAGGGTGTTATTAACGAATGTGGCCAAACTTCAAGGGGTGATTATTTGGGTGGTTCTAAGACGAGAAGTTCACATAAACATAGGTCCAGAATTGCTTCGTTTTCAAGATACAGGGTGTCAATGTTTCAATGAAAAATCGTTTTTTTTTTCAACTACTCAAAATGTTCTCCAATTTTAATGAAACTTGATGATTCTGTTAGCAGTATCGAAAAACTCCTTTCGATGTTATTACATTCAGAATTATGATTCCAGTGGCGTCGCAGTGGGTTAACTTTTCGATATTTATGGTAAATAAGGTACCTACGTCATAGTTTTTCCATTAAGTTCGATATTTTCATCAGATCAAACAATTGAAAATACAACTTTCTTGTTCTCTATTGGATTATTGTATATCAATCAATTTCTGAAAAAATTAGGAGGAATTGATATGATTCCAAATTTTCAGGAAAGGGCCCTCAAAACACCATTTGGGTTCACCCAATAACCTCAATAAAGTATTATTCTGAAATGTTTAGACTTTTTCAGTCACCAACCAGACTAATTGCTGCCATCATGAAAGCTTATACAGGGTAATCATGAAAAATAACAATCAATACTTCCAACTCCAACACCCTGTATCTTGAAAACAAAGCATTTCGGGACCTATGTTTATATGAACTTTTCGTCTCAAAATCACCCAGATGATCGCCCTTTGTGATTTGTTACATACTTAAATAACACCCTGTATTTTGATTTTATTCAACACGTCGATAGGTTTCAGGTCTGCTGTGCGAACTGGTCTATGCGAAATCAAAGGAAATCGAGTGTATAGATGTTATCGTTGATCTGCACAATTTTTCGCTGAGACATTTATACGGATTGTCCCCGAAATTTGCGAAACGAATGGTTTTCTTCATTTCGGTAAGAACATTTTGAACGAATTGATTGTTGAGAGATATTTTTCTTGTGACATAGAATTTTGTTAGTCCGTACTGGAAGTTGGAATTCTGAAAATCACATATTTTGAAGGGATTCTTCTATAACTCGGTAGCTATATACAGAAGATACAAAAAAGTGAAATCACCGAAATTTGTCCACCCTGTACCTGTATTTATTTTCTAGCAATGCCTTCCTATGAGATTATCACATGTCTACGTAGTCAGACAACCAAAAATATTTCACCTTGTATACTCGCTGTTCAAGCCATTCATTGAAGAAAAGACAAGAAACTTGGTAAGAAACTAAATTTGAAATTTTCGAGATAATTTTGAAAATATATCAGTCATCGACTAGAGTGAATTTTGCAACTAATTATAAAAGGTCATACAGTGGATCCTAAAAAACAATTTCGAAAATACTTTCTTGTACTTGCAGTGTGGGTACAATGTTAAGAATTTGTGTATATATCACTTTAGAAGCATGATACAGATATTGAAAATAGAGTACCTTAATGGAGTCAATGAAACTTGTTTTCAATATTATACAAGGTGTTTTCGAAATAAGTGCACATATTCAGCACATTAATATGATATAGTCTAAGGTCTAAGGAATATTCCCATCATATAAGATTGTTTTTAAATCTTCTAATCAACGAGAAATTTCACCCCAAAAATTGAACTAAATACGAGAAAAAAATCAAGTAAGCCACTTTAAAACAATTTAAATGATTGCATCCTGCGTGATTGTGCCTACCGCATGGAAATTTGAACAGAGGTGACGTCAGATTTGCTACAGTGTAGATCTTTGGTTGGAAAAAGGGGTCTAACCTCAAATTTTATTTTGATCCCTAATTTCTTTCTTATTAGTGCCATTCGATAGTACACGTCGAACTTTCTCAGTCTTTGAAATATTTCACTTATTTCAATGCCACCCTGTATATCTACTGATATATTAGAGATAACGAAACACATTTTTTATGAAATAGGATAATAATTAGACTTTTACTACAGTTGATCTTGAAATCCTATTGAATTTCAAGAATTAACAGAAAGATTCTTGTCACCTGGCAAAACATTTCGAATTTTCTTTTTAGATAACTGTTTGTGGATATGACTATGATGTAATGTTTGCTACAATTGGTCCAGATATCCTGCCCTCAGAAATAGGAGGCACTAGTACCGATTTGGTTCCTAGTAGATGGTTGAAGATTTTATACAACAAGAGAGTTCAAAAAGGTAAAACAGTTGAGCAAAATACAGTTTTATACATATAGCTTCAATATAATTTTGATGTATGTACAGGGTATCCCAATTTGGGCACTTTTGCGGGGTATCTCCCTTATCAGTAAAGATAGAGCATTGCGGTTTTCGCGACAGTGTGCTACTTTTTTATGAAATTAATAATGACGCAAGCAGAATTGTGATAGCTCTTCCGGTTGTCGAGATACAGGGTGGAATTGAAAAATATCACTTTTCAGGCACCCTCCGTGTCTCAGTTATCTTTGAACTTATCGAAGAAGTTAAAACTTGTTTTTATAGAGTTTTTCTCGTAGAATCCAGTGGCGTAGTTATTTTTTTGCTAGCACCTTTTGTTTTTTAGTTATGGAGCAAACATATGTTTTTTTAAATGGAACACCCTGTATATTATTTCATATATACATTGAGCATGAAGTGGGCTTTCCAAAAATATATAATTGTATACAATTATTTTCCATTTAAAAAAACATATGTTTGCTCCATAACTAAAAAACAAAAGGTGCTAGCAAAAAAATAACTACGCCACTTGAGTCTACGAGAAAAACTCTACAAAAACAAGTTTTAACTTCTTCGATAAGTTCAAAGATAACTGAGACACGGGGGGTGATATTTTTCAATTCCACCCTGTATCTAGACAACCGGAAGAGCTACCACAATTCTGCTTGCGCCATTATTAATTTCATAAAAAAGTAGCACACTGTCGCGAAAACCGCAATGCTCTATCTTTACTGATAAGGGAGATACCCCGCAAAAGTGCCCAAATTGGGATACCCTGTACAGCACATTATATTTGCATATTCTTCTTTAGTTTCCAATTTAGTTATCGTATCGTAATTTTGTTTGTTCTGAGGAACTGCTTGGTTTTTAGAATCCCGATTTGATTGTTATTTTTTTGAAATGACCCGGCCGTTACTTGATGGAAATCCATGGCAAATGTAAAAACTCCACAAACGATGAGATTTCCACAAAATTCTCAAACACACATGTTTCGCTAACACAGTAGCTTCGTCAGGTGATATGAATGAACTTAACTAACGTTGGCTTGCTTAACTTTTATATATCCTACTTTCCCAACCTGAAGGATTAGTTAGTTACCAGTGGACAGGTTCGATATACCTTCATTGTCGGAAATTAGGCACAATAATTGAACTTTCACCTATTATGGATCATCGACTGAAAAATTAGCTACATTTTCTACATAAACAAGACTTAAAAGTAGCATATAGAACATATACAGAGTGGGCCTTTGAAAACGAAACAGAGGCTCTGTAGGTCGCCAAAACCGGATAATCAAAAAAAACTGAAACAGGTCAACTACATTTTCGAGGGGGACATCTTTCTAAAATAATTTCAGCCTTGCGGCGTTGCCGCTTCTAAAGAAAAGAAGCAACAACTTTGTTATTTCAAATGGAACACCTTGTATTTTATTGCATTTTTAGATTCTCCCCGAAGAGCTGATTTCATCAATGCATCACACTTATAGGGTCTAGCTGTAATCGTTTCAGGGATATAAAGTTTTCAAAATCGAGATTTTTCAACTTTAACATTTTTTTGTGTCGAAACTATTCATTATTGGTCAAAACGGCTCTCATGTCCCGATCTCAACTTGTGATTTACTATCTACTGACATTTATTTGAAACAAATGCAGTGTGGTTCAAGATTCAGAATTCTGATCACCCTGTAACTGTTCCAATTAAATGTCAGTAGATAGTAAATCACAAGTTGAGATAGGGACATGGGAGCCGTTTCGACCAATAATGAATAGTTTCGACACAAAAAAATGTCAAAGTTGAAAAATCTCGATTTTGAACACTTTATATCCCTGAAACCATTATATACAGCTAGACCCCAAGTGTGATGCATTGATGAAATCAGCTCTTCGGGGAGAATCTAAAAATAGAATGAAATACAAGGTGTTCCATTTGAAATAACAAGGTTGTTGCTTCTTTTCGTTAGCAGCGGCAACGCCGCAGGGCTGAAAATATTGTAGGACGATGTCCCCCTCGAAAACGTAGATGACGTGTTTCAGATTCTTTTCATAATCCGGTTTTGGCGACCTATATACAGAGCCTCTGTTTCGTTTTCAAAGGCCCACTCTGTATAACACGTTGGGAAGGTTCAACAAGAATAATAAAGACAACACTTCTAAATTCCAAAAATCAGGGATATACAAACTCAACTCTGTGGATCTTGTCCTAAGGTATATATCGGTCAGACAGGTCGTACGTTCATTCAGCGCATTCATGAACATAAGATGCATTTTTTGAAAAAGAAAACAAATTCAGCATACGCCAACCATATATTAGAAGAAAACCATAGTTTTGATGATAATCTCGAAATTCTACACGTAGAAAATGAAGGAATGAAACTCAATCATTTTGAATCATTAGAAATCAGTAAACTCAAAAATTTACTTAACGATCAATTAGACCTTAATGGTTCACCACTGTTGAATTTGTTTTGTTAGTAAGTAATAATATGTATTTGATATCAACCCTTTCAAGTTAATCCGGTATACCGTATTTTAATGTAGATATTGTGCCTAATTCCCGAAAATGGAGGTTTATCGGGCCTGTCCACAGGTAACTAATCCTTCAGATTGGAAAAGTAGGATATATCGTCGTCAATTTCACAAAGTGACGTAACTCAGTTTATCTGATTTTTCAGGAGAGCCGTTTGAAGTTTTATGCAATCTTCAGGTGATTACAAAATGATGATGAAGATATCTAATCAGGATGATCTTTGGTATACATAGAGTATGGACTCTCTCTACCTGACTGTTCATGGAAACAGTAAAAAAAAATTGAGTGACGTTGAGATTTTGAAAAAAACATGAGTTACGACCATTTGTGAGACTAGATAATCCTATTGTATAACCACTTACGTCCGATAAAGGTTTTGTCAAAAATGTATTCCATTGGTTTAAAAAAAACTAATGAATGAAAAAACATGTTCTATTGACCCTAAAGAAATAAACAATACACCAGGTCACAAAATACAAAATAAAAATATTTTTTTCATAATAAATACAAAGGATATTATAGAAATAAACAATACACCAGGTCACAAAATCCAGAATAAGAATATTTTTTCCATAATAAATACAAAGAATATTATATAATTCTTGGAACATGGAATACCCTCAAAGAAAGATTGCCTCTGTGGAATGTATAATATAACTAATACATCTTCAATGTGGAAGAAATCTGAAAAATAATTGGTGTTCTTGCAACCTGACAACTGGAGTATTCCCAGTGCAAAGAGATTGCAGATCGGAGTATTTTTCTTCTGATATTTTATTAACTTGTGCATTGAGCTTTTTACTTCGATCTCCTTCTTTCTCATGTCCATCAACTTGATGATGTTCAGGTTGAATACTTATTCTCGTGTTAGATAATTTTGGAATTATCGGTGTTCTTTTCATTGGATTTTTATGATAATCACAATCGGGATTAGTGATAAAATGGTCATAACATAATAGAATCGAACAACGATGGCACGAACTGAACACTTCAATCCCACATCTATGATATTCGCATCTTGCAATGTATGGTGGATCGTCATCTGAATCATAAAATTCATTCTCACTGAATTGATTGCTAGTCGTGTCCTCTTCCACTAGTTCTACTTGGTTTTCCAATGTTCTTTTAGATTGAGCTAAGGGTAAGTTGTCATCTGATGAAAATGCTTCTTGTTGCTGAAGCATTCTAATTTTGATTTGAGACAACGGCACGTCCTCTGAGGAATCCGAATTCTCATCACTGATTACATCATATTCGGTCTGAATTACCTTTCCACAGTACCATACATTATCGTAAAACATATTCACTTGAGCTCCGATCTTGAGGGTACCTCGAAACATGAGTTCATTCGATGAAACAACATTTTTTGTGCCATCTTTCCATAATACAAGCACATCCATCGTAATTCTTATAATTATAATCCACCCCTGACTGCGTGCTCGAACGTCTTTACTGCAACTGATGGCATTAGACTATTGGAAATTGATGAAATACAGTGTAATCTGCAAGTCTCAACAAGTCTCAACATGCAGATACGCCAGACCTGGAATAGGCGAATTCTCATAACATACTCTCACAAACTGACGTTACTCCAGATACGTCCCTATGTGAGAATATAAAATTGAACATTTTGAGATATGCCACTTACTGAATGTGCTATTGAAGGAAAAATACACCACATTGGGTTACGCCACTTTGTGAGAAGATAGTTCTACGAAAAATAAATGGTTTCGTGGTCTTATCTCAAAATCGGCAATTTTTGAGTTACGTCACTTTGTAAGATTGACGACGATATAAGCAAGCCAATGTTAGTTTAGTTCATCGTACCAGATTATCACCTGACGAAGCTACTGTGTTAGCGAAACATGTCGTGTGTTTGAGAATTTTGTGGAAATCTTATCGTTTGTGAAGTTTTTACATTGATTGTTATTTCAACATTAGAACAAACTTGTGAAAATACGGTGATGAATTGGCCAATATAAATAATAACATTCCTATTATTTTCAGATCTACAAATTTCTGGATATGAGTTTTATTGATGGCATCGAGATGCATGGAAATATCTTGAAAAAATAACTTCCCGGAAATATTCACAGGCACTCAAATCACGATGTTTTATACACTTATAATGAAGCAATTATATATTATTGTGAAACATTATAGATCAGCTAAAAGCATTAGATTAATTGTATTGTTTTGTTTTCGATTAAATGAGCACTATGATGGGTACAAGAGAATAATTAATCATCTTATCACCAATATTTTTTAAAAACATTGACAGCGTGCTACCGGTTTCAAAAAAAGTAAGAACATCACCTATTTCATTTGTTCATATTGAATCATGCATGGTGCATATAGTATCAGAAGTAATATCGAAGTATTTCCGTTCTCATACTCTTGTTGAGTCAACAAAATATTCGTCAATAGTTATTTACCTAACAGGTGCGGAAAGTAATACTTTTCCGCATGCGACGGCCGTCAAGGGTGGAAGAGACATTTTTCTACTACTGCTATGAAAAGTAGCGCATTTCTCATAGCTTACTAAGTTTCAAAACCATGTATTGCCCATACTGTGAGAAATATTTTTTCTCACGGCACTTTGCCAACACCACATACATTTCCATGGAGAATCAACAAAAACCGACCAAAACTTGGCTGCTGTTCAGCTTTGAATAGTTGTCACAACTGTCAGAAAAAGTTCTTGAAATTCTTTAGGGTAGTTCTCATTAGTGCTTTCGATAGAAATCGCATTTTCCATCGAATATTGTTCCAACAATTCATAATAAATAATATGATGTATATACCGAGATGTGACGATTTTGATAAATACACCGCCAGAGACAGAGATAATGGAAAAAGCTGCGAAAGTTGGATTTGTTTCCGGAAATTTTAAGAAACAAGTATGAAATGGCATATTGGTACGAAAAATTTATGGAATCTAAAAAAATACAGAAATGAAATCTTCTTCGGAAAGTATACTTTTTTGAAATACTTTGGAGAACTAGGAAAGGCGTCTACTCTTTGGTCACAATATTCAATGTGGCATAGTGCCACATTATAAAATGAATACCAATAAGTTACATTAGTCGGATTCTTTGGAAAGTGCAGTTGTAGAAAAAGTATAGTGTGCAACATGTGGGGAAAAGCACTTTTCCCACTTGTTGCACAATATACTATTTCCTTAAGAGTTAGGTACAATGTTTTTTCCTACGAGTGTTTTTGTCCATATTATTTATGAAAAAAAAAGGTTTTTAATGAACAAGATTTTATAATGATGCTACAAAATGACACATATATAAGACAGAATAGTTACATAGATCATTTAGTTACTCCTAAATATCCTCATTTTCAACAAAACAATGATTGTGCGAGAAAGTAATTTTTCAGCACTTTGTGCGATGAAGTGACTTTTCCGTACAATTTTATCTTAAACTCCAAACTTTACATTGTAGACCAATTAAAAGCCAGTATTTGGTATCGTTACCATAGCAACTCAACAAATTTCCGGAATTCTTTTCCTCCTTGGAGAAAGGAGCATGAAATTACACTGGAAATTTTTTGACGTTCATAGGTAAAATGACATTTACATTCAACTTCAGGTCATGTCGAATTCATTCTATCAGGTCATGTCGGATTCATTCTATAAGTTCCTTGCAAAATAATATATACATATACATATACAGAAAAAAATACTATACCTATATAAACTAATAATTTTTTATTTTTAGTAATATGCTATGATGCATGTATATTCAAATTGGATATTTGTCAGGAAGTAGTATTTTTATAGAAAATGCACAATAAAGTGTAAATGAGCAAAAAAAAATCAACCAACGAATTCTTTTTCGTTTCGAAAGGATTTCATGTGCTTCCTGAATTGCATATTTTTTCTGATTGATAGATCAACTCGATGTTACGCCACTGCAACCCTTATATCAGAGTAAAATATAAATTGCAAAAACTGCGTGAGACGATTGTTTTCATACTATCGATAGGTCCCGAGATATTCATTTGATCACAAAAAACTTCCAATAAGATTCGTTGAGATTTCTCGGTTTTCATACTTATCCAAAAAAAATCACTATTCCCAGACCCAAAAGGAGAAAAGTGTGTGAGAACAGTGGCAAAATGCCTGATTTGTCAGATGGAGAACGAAGCTACGACGAGAAAAAAGAAGCTGTGGCCAAATTGAGAAACCTCATGAAGGGTGAGTAAGAAAAATGTCATTACCATTTTTTATATTAATTGTTCTTGATAAATAATATCCATTTATCTGAGTATTTCCAAAAAAAACTAAACAGGGTGTTTCAATTAAAGGTGATGAGGCATCTATAAAATCATCATCAATATCTTTATTGTTCCCAAGAAGCAATTTACAAATATGTTTATGCCTAACAGGGAACATAAGTACAAATGCAACACCCTGTATAATAATATTTTTCTTCAGTAGTTTCAATCTCCAAAATCACAGATTACTACGTGTTTTAGTGAACGAAAAATTGAACAACCTAAAAAGCGACGATGCATATTTGGAGAGATTCCTTTACGCAAAGAATTTTGACGTTAATGAAGCATACAACACTGTAAGTTGTACAATAACAATAAACTACATACAAATTCTGCAACCAATAACTATTTTAGTTTTCTCGGAACTAATACTTTTTTAGATGAAAATGTTTTACGAACTTCTGGAAGAGTGTCCAGAGTGGTTTTCCCTAGGATCTCCGGCAGACCAGAGAGAATTAATCGAAAAAAATATTCGAATACTAACCAATGGACACGACAAGGAAGGAAGGATTATCTACATAGTAAAAATAGGTAGGAACGTGGATTCTTGGAACAAAAAAGTTGAATCATGATAAAAGAAAGAAAATAACAAACACCCTGTATAGAGTGTTTATTATGTACTAGCACAAACTTCAAATGGCGAATCTTTGAAAAATTCAAAGATAAAAAGCCTTCATGCCTGATGGTTTCTTAGATTCAAAATAATCGATTCATTTAACTTTTTTGTCGCTCGACGACGCTTACAACACAAAATAGTAGTTCACCTAACAAGTGCGGAAAAGTCACTTTACGCACGTGTTAGGTACACTATTTTTTCTACTAACGTGCGGAAAAAACCCAAGTGTTAACATGAAGAAACATTTATTATTAAATACTTTTATGAAGATAAATTTCGTCAGGTGCTTCATTTATAAACTGGAATATTTCTTTTTTTCTATTTTGTTTTTTATATATGCCGCGTGACCTCGAAAAACTTGTTCAAATCGAGTTTTTTTTTTTAGTTTGATTACACTTTTTAACATTGAGTACCTGGACCAAAGAGTGTTTGGCTTGCATGTTTTGGAAATTTCAGCGAAATAAGCCAAAAAAACGTCTTCTTTGAAACCTTTGATTCCCTTATTCTGATTCTGATGGTAGTAGATCCAAGTTTGCAGTTCTAGCCGCTTCAAAAACTGAGCGCGGAAAAAACTTTTTTCCGCACTCAGTGCAGAAAAGTGACTCTTTCAACACTGAAATGAGTGCGGAAAAGTGAACTTTTCCGCACGCTAGTAGAAAAAACTCATACCAGCAATATGAAAAATAATATGAAATTTTCAAAGGCAACATGAACCCATCCAAAATGAACCTGCTGGATATCATAGCAGTGGACGACTACTGCTTGGAAACCACCCTCATTTCCGACCATACCGTTTGCCAAAAGGGCCTGTGCGTTATCGTCGACATTGCCGATTTCTCGTTGAACCTCATGCGTTGGCTCACCCCGACCAACATCCAGATCAGCCTGAGAAGGATATTTTCCATGCCCATAAAGGACTACAGGTTCCACGTGGTGAATAACGCGTTTTTCGTAAACGTCGCCATCAAGTTCATGTGGCCCTTTTTGCCGCAACACGTCAAAGATTCGGTAAGGTTCGATAAATAATGTTCACAACTCGCACGAAAGTGAAATTTTGTTAGAAAATTCAAATTACGAATTGGCTACGTAGCAATTTTTATGAGGTTAGAAATTGAAGAGTTGGTATTTTTGAGAGGTACGCCAAAAAGTTCTCGAAATCAAGACATCAGTGGCGTACCCGAATTTGAACAATAATTATGGGAAAATTGAAGGTGGTCGAAAAATTAAGTTCATGTGGCCCTTTTTTTCCGCAACATGTTGAAGATTCGGTAAGTTTGGACCTTATTGTATGAGGAAAATACATGAAATAATGTTCACAATTCACACAAAAGTAAAATATTGTTATGAAATTGAGTTTTTTGTCGCAACAAGTCAAAGTTTTTGTAGGTTTGATCCTTTAGTAAGGAGAATACATGAAATATTGTTCACAAGAAAGTAAAATATTGTTAGAAAATAGAAATTTTTGCCGCAACAAGTCGAAGATTCGGTAGGTTTGGTTTTCTTGTGAGGAAAATACATGGAATATGGTTCACAACTCACACAAAAGTGAAATATTGTTATGAAATTGAAATTTTTGCCGCAACAAGTAAAAGATTCGGTAATTTTCGGGCCTTTTGTGAAGAAAATATTGTTCACAACTCGCACAAAAGTGAAATATTCTTAAAAAAAATTGAATTTTTGCCACAACAAGTCGAAGATTCGTTCTTTCGTGAGGAAAATACATGAAATATTGTTCACTACTCGCACAAAAGTGATATATTGGTAGACAATTGAAATTACGAATTCATACTATGTAGCAATTTTGATGAGGGGGTTAGGAATTGAAGAGTCTACATTTTTGCGACGTACGCCAAACAATTTTCGAAATTGAGACTTCAGTAGCGTACATGAATTTGAACAATAAAAAATCGGAGAATTGAAGAATGTCGAAGAACTGAGAATGAGAATTTCGAAATATTTCCACAAGTTCCACGTGATGAATAACGCGTTTTTCGTGAACGTTCATGTGGCCCTTTTTGCCGCAACACGTCAAAGACTCAACAAGGTTCGATAAATAATGTTCACAACTCGCAGGACAGTGAAATTTTGTTAGCTTACTAAGACTCTTCGCGTAGTCATTTTGTTTACAGTATGAAGTGTCTAAGTAAAGCTATTTGAACAAGTTTTTCACGAAATTCTTATAAGTGTCAATATCCCCAGGACTATTAATATTTTACTGAGGTCATATTCCGATATTCCGGTCGAGAGCTGGACTATCATCCCTCCAAAGGATACACCTGTATATGCTCAATGGGTGTGACAGCGCAATATCGAAACATCTTTCTCTATCACACTCATTGAGCATATGGAAATTTTGAACGCCAATATCTTCGTAATCGTTCGATATAACCCTACCAAACCTGATATCGTTGAAATCGTTATAACAATCCCTAACCAATTATTCAATAGTATACGGAGTGGGGCCATTTCCGGTGGCGACATGGAGGAGATTAATTATTGACAGTTGACAACTTTTTTTTTTAGTCAAAATTCCATTTCAATGATCGGAACTCCCTCTACGATTACATAGACAGGGAAGTTCTACCGGAAGAGTACGGAGGTGAAAACCATATAGACTACGAGAAGTGTCAAAGCATCGTGTATGAAAGCCAAGCCGAAATAATTGAGAGCTTCAGGAACAACAGGATATGCTTTTTGGATAGTGTACTATCAGATAAAAATAAAAACAAGAGATTCATCTGATATTCGGATCAGCAACATTTTATTTACATCTTCAACCATCATATCATCCCCAAAGTCAATGCAACAAATAAATACCCACTTGATTATTAAAATCAGCATCGGGTACTAGGGTGTCCCAAGTTATCGTATACAGGCAATATCTCGCTCATTTGACAAGATAATTGAAAAATTCAAAAACTGCATTGAATGGCATTGATGTACCTTCCTCATGACACATAAAAAAATCTATTGAATTTGACAGTTCTCTGACAGCTATCCTTCACTTTTTATTTCCAAATGGCACTTCCTGTACATGATCATTGAAAATTGTGTGCCATCCTATAAGGAATACAACAATAACATATATAGTTGGTATTTTTTATTATTATAACAAAAACAGCAACATTCAATGATGTATGAATTTCAACTGAAAAAAAAAGAACTCAAAATAACAGCAATTTTTCAAAATTATCATGACATGAGAAGCATCGGCTTCTTGAAACAAAAAAACATGATTTTCATAAGGATAATTGAGTTACTTCAAACAAGTCACAAAATGTTGATATTTTTGTTACTTATCAATAAAAAATACCAGGTATATGCTATCGTTGTATTCCGAATTGAGTGACACGTAATTTACAATGAAAATATACAGGGGGTGCCATTTGAAAATAAAATGTGGGGGGTAGCTGCCAGAGAACTGTCAAATATAATGAATTCTTTTATATATCTTTTGAAAGGTACTGCCATTCAATGAAGTTTTTGAATTTTTCAACTAGGTATCTTGTCAGATAAGCGAGATATTGCCTGTATACGATAACTTGAGACACCCGGTATAGATCCATCAATCACTTCTTGAATGTGAATTTCGAATACGTACCTAATCAAAACCCATCAACAAGACTTCACATGATGGGTAATGAGTATGAGTTCTCTATACCGGGTGTTTCAAATTCAATCCTCAGCATTGGGAGCTATAAGAGATACGAAGATAGATTAAATTGGAAGTTGCGCATTCACCTAACTACCAATATGCCGTTTAGAAAGTTTCAAACTTCCAAGTATGTCCGGTGATATCCGGAAAAACCCGAAATGATGGATTATTGTAGGATTTCAAAGGTGCACTTTTGCATTGCTATTTTTTCTCTACTACATGATGGTGCTTTCAGATTTGCTAACTGATGTTTTTTCTCTCGGATTTTTTCTGTTTTGAATAGATAGATAGATAGATAGATAGATTTATTCTTCCGTGAAATTTACATTTTTGGAAACGTCAAGTAAAACATGTGGGTAAAAAATGTAGATAAAACAAGACATACAGAAAATACGGGTTAAAAGTATATGTTATTTGTTATTCCCTTTTCAATGGTGTATCACAAGTTGCCATCATTTCTGAAATAATCGGAGATATTTGAAAAAAAAACAAATTATCATAGAAGGCTTTGAGTTTGATGTTTCACATTCAATCTGTCACACTTAATGACATTCGGTTTTTTTTGTATGTCACTATATTTTTGGCGGAAATGGCTCTCACTTTGGGGTCTAGCGAGAATGATTACAGAGATATAGGGTGTTCAAGAGATTTTTCAACTTCTGGATTTTTTTTTGTGTCGAAACTATTCATTATTGGTCAAAACGGCTTACATGTCCCTATCTTTTGATTTACTATCAACTGGCATTCAATTGGAACATATACAGGCTGATCAGAATTCTTGAATCTTGAACCACCCTGTATTCGTTCCAATTAAATGCCAGTAGATAGTAAATCAAAAGTGAAGAAAGGGATATACAAGCCGGTTTGACCAATAATGAATAGTTTTGACACAAAAAATCCTAAAGTTGAGAAATCTCGATTTTGAACACTCTTTATCTATGTTATCATTCGCCGACACCCCTATAGATATGAAAATAATTTTAGATTAGAACACACTATCGACTCACTCGTATATGAGAAAACTGATAGTGGAATGAAATACAGGGTGTCCTAATAAAAAAAATCATCTAGTACCTTGTAGATCGTTTGTTCCGAGCACCCTGTATTTTCGTAGGTAGCGGAAAAATGTATGAACATTCATTTCAAAAGCTATTCCAATTCATTTGAAACCTGTTCATAAATAACGAAGCTAGAGGGAGGGAAATTTATGGAGAATCACCCGCAGTTTAATTGGAATAGATACAGGGTGATCAGAATTCTGAATCTTGAAGCACCCTGTATTTTTTCAAATTAATTTCCTCTGTATCGATGAAAATATTTCAGACGCGTTGAGAATGTTCAATTATCAAAGCATCCCAATTTTCAGAATGTTCTGTCTTTTCGTTCTCCAGATACTTCTAATAGGCCATCCACCGTGGATCACCCTGTATATTAAATTCACGTATTAGTGTTCTTGTCTACTACTAGAGGAGAATTGAGATAAGTACCTATTCTTTATGAATCACTAAGCATGAAAGGGAAAATATGAGTCAGTATTCTCTATCAGTGAAAAAAATTGGTTCAATTGCACAAATGAAATAAAAGTGAAGCATCTGAGAGTAGAGTACTTAATTCCACTTATGTTGGTAAGAATTCCGTGCAAATTAATGTGGTTTCCACTAGGGGTGGGCGATAATGATTTTGAAATATCGATTATCGATAATCATAATCTATCGATATTATCGATTTATCGATATTATCGATAATTATCGATATTATCGATATTATCGATAATTATCGATATTATCGATATTATCGATAATTATCGATATTATCGATATTATCGATAATTATCGATATTATCGATATTATCGATATTATCGATATTATCGATATTATCGATATCATCGATATTATCGATATTATCGATATTATCGATATTATCGATATTATCGATATTATCGATATTATCGATATTATCGATATTATCGATATTATCGATATTATCGATATTATCGATATTATCGATATTATCGATATTATCGATGTTATCGATATTATCGATGTTATCGATATTATCGAGATTATCGATATTATCGAGATTATCGATATTATCGATAATTTTTCTACAAATTATTATCGATAATTATCGATATATCGATAATTTTTCCCACTTCTAGTCGTGAAAAGGGTATCTTTATAAAACTAATTTTTTATATTTACTTTCTGGTTTCTACGTAGGTATAATAAACAAAGCCATTTTGTCATTATGTTATTTTTCAAGGAATGAGCAATCGAATGATGATATAAAAATATTCCATATAATTAGATAACCCACCTTACTTGATACTTGTTACTCGTTCAACACATAACTAACCAATAAGTTTGCCACCACAACTAATAAGGGTTGCCACGTTGCCAGATGTCAGATAGCTTCATGCAAGTTGCTGTGCTGGAGTCCTACGTTGTTTGAACAGGGCTGATGTACAGGGTGGCGTGTCTTATTATATTCTTCATTCTTACTTCAATTCTTACCAACAAGTATCTGTTTTATTCAGGGTGTTCCATATAAGAAACAAAAATACCTATTTTTCTGATGCTCATTCATTTTGATAATTTTTATATCATTGGTTATATCGGTATTTCCGATAATTTTGATATCATCGACATTATTGATCATTTCGATAATATCGATAATATCGAAAATATCGAAAATATCGAAAATATCGATAATATCGATAATATCGATAATATCGATAATATCGATAATATCGATAATATCGATAATATCGATAATATCGATAATATCGATAATATCGATAATATCGATAATATCGATAATATCGATAATATCGATAATATCGATAATATCGATAATATCGATAATATCGAAGATATCGATAATATCGATAATTATCGATAATTATCGATAATTATCGATAATATCGATAATATCGATAATATCGATAAATCGATAATTTTTCTCCAAATTATTATCGATAATTATCGATAATTATCGATAATTATCGATATATCGATAATTTTTCCCACCCCTAGTTTCCACACCCAAATGCATCACCAACTCCATTGCGGTGTAAAATCTGAATAACGCTTGAATCAAGACAACCAGTCGGTCCGGTCAGCCTTGGCCATGGAATCAAATGGCCAAGCATCATACTGAATTTCTGTAGGTTTAGGATGTACGGTATAACATAAACGCATAATAACAGTAGCCACCTTGTAATTTCCTAAGGCAAGGTCAATTCGAATTCGATTGTATTTGGAAATGACTACATTTTTTCAATTCACTGCGACATAACAACATCACAAGACCAGGTGATTTTTTTTTTGTAGTGGACCACCTCTACAAGTCCACAGTGTTTTTGATCGATTATTTATAGTGAAATATCGAGTGGACACCATCATAAAAAATGCCGGTTGAACGAACAGAGCCCACTTCACCTTTAACGGATGAACAACAAAAGGATTGTATTCTTAGACTGAGACAGATGCTGAAAAGTAAGTAGGTAAAAGAACTGACTTGAATATGTGATAAAAAAGAACATATTTCTCATTATTCCAGATTTTTTTGAGATTTTTCCTCCTCGTCTGTAAAATAAAAATATGAATACTATTTCGATATGCGTGTACTGTATAGTGAGGACAAATCAGATGATTTGCCCCTATCAGAGAGCCTAAAAGGAAAATTCAATGACAATTTGTATTGAAAAGGTTTCGGGGAAGAGAAATAAAGTAGTGATTCACACGAGACCAACGAGACAAGACTTTCATAAAGTCTCGTCTCGTCTCGTCGATGAAATATGAAGTCTTGTCTCGAGTCTCGTCTCGCAGCCTTGAGTCTCGTCTTGTCTCGCGTCTCGTACGAGAGTCTCGCAAATGTATCGCAATTTCGTCATGCATTATCTTGTTCCAGTCTATAGCACCGGATATTTACCTTTACCTACTTTCAAGGTATAATGTAGAAGTAGGAAGAGACAATTACAAAAATAGACATTTATTATACAAGGAAAAAAAGTTGTAGATTTCAGCTCCAGGTTGTGGACGCCGAGGTGGACGCATAGAGGAGGGAGACAAAAAACCGTGAGCTAAAATCTAATATTTTTCCCGTGTATAATACACAATTTTTTTCTGTGACAGAAGAAAGGACGAATCAATATTGAGAAGATATTACATTATTTTGAAATCTGAAATTTATCGACGTGAAATTTTGAGTTTTTAACAGTAGGGACACCTGCGTTGTAGGCATCTTCATCATTTTTTTGAAGTAATCAAATATCTGATGTGATTTTCTGTCACTCTAATTCTGTCATTTGATTTCAAAAAATTGCGAATTCAGTAGTTGTTTAGTAATATACGTAACCGCGAAGTCGAATGGAAGATAAAAGAACTTGCAGTTCTTTCTCAGAGACGGTATTATTGACTCATTTTTTGGAACTGTAGCACAACAAAAGCCGAGACAAAAGCAATCGACAGTGAATATATATTATGTGATATATATCCGGGGAAAAATTACTCACTTTTTTCCCACGGGAAAAAAGTAATTTATGAAAAGTGACATTTTATAACCTGCCAACAGAGATGAAATGCCAAACTTTTTTCCCGTCACAGAAAAAAAATAACATTATTTATTGAAAAGTAAGTACCTAATAGGTACATTTTCACATCAGACATCTGAACAAGAAGGAGAAAACATAGCATTATTATATATTCGAAAGTTATGAAAATAAAATGTTTTGTCCATCTGTGCTTAACAGTGTGACGTCTTTCTAAATATGTTTTATTATGAATGAAATTCTCAAGTCTGCAGGCGGCCCGCAGAAATATTTACCTGCGAGACTCCCGCACGAGACCATAGACGAGACCAATAAAAGTCTCGTCTCGTCTAGTCCGAGTCTCGTCTCGAGTCTTGTCTCGAAAACGAGACAAGACCATGCGAGACTCTCGAAAACGAGACTCTCGCGGGCACCACTAAAATAAAGGTATATAGAAAAAATATCAATTTTTCACTTATCTTTGGACGTTTCGGGAACGAATCTGCTCTAGTTTTCAACATAAAAAATGGATTTTTTGTATGGCAAATTCGAATTTGTCTTGACACTTGTCAGTTCTCAGTGACAATTGGTGACATTTGTATAATCAAATGAGTTACAGGATGTTTTCATTATTGATTGAATTTACCATTTTCAGATTTCAGTGAATACCATGTTCTATCTATATCAACTGAACAGGAAGCAATGCTATTGTCTCCGTTCAGAAGAATACAAGCAGATTCCTTGATTTTTCTCTTCTGGTTGTTATCTTCTTTTCCAATGATTTTAATATTTATCCACTCTGCCGTTTGTTGTCCATATTCAGTAAAGGATATGTTCAGCTAGTTTCGATTTGTCGATGTGTCTTTTCTTTATATTGTATTTATGTTCCTTACGAGGGGCATATACCTAAATGTGTGTATCTAGATCTATGCGAGGAGAGAACATCCCAAAAAAATCTGGGAGAATGAATGTAGCACGTCCTCGATTAACCTACATACAGTATATTTTTTCAACCAGCTGTGGCAATATTTATTTTATGTTCGTCTGTAGAATCAAATAAAAAATTACAAAAATGAGGAAGTTCACTATATCCAAATTTGTAGTTCTCCTTAGAGTTGATGAAAAATCATCGTATACGTGTGTGTATTCTTATTTTTTTTCATTGGCTCATGTTTCACTTCAGAAAAAAAATCGAAGAATTAGTTGTGGTTCCTTCACTATTTTGCGGACATCTTTGGTGAACTGCCATGTTTAAACAGACCTAGAACGTGATTTTGCTAACGGGACTGAAATGTTGCCGTTTCCACTCGAATGATTGGGACATTCACAAATTCTGTATTCAATAAAACGATACACTATTATTGTAATACCTATATACTGGCTATTATATATAGAATAGTATTTTTTCTAATCTTGATTTCCTGATTCCTGAAATATTATTGAAGGTCAGCAACATTGCAGAAGTCATTGATAATTCCGATCCTTTTGACCTCGCCGATAAAAAAGCACTGGGTCGGCTGTCAAGCTCCGTTTATAAATTTACAAAATTTCCAGCTAAACTTCGATACCTTCCGAAATATTTTTTTCACCAAAATGTTCATTTCTGTTTGTTTTTTCGTCTCATTATATAACCACTTTATTTTTCGCTACAATTGTACTGAAATTGTAATTTGATTGGAACCAGCTATTTCAATATCAAGTCAAATAATATGATATAAGTATCTACTTTCATACATAACAATGACACCCTTATTTGAAGCATTTTCAGATGAAAAACATTTGAAAAACATCTGCACACAAGATTCCTATTTGAAACGATATCTATATGGGACACATTTCAATGTAGAGGAAGCGTTCAAAAAGGTAATAAAACTAATAATTCATATATTCAAAAAATTTTACCAAGTTGCCAATTACTATAGTTTTACTCATATAAACCGAGATAAATGTTAATTTAAACCCTATTTTAGGTAAGTTAGACCACATTTATTACTCAAAGGTCGAAGTTGTAGAATATGTAACCTAAATAACTTGTTTAATCAATTCTTGATTCTCAAAATGTTCCTTGAGCCTCGTCTTAATATCTCTCCAAGTTTGTCCTACTTTTGTCTGCTATAATTATGATAAAGAATGTTTCAGATGGTGGCTGGGATAGAACTCCTAGTAGAACATCCTGATTGGTACAAAAAAGAAGGTCCCAAAGATCAAGAACTTTTAGATTTAGATGTCCGAGTGGTACTCCCAGATTGTGATAAGGAGGGTAGACCTATCTACGTTATAAAATCAGGTGGGTGAGTCAAAAAAACTTTGTTCCACGGGCTGCTTCATCAAAAGACAATCTGGAAGAATATAAACAAATGTTTGAAGATCCAAACATTTGTTTGAACCTATCATGAGGAAATTCAAGTAACACATAATGCTACGTAATAAAATGTTCTTCATGTTAGGCACATCAAGAAATTTGAAAATAGATATTTTCTTACTATTCTTACTATTTTCCACCTAAAAGTTGCAACTTTTGGCCTATTTTACAACTATGCAATATCGGGTCATCCTTTATATAATGAAAACGAATGCATTACTTACAAGAGAAAAAATATTTCAGGAGAGGGCATAATGATGGAAAAATATAATAGTAAGTTTGAACAAATCAGAGGTTTAATATTTAGTTATTCATCACTATAATATAAAAATCAATTCTACTCTACCAGTCATGTACAGGGTGGGCAAAATTGGGCGTTTTCACCGTATATCTCAATAACTAGAGGAGTTATCGAAAAACCGATAAACATGTTCCGGGTTCGATTTTGGAGAAACCTCGAATGGTACAATCAAAATTTCGATATCTTCATTCGTTTTAGAGATACAGGGGGAAATTGAAAATTTGCCGATTTCGATTTTATTTTCTGACTACTTTACGGTGAGAGGTATCGAAAAATTTCAAACGTATATTTATACAGTATGATGCGTGGAATCCATTGGCATCATCAGAAATTTCATAAAGGGTGACGTTGAGAAAATTCGGCAACCAATTATGTTTTTTCTAATGGAACACCCCGTATATTTTGGCACAGTTGAATAGTCCCAGGCGTTCTCATTACAAATATATCTATAACCCTACCTTTTCCTTCCACAGTTTCACATATATTCGCAAAAATATATTCAGTGTGTCACATTTCTTATGGTTACACCCCTGTATCTTCTGTAAGAATAATTGATGGAAACATTAACAATCATAATATTTTGTGGCAGAATGCCTGAATATGATACTTCACCCATTATTTCTAGTATGCCTTAATATTTTTGCGGTCTAAGAGATAATAAATAAGATATATATTTGAAATTGAAACGGGAACTTTCCAGCTCTGCCAAAATATACGGGGTGTTCCATAAAAAAAATTGTTCTGTATCTGGAATTTGGACATCTTCTATAAGGCTATATTTTTCAACGCAACCTACTGATTTCCTAATTGAGTAAATTATTGGTCTTATTTCTGTATCTCAAATGTCTTGATAACAATGATATCAAATCGAATAATTTCCCATTTTATTTCTCACCAAATATCCATTTATCTGGAAATTACATTCCCTATGATAATTTATTTTCCACACTTGATGAATATATACAGAGTGTCATTTTCAACCTCGATTCTGCCTGTTGATAGCATTATCCAGAAATATCGATGATTCCATAGCTGCTGGCGAGCAGTGTTATCATTGGAGATGATCCCACTTGGTCCATGACTCCGTGAGTGTATCATTTGTATCTTCCTGACAGTTGCGAATTTTTGAATCCTACCTCAATTATTTTTACAGAAGATACGGGGGTGTAACCATAAGAAATGTGACACACTGAATATATTTTTGCGAATATATCTGAAATTGTGGAAGGAAAAGGTAGGGTTATATATATATATTTGTAATGAGAACGCCTGGGACTATTCAACTGTGCCAAAATATACGGGGTGTTCCATTAGAAAAAACATAATTGGCTGCCGTATCTTTTCAACGTCACCCTGTATAAAATTTCTGATGATGCCAATGGATTTCACGCATCATACTGTATGAATATACGTTCGAAATTTTTTGATACCTCTCACCGTGAAGTAGTCAGAAAATAAAATCGAAATCGGCAAATTTTCAATTTCCCCCTGTATCTCTAAAACGAATGAAGATATCGAAATTTTGATTGTGCCATTCGAGGTTTCTCCAAAATCGAACCCGGAACATGTATATCGGTTTTTCGATAACTCCTCTAGTTATTGAGATAGACGGTGGAAACGCCCAATTTTGCCCACCCTGTACATAATATATATTATTATATGTCGTACCTAATTGATGAATTGTCCATTTTTTTTCCAAGCTTTGATCAATAAACTCAGTTAAGCCTAATTACATAGTTGTCTATACTCAAGTTGTAGGATGATTATATAAAATGTATTTTTAATGAATGTTGATGAGCATTTTGTTTTTTTTTATAATCTGATATAACCCATTAGGTTTACTTATACCTATTGATGTCAATCGAAATTTCCGTTTTGTGGAACGGCGCAATATCGAAACTTCTATCTCGCTCACACTCATTGATCATATGGAAACTTCGAACGCACATATCGTAATCGTTTGAAATAACCCGATCAAACTGGTCTCATTAAATTCGTTATAATCTCTAATCAATTATTGAATACAATATAGGGTGTTCCATTTGTAAATCGAAAGTTGATGTGATTTCCAGGAAAACTGGAAGATGAAAAAACATTCCTAAAATGTGAGAACGTTCCCTCTAGTGAGCATATTCAATGATCCGAATTTCAGAAATATGACTAGAAAAACAAAGGATCGAGACACCATGAGTCTGTGTCACCCGGTATATGTATAGAGTCGGCTAACTTCGTTACGTATTCAGGATTTTTTGAATACCAATGTCTTATTTTATGTATATTTTATTTTCAGTTAATTCTTTATGATTGTTTGAATAATAATAGTAAAAATAAGGAAATTATCCATAACTTGACAACGCCGCAACCGATTTCGATTTTTTTCTCCAGCGATAAAAAGGCGAAAGATGTCGGAATGAATTTTTGTATAAAAATACAGGGTGTTCCATTTGAAAAATTCTGATGAATGTCATCTGAATCTTGCAAATTTCTAAATGCAAAATTGAGCACCCTGTTGAAGAACATGGCGCAAGATTACTGGATTGGTATACGTGGGACCTTGCTTCTACCGTATGCCAAAAATATTTTCAAAATTTGAATAAATGAATATACCATGCCCAATTCAACATGACTCTTCAATAATGGTAAAAATAGATTTATCAATTATAACTTGGCAACGCCGCAACCGATTTCAATTTTTTTTACAGCGATGTGAAGGCGAACCTCGGCAGAATTAATTCCGAATGAATAAAACTGGATGTTCCATTAAAAAAAACTCTTCTTCGAGTTGCCCCGCTTTTATAAAACACCCAGTAATATTTAAAATATTTTTGAAATGAGCAACTTTAGTAACTGAAAAAGTTTGTTTTCCAAAGTTTTTCTCTATAGATTATGGCTTTCGAGATATCGAAGAATTACGCACTAAATGGACACACTGTATATCTTGTACACACATAAATAAATTACCTCTCGTGTAAATTCTTAATCGAGAAATTTTCCACATTTTCAGAAAATATCGACGTTAACAAGGTGAGCATGTACGATGTCATAGCCCTAGACGACATTTGGCTGGAAGCCATTTTGAACGGCAACCCAAAATTAGCGGAAAAAGGTCTGTGCGTCATCATGGACATGCACAACACCCCGTGGAAAATCATGAAATGGCTGCGACCGGAAAACGTGAACATTTCCTCGAGGAAAACGGAAAGTTTGCCATTCAAAGACGTCAAAGTTCACATAGTCAACAACACTTTTTTCATGAATACGATCATCAAGATGGTGTGGCCTTTTTTGCCCGAAAAAATCAAGAAAATGGTAGGCTATTTCAACTTTTCCTTACCCAATTTGAGGTAAATTTAGAGCTAGATTCATTACTGATTTATTGATCTTCGATTTATACAAGAAATCACATACAGGGTTTTTCACGATAAGCGTTAATTAGACATTTCTGATATTATATGTATAAATTGACATGATCTACACGTCTAAAATATTTTAAACGATGCGGAAAACCTGTATATTATTGTATTTTTAGATTCCATCTGAAGAGCTGATTGTATCAATGCATCACACTTGGGGTCTAGCGGGAATGATTACAGAGAGATCAATCAATCAATCAATCAATCAATCAATCAATCAATCAAGCTACAGGACCATTATTTTTAATGATTTTAAGGAATAAATTATAATTATGGTTTATGAAGTATCTGCATTTTGTAGAAAAAGTTTTAATGTTTCTAATATTTATCAATTCTGTAGGCAGTAGATTAAACATCCTGGGGGTATGAAAAGCAGAAAATCGTTAGCTTATATATTTTGTAACAAAAGGAGTAGATACGTTGTTTTTTGATTTATTTCTAGTTGAATTTTCTAGTTGAATATGGATGAGATTTTGTCTTTTTTTTTTGCATGTAAATACAGTTTGTAAGGAAGTATAGTGATCTTACATTTAGGATGTCTTCATCATATAGTAAAGCAGTTGAATAAACTGATCCATTTTTTTTTATTTTTAGGTTATATTTCATTTCAACAGTTTTGATGTCCTGTACGATCACATTGACCAGAAAGTCCTTCCGTTAGAGTACGGTGGTTTCAAAAAAATTGTTTATGCTGACCTGTACAAGCAGCTTCGTGATAGGAATGACGAAATAATTGAAAGTTTCAACATGTACAGAAACGTTGAAAAATATTAAAAATTGTACTTACCATGTACTCAAAACTAGAATTAGAATTGTTATTCTACAAAATATTAAGTCATTATTTTATGAGTTGAGATTATGAGTTGAGATTATATAATATATTTTATAATGAAATTATATTATTGAAAATGTAGGTATCCCAATTTAGATCGAAAAAATATTGAATTTCATTAAGAGTTTTGCGAAATTAATGACGTAGGTACTTCAGCAGTAATAAAATGGAATGAACTGTGACTTTCCGAAAGAAAACAATCTTTAGAACCAAAATATGTTTGTAATAATTGAGGAAACTAGGAGGAGTAAGGAAATGAAAATAGGAAGAATTGGACCAAATAGAAAAAACACCTGGAACAGGGGAAACACGTTTGATAACCAATCAGAGAGCCACAAATTCAATTTATAACATTTATTATAATACATGTCGACATATAAAACAATATAAAAATCCAACATCAAAATAACGCCAATGGCATTAAAACTAGAGACACCACAATTGATAAATAATTCGATAGTAAAGATGATAATAAATGCACAAATTTGATCGTTTTCCCTTCAATCAAATTTCCCAATTTCGTTGAGCAATGAGTTAATACTTTTTCGCATTCCCAACAAAAAAATTAAACAACTAGAAAAACATAGATCCTACGACGATTAATTCTCCTGCATGTGAACGATAAACAAACATTCAGAGGAATCAAAAATATGATGAAATGTGTAGAAGTGACAATATTGAAAAATGTAATAAAAAAAAATTAAAACAGAGAAGGGATTTGAAAAAATGAATGCCAACCAATCACAACCAAGAAAATACAACATTGAACCAGCATAATCCCTTTAGAGTAGCTTTAGAATTATTGCATTATCCTATAGACTTATAAAATTACTTGGTACCTATATATACAAATTTCAACTGAAATTCCAACCAGCAATTCGTCAGATTATGAAAGGCAAGACAAAAAATACTGCATTGATTCTATATCTGATAAATATTGCATAACAAAACCAATAATTTTCCACAAAAATAAAGCTCGAGACATCACATCCCTACTAGAGTGACCATATTTTCCATAAATACTCTGAAATCTCTGGACATTTCTCGATGGCGAGAAATTATTGTTTTGGAAACCAGATAATGTGAAAAAATGTACATGGTAAAGTTTTTTCTAATCCCTTTAAAAAAAATTAGTTTCTAACTGCAGGCTCCTTTTGTCTAGCTCCACGGTCGTCATATCCATCGGCATCATCTGAAAATTAACCTTCAAATTTCACCATGTTACTGTATATTTCAGAAATATTCTCAAAAAACAACGTTCACATAATCTAAATCTAATTTTGAGTTCATTAGCATGAATTCAGTGAGAAGTGATAGAGGAGAATGGTAAATTTTCACACTAACAGTGAATTCCACTGGCATTTGGATTGATGAAAAGTCAACATAGGACAAGCATATTGGCATGCTCAAAGAAAAAATGTCTCCCATAGTTGGTGCCCTAAGAATATGTCCAGATTTTTGCAATTTTTACAATCTTCAGGAATTTTTGCGATTTTTTTCAATTTTCAGGAATTTTTGCAATTTCTGCCATTTTCAGGAATATTTGCAATTTCTGCAATTTTCAGGCATTTTTGCAATTCTCAGGAAATTTTGCAATTCTCAGGAAATTTTGCAATTTTTGCTATTTCTGCAATTTTCAGGCATTTTTGCGATTTGCAATTTTTGCAATTTTCAGGAATTTTTGCGATTTTTGCAATTTTCAGGAATTTTTGCAATTTTTACAATTTTTACAATTTTCATGAATTTTTGCAATTTTTCCAATATTCAGGAATTTTTGCAATTTTCAGGAATTTTTGCGATTTTTGCAATTTTGCAATTTTTGCAATTTTCAGGAATTTTTGCAATTCTCAGGAAATTTTGCAATTTTTGCTATTTCTGCAATTTTCAGGCATTTTTGCGATTTTGCAATTTCAGGAATTATTGCGATTTTTGCAATTTTCAGTGATTTTCAGGAATTTTTGCGATTTTTGCAATTTTTACAATCTTCAGGAATTTTTTGCGATTTCTGGAAATTGCAAAAATTCCTGATTTTTGCAATTTTCAGAAATTTTTGTAGTTTTCAGGAATTTTTGCAATTTTTGCTATTTCTGTAATTTTCAGGAATTTTCAGGAATTCTTGCAATTTTCAGGAAATTAGAAATTTTTACTTTTTTCCGGAATTTTTGCAATTTTTGCAATTTCCAGGCATTTTTGCGAATTTTGCAATTTTCAGGAATTTAGAAATTTTTACTTTTTTCCGGAATTTTTGCAATTTTTGCAATTTCCAGGCATTTTTGCGAATTTTGCAATTTTCAGGAATTATTAGAAATTTTTACTTTTTTTCCGGAATTTTTTCAAATTTGGAATTTTCAGGAATTTTTGCAAGTTTCGCAAAAATTCCTGAAGATTGTGAAAATTGCGAAAATCGCCAAAATTCCTGAAATTGCAAAAATCATGAAAATTCCTAAAAATTGAAAAAAACGCAGATGCCTGAAAATTGCAAAAAATCGCAAGAATGCCTGAAAATTGCAGAAATTGCAAATATTCCTGAAAATTGCAAAATTGCAAGAATTCCTGAAAATTGAAAAAATCCCAAAAATGCCTGAAAATTGCAGAAAAAAGCAAAAATTGCTAATTTCCTGAGAGTTGCAAAAATTCCTGAAAATTGCAAAAAATCGCAAAAATGTCTGAAAAATGCAGAAAAGCAAAAATTGCAAAATTTTTCCGAAAATTGCAAAAATTCCTGAAAATTGCATAAATCGCAAATATTCCTGAAAATTGCAAAAATTGCAAAAATTGCTGAAATATGAAAAAATCCCAAAAATGCCTGAAAATTGCAGAAAAAGCAAAAATTGCGAAATTTCCTGAGAATTGCAAAACTTCCTGAAAATTGCAAAAATCGCAAAAATGCCTGAAAATTGCAGAAAAAGCAAAAATTGCAAAATTTCCTGAAAATTCCTGAAAATTGCATAAATCGCAAAAATTCATGGAAATTGTAAAAAATTGCAAAAATTCCTGAAAATTCCTGAAAATTGCAGAAATTCCTGAAAATTAGAAAAATTCCTGAAAATTGCAAAAATTCCTGAAAATTGCAAAAATCGCAAGAATTCATGAAAATTGCAAAAATTCCTGAAAATTGCAAAAATTCCTGAAAATTGCAAAAATTCCTGAAAATTGAAAAAAAACGCAAAAATGCCTGAAAATTGCAGAAATAGCTAAAATTGCAAAAATTCCTGAAAATTGCAAAAAATCGCAAAAATTCCTGAAAATTGAAAAATCGCAAAAATGCCTGAAAATTGCAGAAATAGCAAGAATTGCAAAAATTCCTGAAAATTGAAAAAATCGCAAAAATGCCTGAAAATTGCAGAAATAGCAAAAATTGCAAAAATTCCTGAAAATTGAAAAATCGCAAAAATGCCTGAAAATTGCAGAAATAGCAAAAATTGCAAAATTTCCTGAAAATTGCAAATATCGCAAAAATTCCTGAAAATTGAAAACATTGCGAAAATCGCAAAAATTCCCTGAAAATTGCAAAAATCGCAAACATGCCTGAAAATTGCAAAAATTGCAAAAATGCCTGAAAATTGCAGAAATAGCAAAAATTGCAAAAATTCCTAAAAATTGAAAAAAATCGCAAAAATGCCTGAAAATTGCGAAAATTCCTGAAAATTGCAAAAAATCGCAAAAATGCCTGAAAATTGCAAAAATTGCAAAAATGCCTGAAAATCGCAAAAATCGCGAAAATGACTGAAAATTGCAAAAATCGCAAAAATGACTGAAAATTGCAAAATCGCAAAAATGAGAAAATTGCAAAAATCGCAAAAATGACTGAAAATTGCAAAAATCGCAAAAATTCCTGAAAATTGCAAAAATCGCAAAAATGACTGAAAATTGCAAAAATCGCAAAAATTCCTGAAAATGGCAAAAATTCCTGAAAATTGCAAAAATTGCAAAAATTCCTGAAAATTGCAAAAATCGCAAAAATGACTGAAAATTGCAAAAATCGCAAAAATGACTGAAAATTGCAAAAATCGCAAAAATTCCTGAAAATTGCAAAAATGACTGAAAATTGCAAAAATCGCAAAAATGACTGAAAATTGCAAAAATCGCAAAAATGACTGAAAATTGCAGAAAAAGCAAAAAATTGCTAAATTTCCTGAGAGTTGCAAAAATTCCTGAAAATTGCAAAAATCGCAAAAATGTCTGAAAAATGCAGAAAAAGCAAAAATTGCAAAATTTCCCCGAAAATTGCAAAAATTCCTGAAAATTGCATAAATCGCAAATATTCCTGAAAATTGCAAAAATTGCAGAAATTGCTGAAATATGAAAAAATCCCAAAAAATGCCTGAAAATTCATGGAAATTGTAAAAATTGCAAAAATTCCTGAAAATTCCTGAAAATTGCAGAAATTCCTGAAAATTAGAAAAATTCCTGAAAATTGCAAAAATTCCCTGAAAATTGCAAAAATCGCAAGAATTCATGAAAATTGCAAAAATTCCTGAAAATTGCAAAAATTCCTGAAAATTGAAAAAAACGCAAAAAATGCCTGAAAATTGCAGAAATAGCTAAAATTGCAAAAATTCCTGAAAATTGCAAAAATCGCAAAAATTCCTGAAAATTGAAAAAATCGCAAAAATGCCTGAAAATTGCAGAAAGAGCAAAAATTGCAAAAATTCCTGAAAATGGCAAAAATCGCAAAAATGTCTGAAAATTGCAGAAATAGCAAAAATTGCAAAAATTCCTGAAAATTGAAAAATCGCAAAAATGCCTGAAAATTGCAGAAATAGCATAAATTGCAAAATTTTCCTGAAAATTGCAAATATCGCAAAAAATTCCTGAAAATTGAAAACATTGCAAAAATTCCTGAAAATTGCAAAAATCGCAAACTGCCTGAAAATTGCAAAAATTGCAAAAATGCCTGAAAATTGCAGAAATAGCAAAAATTGCAAAAATTCCTAAAAATTGAAAAAAATCGCAAAAATGCCTGAAAATTGCGAAAATTCCTGAAAATTGCAAAAATCGCAAAAATGCCTGAAAATTGCAAAAATTGCAAAAATGCCTGAAAATCGCAAAAATCGCGAAAATGCCTGAAAATCGCAAAAATCGCGAAAATGACTGAAAATTGCAAAAATCGCAAAAATGACTGAAAATTGCAAAAATCGCAAAAATGAGAAAATTGCAAAAATCGCAAAAATTCCTGAAAATTGCAAAAATCGCAAAAATGACTGAAAATTGCAAAAATCGCAAAAATTCCTGAAAATTGCGAAAATCGCAAAAATTCCTGAAAATAGCAAAAATTCGTGAAAATTGCAGAAATCGCAAAAATGACTGAAAATTGCAAAAATCGCAAAAATGACTGAAAATTGCAAAAATCGTAAAAAGACTGAAAATTGCAAAAATCGCAAAAATTCCTGAAAATTTGCAAAAATCGCAAAAATTCCTGAAAATTGCAAAAATTCCTGAAAATTGCAAAAATCGCAAAAATTCCTGAAAATTGCAAAAATCGCAAAAATGACTGAAAATTGCAGAAATAGCAAAAATTGCAAAAATTCCTGAAAATTGCAAAAATCGCAAAAATGCCTGAAAATTGCAGAAATAGCAAAAATTGCAAAAATTCCTGAAAATTGAAAAAATCGCAAAAATTCATGAAAATTGTAAAAATTGCAAAAATCGCAAAAATTTCTGAAAATTGCAAAAATTCCTGAAAATTGCAAAAATTGCAAAAATTCCTGAAAATTGAAAAAATTGCAAAAATGCCTGAAAATTGCAGAAATAGCAAAAATTGCAAAATTTCCTGAGAATTGCAAAAATTCCTGAAAATTGCAAAAATCGCAAAAATCGCAAAAATGCCTGAAAATTGCAAAAATCGCAAAAATTCCTGAAAATTGCAAAAAATCGCAAAAAATTCCTGAAAATTGCAAAAATTGCTGAAATATAAAAAAATCGCAAAAATGCCTGACAATTGCAGAAATAGCAAAAATTGCAAAATTTCCTGAGAATTGCAAAAATTCCTGAAAATTGCAAAAATCGCAAAATCGCCTGAAAATTGCAAAATTTGCAAAAATGCCTGAAAATTGCAGAAATTGCAAATATTCCTGAAAATTGCAAAAATCGCAAAAATTCCTGAAAATTGCAGATTCCTGAAAATTCTTGATAATTGCAAAAATCGCAAAAATTCATGAAAATTGTAAAAATTGCGAAAATTCCTGAAAATTCCTGAAAATTGCAAAAATAGCAAAAATTGCAGAAATTCCTGAAAATTAGAAAAATTTCTGAAAATTGCAAAAATCGCAAAAAATTCCTGAGAATTGAATAAAAAACGCAGATGCCTGAAAATTGCAGAAATAGCAAAAATCGCAAAATTTCCTGAAAATTGCGAAAATCGCAAGAATTCCTGAAAATTGCAAAAATCGCAAAAATTCCTGAAAATTGCAAAAATCGCAAAAATGCCTGAAAATTGCAAAAATCGCAAAAATGCCTGAAAATTGCAGAAATTGCAAATATTCCTGAAAATTGCAAAAATTGCTAAAATTCCTGAAAATTGAAAAAATCGCAAAAATTCCTGAAGATTGTAAAAATTGCGAAAATCGCAAAAATTCCCTGAAAATTGTAAAAATCGCAAAAATGCCTGAAAATTGCAGAAATAACAAAAATTCCTGAAAATTGCAAAAGTTCCTGAAAATTGCAAAAATCGCAAAAATTCCTGGAAATTGCAAAAATTCCTGCAAATTGCAGAAATTGCAAATATTCCTGAAAATTGCAAAAATCGCAAAAATTCCTGGAAATTGAAAAAATTGCAAGAACCGCAAAAATTCCTGAAAATTTACAATAATTCCTGAAAATTCCTGAAAATTCAAAAATCGTTAAAATCCATGAAAATTGTAAAAAATTGCAAAATCGCAAAAATTCGTGAAAATTGCAAAAATTCCTGAAAATTCCTGGAAATTGCAGAAAAAGCAAAAATTGCAAAAATTGCAAAAATTCCTGAAAATTGGAAAAATTTCTGAAAATTGCAAATTTTCCTGAAAATTGCAGAAGTAGCCAAAATTGCAAAAATTACTGAAAATTAGAAAAAATTTCTGAAAATTGCCAAAATTTCTGAAAATTGCAAAAATCGCGAAAATTCCTAAAGATTGTAAAAATTGCAAAAATCGCAAAAATTCCTGAAAATTGCAAAAATCGCAAAAATTCCTCAAAATTGCAAAAATTGCAAAAGTTCCTGAAAATTGCAAAAATTACAAAAATTCCGGAAAAATGTAAAAATTTCTAAATTCCTGAAAATTGCAAAAATCGCAAAAATGCCTGAAAATTGCAGAAATTGCAAATATTCCTGAAAATTTCAAAAATTGCAAAAATTCTTGAAAATTCATAAAATCGCAAAAATGCCTGAAAATTGCAGCAGAAACCAAAAATTGCGAAATTTCCTGCGAATTGCAAAAATTCCTGAAAATTGCAAAAATCGCAAAAATTCCTGAAAATTGCAGAAATAGCAAAAATTGCGAAAATTCCTGAAAATTGCAAAAATTGCAGTAATTCCTGAAAATTGCAAAAATCGCAAAAATGCTTGAAAATTGCAAAAATCGCAAAAATGCCTGAAAATTGCAGAAATAGATCACAAGAACAGTGACAAGTTATTAAATCTGAATTTTGATGATGTCATTGACGCCTTTGCATCAAAAAAATCAATAAAAATATTGTAGTATTCATCTGAAAAAAAAATTTTTGTTTGTTGTTATGTATAACGTGTGAAGTAAATATAATTTGATTCGTTGGACATAATGATTTCATGTTATTGTTATATGCTGTAAAAAAAGCAGTGAAAGGATGATTTGAATTTTGAAACTGATAATTGGAATTTAATATTTGGCGGCGGCGCGGCGGAAAAGTAAAAGTTAGCCCCCGGCGTAAGGGAGTTTAAATCCGGCACTATTCCACGTATTCCCATTCCATCCATTTTCTGCAGTAAGAGATTGTGATCTTCTGTGACAAATGCACGGCTGAGATCATAAAAAAGCCAGTACTTACCATCTTCCTCGTTTTCTTCCAACTGCGCATCATTTTGCAAATCCTTGTAGTCGGCTTGGTCGTTGCCGAGCGTGTCGATATGTTTTTTTTCGATCGGAAGTGGAATGTTCACGTTCCTCATGTGATCATTATCGCCGAATACGAGGGCATCGTAACCGTTGTTTTGACCGAGGGGCGAATCGAAAACTTCATGGGCCGCATTTTCCGCGTCTTCTTTCACTATAGCAAAGATTTTGGAAAATATCCTAATTAATATCATTATCATTATACTGTGTGACCCACTTCAGATGGAAACACCCAGGGCCTACTCTAAACACCCCTGTATCAGAGATTTAATAGAGAGTTGAAGTGTTGTCATGAACGTTAACGTAAACGTAGAAATTGACAGCTACGCATGCGCATTTTCCAATTCTTCACGTTTGCGTTGTTAGTGGGCTTACGGGTGTACGTTATCTCAACTTCCTTCACGTATACCTTAAATATCAACGTACGTTAACCAAACGATACTCGAAATATGCCAATGAGTCAAAATTATCAAATTCGAGATCACCACCTAGTTCTGCATCAAGGAGTCCTATAATTTTGACAGAAATAAATGTTCGAATCTAAACACACAACCAAAAATGACTAATACAAACCGAAAACAAAATGTATTATTACGTTATGATGACAGTGACGACCAAAGTGGCGACTTCAACTCAATTTAACGACAATACGTAAACGTTATTTTTCGTACGTTAACGTCTACGTGGAGGTCTACGTACAGTGATTACTTCAACTCTCTAATCTCTGCCTGTATCTTACGTAATCGTTTGGCAAGGATCCTGAAATTTGCTAGAGCGAGAGATATACCAAAAATGCACTCTCTGACCAAGTGGGGTCATCTTCTGTGATATACACTGCTCGCCAACATCCATGGAACCACCCCAATTTCCGGAAAATGATATTAGGAGTCAAAATAGATCGAATATCACTTCAGATTCGGAATCAGGACGCCCAATTCACTAACTATTCATATTTTTCCTGGTAAATTTTCAGTTCTGAAAAATTGAATTTTGTCGCACTTTTTACGGAAGCATCTCCGTATCTTACGTAATTGACTTTATCTTTGGACTTTCCCTTACGTGAAATACGGGGGTGCTTCCATGAGAAGTGAGACAAAATTTAATTTTTCTGAACTGAAAATTTTCTGGGAAAACTATAAATAGTTAGTGAATTGGGCGCCCTGATTCCGAATCCGAATTGATTTTCAACCTATTTTGACTCCTGATATCATTTTCCGGAAATTGGGGTGGTTCCATGGCTGTTGGCGAGCAGTGTATATCACTGAAGATGACCCCACCTGGTGATAGAGTGCATTTTTGGTATATCTCTCGCTCCAGCAGATTTCAGGATCCTTACCCAACGATTACATAAGATACAGGGGTTTTTCCATTAGAAGTGAGTCACACTGTATTTGATTGATTCATTGATTGATTGCTTGATTGATTGTCTTTATTACCCCAAGAAACATACTTGTTTATAATAGGGATACATAAACAATATACATAATGTTATACATACAATTATAATAATATATAACAAGTAAAAAAAAATGCAAATAATCATGCAATATCAACTTTGTCTTTTATAAGTAGGTAGGTATTCAAATAAGAAATTGAATTATCAAAGTCCCTGAAGCAGATATTTTTTCAAGTTAATTTTGAATCTAGTTGCTTCCTGTATATTCCTCAATTGACTTGGTAATGAGTTGTATAGAACGATTCCTGTGTGAAAAATGGATTGTTTGCCGATATTTGACTTGAACGTATTTGCTATTAGTAAATTTGATTGTCTTGTTCCATGATTATGTAATGAATTGATTTCATTGAAATTTAAATTCGAAATTTTCAATTTATATAGGACAAATTGAAGGTGTCAGAAATCATAGACAAGAGTCGGGAATCAACTGCATTTATTATTCGCTTCTTTTCATGTTCCAAAACAACGTTGTTGTTTTCATACAAATAGTTTTTATGGATTCTGTATTATTAAGAGAGGTACAGGGTGATTCACCATAAATGTCCCCCCCTCTAGCTCAATTTTTGAACCGATTTGAAAAATTTGAAAAATCATCTAGAATGATTTTTCAGAAAATTTTTCCCGTTGCATCAGAAAATACAGGGTGCTCGGAACAAACGATCTACAGAGTACTACTTGGTTTTCTCAAATGGAACACCCTGTATTTCATTGTATTTTTAGATTCTCCCTGAAGAGCTGATTTCATCAATGCATCACACTTGAGGTCTAGCGGGAATGATTACAGAGATATAGGGTGTTCAAAATCGAGATTTTTCAACTTTAGGATTTTTTTGTGTTGAAACTATTCATTATTGGTCAATACGGCTTCAATGTCCCCATCTCAACTTTCGATTTACTATCTACTACTACTAACAAATACAGTGTGGTTCAAGATTCAGAATTCTGATCACCCTGTATCTGTTTCACTCATGGCAGGCAGGAAAAAGTCATGAATTTTGTTTTATTCAAATTTAGAGTCAACAAGTCAAAATCAAGATTGTTTTTCACTATTGGCATAGCTTTTTCAGTAAGTTGTTCTCATTACAGGAAAGTATAATGTATACCTACTCAATTTAAATCCATGTTTGTCTCAATTATTATTTCAGGTGAAAATATTTGTTCCAAACTAGGCTCCACATCTGTTTGGAAAACGAATTAACCAGGTATATCTTCAAGCTAATATTTGCAATGTCCATAAAAACAATAACAATTTCAGAGTGTTTTTCTACTTTATCTGCTTGAATAAATCAAAATCGGTTGATTGCAATGGTATGACTTGCAGATAAAATAACAATTTTTAATTCAGAAGGAAGTGAAAATGCTTTAAAAATAGTGATTTTGTAAATTCTTTAAAATCTTTCAACCTTTGTTGGTTAACAAACTTCACTAAAATATCTCATATTTGGATGAAATCATTATATCCCAAGAATATTAGGAGAAGAAAAGAAAGTAAAGGACTTTTAAAGGATTCTCAGACACTTCACATCCCAGGAATTTCAATAAATTTCAAGGAGCCCAACATTTTGAACAGTTTCAAAGATTTCCAGAAATTAAAGATTTCCAACTAATTCCAAAGGAATTTCTGAAATTCTATTCTATTTTTAATCTTAATGAATTCTAACAATAATTCACAAGTGATTTCAAAGAGGTCCAAAGAATTTAGATAAATGTTGAAAAATGCATTAAAAAAAATAATTCCTAGAAATTCCAAGGAATTCTGAGCAGTTTCATGAACTTTGGAATTCTGTCAAAATACATATATCCCAAAATTCCAAAGAATTCCTGAAATTGTAAGTCACAATGAAGCATTTTATTTTGTCCACACCATAATATATATTCCATTCTGAGAAATTCTATATATTTTCAAAAAATAAATTGCTAGAATAACCAGTATATTCAAAAGCTTTCAAAGAATCCCTAAAATACCAGATATTTAAAAGAGTTCCAAGGTTTGGAGATCTTGTTCTGAAAATAATTTTAATAAAATATCAACATTATATAGAAAATCATCAAAAGTACTGCATTATCTTCCATATGATATACCAACAACTGCTTTAACAATAACTTATTCTTTAGAAGAACTGTACAGATTAGAGACTCTGAAAATTTCATACAATATCATAAATAAAAAATTGAAATGTAATATTATTTTGACAAGAAATTTTGAAATTCATATTTATCAAAGTAGATAATATAACTTATTTCACCTTGATGCTGCTAGTTCTACACTGGGACAAAAAATTCACTCATGCAGCCTTATCTGAGTTCAATAAACTACCAGATAAAATTAAAAACTGCAGAAATATAGGTACATTTAAAAAGAAAGTAATAAAGATGATAATTTCTGAGAGAAATGTTTAAAATTTATCAGTAAATTATGTAGTTGACTAGAATTATTTTCTTTGTTCATTGTATTGTTTCATTTTATTGTGATTTATTGTGATAGCCTGATTCATTAAGATTTATTATTCATGTTCACTTCTACTCATGTTTGAGTAGTAGTTCATAGATATTCATTACTTATTATTTCATAATTATGGTCTTCCTCATACCAGAACTTCTTCTGACTGGAAGATATGTTTTATTAATAAATAAATAAAATTCACTCTAATTCATACCTTGTAAATGTCATAAATAATCGAATGTCCCTTTTTGGAAAAAGTTACAAGCATATAGTATTATCAGTGAACTCTACCTACTTGTTGATATCTATTTACCTGGTTTTGCAGCAACTTCCTTAACACTCTCCCTAGCACTCTGATACCTAGCATTCTCTACAGGCTGATCCTTCTCCTTAGTTTCTGGCATTGGGACAACCCCATCAGGCACTTTGAACACCACATCCCTAGGATCTGTCTCTGGGGTCACAGGGCCCTGCAGAGGCTTGGCAGCATTCAAATTGGCCTGAAAAAAAAATTGAATTTAATGATGTAACATTAGATTACAATCCCTTTTTTTTAGAAGAACAGGAATTATCTAAAAAGATGGGGAAAAAATGTACTAGAATTACCTGGGAAGGCTTTGAACCCATTTTGGTGGATGAGCTAGAAGATGGGGCTTTGAGGTTGTCCCCACTGGGAGCTGCCAGGACATTTTGGTTTTGGTCTACCTTGTCTGGGTTCAGATTGTTAGATTCTGGGAGGTTCTTGTTGATTTGATATACTTCTGAGCTCACAGGGGACATTTTATTGAAATTTCTGGAGGAGGATATTTCAACAGCTGCCTTAGGCTCAGGTAAAGTGTCCTGGCTGGAACATCTGGCCTGAAATAATACTAAACTGATGTGGTTTTGATGTATAATTAAATTTCTTACCTTCAAACTCTCAATTTCTCTAGTCAGTTCTCTGTTCTCTTTAGTCAGATGCTTGATATCACTTTCTTTTTCATTCTGATTGCCCAAATTGTCTTGTGCCTCTTTCTCAATACGTTCCTTCTCAATTTGTAGCTCAATAAACTGAGACTGAAACATTATTTCAACAATGAAATAAGCAGTAAATAACATTTGAAACATGTGATGAACTCACTTTCAGACCTTCTTTGGAAGCCTTGACTTTTTTCATCTCCTCTTTAAGCTCATTCAGTTTGGCTTCCAAATTATTGACAATTTCTTGCTGTGCTTTTTGATTCTTGCTTGATTCTTCTTTGAAATCGTCATATTCAGTCTGCAGTAAATTGAAATGTTGCTGCAAGGATGATAGTTTCATCTTTGAATCAGCAGAGTCCTTATCATTTTTATTTTTTTCATCCTTGAGTTGGTTTTCTAGAGAATTTTTAGTTTTTTGGTGCTCAGCTTTTTCAGTCTTCAGACTTTTTTCCAGGCGCTGTTTATATTCTGAGATAACTAAAAAATTCATAGGTATTCAGAAACATGTATTCCATTTTTTTATTTTATTTACCTTGCAATTGTGTAGACAAGTTTTCTTCTTGCTGGTGGCAGATATCATTGCCTTTTTTTACATCTTCTAGTTGTGAAAGGGTATTGTTGTAGCAGGCTATAATTCCTACTATCACTAAAATGGCACAAAGGTACAAGAATATTTTGGCCCTAGTGCCACGAATAACTCGGGAAGTAGTCATCACATGTAATTGAACGTTGAACGATTCACTTTCGCTCCTTTAGCAGAATTATAATTGATTATGAATTTCTCATTTCACTCATTCGCAACTGCACACTTTTTTAGTTTTTTGACAGCATTGCATTATTTTGATTTTTAAACGCAAAGATCAGAATGACAAGGACAAGAAATAACATAGAACAAATGACAATTGGCACTTGACATTTTGACAGGCACGAGCAAATGAACAGCCTATCTACATTCATTGTCTACAAAGGTCTACAAAACAAAACAAGATTGACAAATAATAATTATGAATTAGATAGTTATTTATGGTTTTACAAAGTATTTTTATTCAAGAGCGTGGTAATACAAATTTTATAGTTGATGTGACTTCAGAAAATGTCCAGACAAAGGTGTTTCATCGTCCGAATATCCCGCTATCTCTTGAGGAATAACTGCACTTTCTTCAACTCCCGTACAAGGCCTGCACATGCATTCTAGTGGTGCTTTCGTTGTAACCTGGAAATATAATGATAATAATTGAAAAGGATCAAAATTTCAACTGACCATCAGTTCAGAAACTAGTTGAGAAAGTTAGAAATTGGAATAATAAAAGATGAAAATTATTCCCAGAGGCCGAAAAAGCTTCAGTTCCACGAAAGTAGATGGCGCTAAGTAATTTTTTTCAGTGCCATCTATGATCTGTTAATGTTAATTACTTCTTCTAGTATAATGTGTCATTTATGGCATGATTGACATGTCAAAGTCAAAACTGAAAACTTCAAAAGTAATTCATTGTTGTTGCTTTTTGCTTTCTATTCTATTAAAAATTTGAGGAATTCTACTACCACTAGTACTACTATTATATTATTTATTTTCTTTGATTAGTCGTGCTAGTGTTTTTCCTTGATTTAATTTTCGTTGTCCATTTCCTTCACTCTTCACTGGTTAATGATCTTCGATCGGTTGGATCAATGTATCAGCACAATCTTTTTTTTGTTATATCATGGTGTGATGTGTGGAAAATTATACGAAATATTATCTAGGTGAGTACAATCAATTAGGTAATTACGAACCTTTATAAACTTCCGTTCTCCAGGTTTTGCTTTCGGGCAAAACAATGATACTGAAGCTTCTCTTTCACCTGATTCTTGGCAACACATGCAAGACCTTTCCATCTGCCAGATCTTGCTTCCAGATACCTAAAACAATTTGTCTCACAATTTGTTCTACACACTGTTGAGATATGTCTGTATCAGTTTTTACTTGAATATAGGAAGCACATCTTCCAATGCAAGCAAAACTTGGTATAGGTTTTGGAACACAGCCAGGATATTGTAAGACATGTATAACAGGAGTCACTTGACACTCATCTGTGGTACTAGCAGCATCTACTTGAGATATAGATGTTCGCAGCCTTGGATCCATGCACATGTTCCCAAGAATTGTAAGGAGGAGAAAGAAGTTCCATATTTTGCTGGAAACTAAACATTAATGAATGAGTATGATTGTGGTAATAGGTACATATTTCTAACTTACCAAGTACACAAATATTAGACAACATCTCCTAGGTATAACAAAACTACCAAAGCTAACCTGTGATGATGTCTGCCAGACTGCAGACTTTTTCATTATTATACTCCTTTTATAAAATTTCTGTCCACAAAGTTTCAATGTACTACAGAAAGCTTTCTTCTATTGTTTTTGTTTGGTCTGAGTGTATCTCAGTCTCATGTTTTTTTTTTCAAGGGTAGGGCTTATGTGAAACTCATGTTTTCTGCACAGTCACCCTTTGCAGTAGCATGCTGTGTCACCTCATGGGGTTGATGGATACTAGAAAACTTGTTGTTGGATGGATATTGGTTGTTTTTTTAATAATAATGTGACACTGTTGCTGCTTGAATCATGAATATATCAGCTTTTCAGGAAATATTTTATTAGGTAGGTACAAGTTGTCTAAAATCTGCAGACAGCATTTTTGGACAATTATTAAATTAACGGAGAAATCACATAACTAGCTTCATCTTGAGTCAATGGGTTAGGATAGGTACCTACCCCATATTATTTCTTTATTTCTATAACAAATAATGATATTAGCTATAGGTATAGTTTCAGATATTTTCTCTTATAATCTACCTAGAGCATAATTTATTGCCGGAAATTGTCCGCAATTAATTCAAGCATGTAAGAACATTTGATACCAGAATTATATTTAAATAGAAAACAAGTAAATATTTATTTGGACGTTTACCACAATTAAATAGAAGGCTGTGTGTATCATATAGGGGATTTTTTAGGCAACCCATGCTCTAGTAAAATGACATTAAAAAACTATGGCAAAACATGTCTAACTTTATCAGTGTGAAACCAGCCACGAGTTCCAGCCACGACTTCGCCTAATATTCAAGGCGCGCGCCATACCACCAATGGTCGTTCGTTATAAATTTATATTCAGTCCATGGATGAAACTATTCATAAATATTGTGAGATATACAGATTATCATAGACCCTCAGAGAAATTCATTGATGTAAAATAGTTTCATCCATGGAAATATTTTGGAGGTTTAAGTAATTTCATGGCTAGCCATGAATATAAATTGGTAATGAACGACCATTGGTGGTATGGCGCGCGCCTTGAATATTAGGCGAAGTCGTGGCTGGAACTCATGGCTGAGAATTCAGTAATCTTTGCTGATTCTAACTTTCAATCTATGCCAGGAGTGAGGATGTTTTCCAGTACTTCTGAATATCATCCAACGTCCTCTAATTACCCTGGGCGACCGCGAGTACTAATTGATTTCATACAATTGTCTTGCTAGGTTTCAGGGAAATGTCAATATTGACTAAAAATGAAAGTGATGTTCATATTGGGGGAGATTTTTTCTCATTTTCCCCGTGCCCTAATAAAATGAAATTTATAATATCAGATACCTACATTATTATATAAAAATAAGTGATTTCATATAATTTTCTCACTAGGTTTCAGGGAAATAAAAAATATGGTCAATATTATTGTCTAAATTTCCACTCATTAATTTTTTGTCTACATGCTCATGTGGATGGAAAATTTTCAGAAAATTTGCTGGTTACTATGGTAACAACGACGAAATGACGAAAAAAATCATCATCTGATTGGTTGAAAATGACTGGTATAAAAGTTTCAAGTATAGTATTTGCTTGAGTGCTGAATATACCAATTTTAGTAGGTGATATTATTTTAATTAACATATTATTAATCAGTAAAAAATAAAAATTGAAATGAGGAATTGATTGTGAAAATCGGCTGTATTTGAACATTAGATCGGGTTTTCATGAGAAATAAGCAATTTTCAAACTTTGGTGGAGGAACTAGTATATTATGTGTTTGAATGATATTGAAAAAGATATTAGATACAACTGGATGAGGCTTAACCAGTGGCTTAACACGAATTTTCTGCGGCGTTGTATTGGTCGGTTAGAAGCAACCTGACCTTTTACCCTCTGTATCCCCGCTACTGATCCAGATTGGACACATGCTCAAAAAATTTCAGTGCATTTAATTGCATTCCTAATGAATTTTGTCCAAGAATTAAATGCAAAATCGGGCAAAATTAACGTGTTATAGAACAGATATGTTTATTTATCTCGAAAACAGTTCGTTTGTAGAATATAATTGAGGAGCAAAAAAGCCTTCAAATTGAACGATTCGCCCTATTTGGTAACTGAAAGATGTCAAAGGCGTACCATGAAAAATTTTGGGGGGGATAAAGAAGCCTCTACCCCCTAAACCGTATCACCCTGTATATTTTGAAAATCTTTAAAATGCTTCAAATGATGATCTTCTAGAAAGTATTGACCACCCCCAATTTCAAATTGATATCTCTAGAAGTGAGCGAGATATTTCAATTGATAAAAAAAATAGTTAAACTTTGAGCCCTTGTAGCTCCGCTACTGATGGCCCCTGTTTATATGAACTTTTTTTATTAAAATGATGAGATCTATCACCTAGTCCAGTTCGTACCTTGAAACCTGAATCACCCTGTATATCATATTTAGGATATTGAAATAATAGAAACTTTTATTCAAGGAAATGTCACTCATTTGCCTAGAGTTCTTTTAAAAGGACACCGTCTTTTTGGAAACTCTAGCTTTTAATTTTTTGTTATAAATTTTTCTGTTAATCATTTTTGAATGCTGAACCAGTTAACAACAAAAATCGAAATTCGAAGCAAAATACTTTCAGGCATACTTGGGTTAAATGGAATCGAGTAGGTCATCCAAAAAGCAATCCAAACTCCAAAAGAAACCGAAATTCAAGCGCGTAGATTCCAAAGAGAACTGTTCCAACCTCGAACTGAAAACCAGATACGAACGAATGCTGAAAGATAACGCCAAATTGGACGAAGAGATAGCAGGATTGGAGGCGAAAGGGGTCTCCACTGATCTCAAACCGCAGATGGTCGCTTTGCACGAGTATAACGAGATGAAAGACTTGGCTCAGATGATTCTAGGGTATTTGGCCGATGTTGAACAAACCACCATTACTGAGCTGCACAAACGTTTCAACTTGCCAATGGAATAGGTAATCTTTGGTGTCATAGTTCATGTCAAAAAATCGGCAAATTAACAGTCATTTGTAATGATTATTCCACTCTTGTTCTCGAGAACCGTTCAGCATCGACCATTTTCACGGTTTCTTCTGTATAATAATAATAATCAATTCGCTTTCCATGAAAATAGTGGTACACCAGCAGCACAGTACTGCAAGTAGTACAAAAAATTCAAGAAGGAGTTGATACGGGAAATTACGTTGTAGCTATTTTCATTGACCTCAAAACGGCATTTGATACAGTTGACCATAAGAATATCTCAGAATACTTGGAATCGCTGGGACTCAGAGGCATTGCATGTTACAAAAAATATCTCCAATCATTGGAGCTTTGCGAAGATGTCCTTAACTTGATTAAAAAATCATAAACATAGTACTTCATTCTCATATACTCAGTCGTATTACCTATATGATGAACGTTTGGGGATCCTGTTGAAAAAAAGTTTTAGTAAAATACGAGGTAAAATATCTGCACTTTAGAAGAAATCTCTGAAAGTATTGTATCGCCTTTCATTTGATATCCCAAAAAACGATCTGTATGCGATAACAGAAAAATTTTCATTGGATGAGTTGTATAAAATAGATTCTCTTAAAATGTCATATAATGTCATAAACAAAAATCTGAAATCCAATTTTGTTTTGATAAGAAATTCAGAAATTCATGATTATCACACGAGACAATTAAACTTATTTCATCTTGATTCTGCTACTTCTATAATTGGCCAAAAAAAAATGTACTCACGCTGCTCTAGCTGAATTCAATAAATTACCTCATGATATAAAAAATTGCAGACATAATTATATCAAAATTTGAAATTGTATTAAAAAACCACATGATTTTATTACGAAATGGATAAAATGATACTTTGCCATCTACGGATTAGTCCCTGTAGCTGTTTTTCATGATTTGTTTGATTAAGCATTTTTAGATTTTACTAAAAATTATCGGTCTTGCTCTATACCAATACAGAAGCGGAATTGACCTACACGTGACCAACCAACTTCGTTTTTTAGCAATAAAATTATTGACATTAAAACGTCAATTATGTTGAAAGCCAGAATGATGGATGCAGTGTGAGCAACTCTCGCGAGGCGCTGGTTCATTGTCTCAATCATGAAGTAGTCATACGAATACAACTGGTGGTATTATTTTTCCTGTAAATATCCGTCGATTTACATATTCCAGCTTTCTACTGTAATTTCGCTAATGGCAATGTTCCAAAACTCCTCGCCTACGGCTCAAAAGTTTTGATTAACAATGTCATTCGCGAAATTATTAGGCAACAAGCTGTAACAATCGCCGAATATTTCCGTCAAAATAGTATCACTTGTTGTATTACATATGATAAAAAACTACCTAGCTCTCTAGCTACACCAATTTTCAAGTACGTGCGTGGCGTAGTTGCTTGACTATTTGAGCTCAACGCCGGCGACCTGGGTTCAATGCCTGCGACAGACGGTTTTTTTTTTCATTCTGTTTTCTCAAATGATTTTCCGAAAAAAAAGTATTCTTTCTAAGAAGAAGGTTCATTTAGACCGAGTAAGGCTGACAATAGTACTGTCTTGGATGCATTTACTGTTGAGGCCGGTAGGCAGTCGCTATTTCAATGATGTTTTCATTTCAGAATCAACCCGAAAATTTTTTTAGAACTGATTCTGTGCCAATGCCCACCGTGATAATTATTATTTTCCTCCAGTCTGTAGACGCTATAGTATGAATATGCACCTTGCTCTTTACAACACGTCTTTTTTATTTCAAACTGATCATGAGAAGAAAAAAATCGTTCAAGTAAGCAGTAAAAACAAGAGCTTTTTTTGTCACAAAAATTTTTCTTGTAGCGAGAAAAATGTTCCTCGCAAATTTTTATGTCAGTTTTTCCCGTAAAATTACTGATAAAAATTTTTGAGTTGGTCATGAAAATCCAATGAAAAGAAATTGTTTTTTTGGCAATATAAATCATCGACAATTAACAGGGTGCTTCCTAACTACAGAACTAAACTTCAGAGAAGGATTTGTTAGGTCGTTTTAAGAAAAAAGTTGCTATAAACAGGTTCCCGGAGTTGCTTCGTTTCTGAGATACAGGGCGTTGAAGCTAAAAAAAAAATGGGTTTTTATGGAATATCATAATTGATATCGTTGAACCGATTTGGTTGAAATTTAGTTATTTCAAGTAATAAGGCGTCTTTTTAATCCCAACTAGATTGAAATTATTAGGTCCAGTAGCGTTTCAGTGGGCACCACAGCCAATAATATTAAGTACTTATGATAATGACTTTTCTTTGCAGTTTTCAATTTTCTTGGATAAAGCAAATAAAAATACAACTTTATAACCTCTCGTGCTCTCAACATAATATCCAGCTTCATTTTCGAGAAAAAAATTGCATATCATGAATATGGAAAAAATAATAGATTTTTTTTATAATTATCGAAAAATATCTCGCCCATTTGTCAAAAACTTGGTACTAGCTCAATAAAGCATCAATTAAATACACGTGGTATTATAATTCATAAATTTTAATGTTGCAAAAAACTTTTATACATAATTTTTTCATCACAAGCCTCAGTTTCAACATTTATATAAAACATGCTCAATTATTAGACAAATACTTTCAAAAACATTTGTCGATTCAATGAAAATTGGCACAGAAAAATATACAGTACGAATAAAAAAAATCCCTAAAAATACATTTTTTAAATCATAAAGAGAATTGAGATGATTTTTATCTGCTGAAATCACCGCACTTGAAACACTTGCATTCAGAAGGTTCTCTCAGCTTGATGTCCATCGAATTTCTACCTTCTCCAGTCAATCTCACTCCATCTGGATCATAGCAATGTAACAGTGTTATTATTCTTTCTCTGAGGAAGCTTTCTCGGCAACAGTAACACTCCTAAAAAAATAATTTCGTATCTATCATTCAAATTTAAAGTACATTTTTGTCATTTGAAAATATCAATTACAATCACATACATCTGTGTGTGGGACGATCATTTTAAAAATAATTGATCTTGATAACTTGAAGATGAAAGCAGTTGATCAGAAGAGATGATTTTGTAAAACTACCCTTTTTCAGGATATATTGGTCAAGGAAGAATTTAGCAAGACTTGTAATGTCTTTTTTTTTCAATAAGAAAGAATAAAGCAAATTATTCTTTCATTATCATTCTCCCTATCTTCCCTAGGTACACACGATGTTCTTCGAACATTGTAGGAATTTCCTTTCGTGCGCTCCAAGAGATGGGAAAAAATGGCAAGAGGAATTTAAATTAATCTGATAATTCATTTAAAATGAAAATTATTGCAAACACTAATTCAAACTTCTTCCAGCTAATAAAAAAATATGTTACCTTCAAAAATCCAGTGGGGGTTATAACAGAGGGTTGTACTTGACTCTTGCAGGACCCTTCACATTTATTAACAGCTATTTCTCCATTGCAAGTTCTTTGCAACCTTCCAAGTTCATCATATTCCTCTGAAATAAAAAATACTCCAATCAGTCCAATCGATATCTACTTTAAAAAAATAGTGATTACACCGAAAAAGATAAATTAATTTTGCATGTTATTCGTGAGTTATATTCCCCAAATTATTTTTCAGTGAATATAGGAAATGAATTGATTCAAAATTTACTATGTCCTGTTGGTATTTGCGGTAACTATTTGGGTACAGACCTTTTGTAATGTGTAATTCTGAAGGCAACGTTTCACAGGTCTCTTCTGACATCTCATTCACACAATAGACATAGGTCACTGACAATACCCCGAAAAACACTGTATACAACATGTCTCTAGCTTGTTCAGGAGTTGACTGAGGTAGATATTCGGCTCGCATCGCTTTTTATACCCTACACCCTGGATATCAGTTCAGATATATTGAACAAATTCGAGTTGATTCGCCCATTTTTGCATTACTTGAAACATTTATCATAAAAACGAATTTTATTTAACTGGTCCCAGTACTTTTAGTTTCTTTTATTGCTTAATTAGCAACGATTCAATGATTCTTCAGAGAAGTGGGTGAGATATATTTTAACCTAAATGGCCGTTCACCCCCTATTTTCTGAGTACCCCTGGGGTGTGTACAAGATTAGCACTCAAGTGAATCGCTTGGTAATGATTTAACTTTGGTCCCACTGCGTTTTGCATACGATTATATTTTTGCATTATTTTTTCTTCAGCGGGTGTGTTTTGTCTATTCTGGGGACCGATATAGTTTCCATTCTCGAAGATTCCATTTTTTTGTCAACAGTAAAAACACAAGAGCTTTTTTTTATCGGATAAATTTCTCTTGGTAACGAAAAATATTTCCCGATCAGTAATTCTACGAGAAAAACTGACATGTCAGTTTCTCGAGAGAAATAACTGATGGAAAATGTTTGAGATTAGTAAGGAAATTATCCAATTAAATGAAAGTTCGAGTGTTCTTTGGCAAGATAAATCAACGATAATATACAAATAAACAACAATAATGATTACCTTTATTGATGATTCCGTGTAACTGGTAGTGTGCGGAATTGATTTTCTCATACACTCAGTTCCAAAAAAAGTGACGCACTTGATATTTGACCTATCTTATTAAAAAAAATAATGATAGGCCGATTTCTATTTTTTTTTTATTTGTTGGTAGGTAATGCATTTGTCTTTAGAACAAAAATAAAGAGGTAACAATTTTTTCAAAGCCTCTTTGATGGTGGTGAAATAACTGGAACCATGATTTATTCTTAATTTTTGACTCACCCTGTGTGTTAATTGAGTAATGGCATAGAAAGTGCTGACACCCTATACGAAAGAGGCTTCTTTTGCGAGCATTTCGTTTTTTTATTCATTGATTTATCTCTAAAATTTTCCGAATTACACCTTTTTTTGCTTAATCCTTGCAGATTACCAACTTTCTGAATTTATCGAGAAACAATTTTCTAATCAAATAAACTGATACCAATAATTTTAGAAAACCTTTTTATTAAACACAAAATTATAAATTGGGATGACTGCTTAATACCGTGTATTGCCTCCTCTAGCAACTCTAAGAACTTCCAATCTACGAGGTATACTGGAAATTGAGTTGCTTATCGTTTCCATTGGTATACGATCCCATTCTTCCACTAATGCATCTGCCATTTCTGCGAGACTTTCCGGAGATCTCTCGCGAGAACGTACACTTCTCCCTAATTCATCCCACAAATGTTCTATAGGATTCATATCGGGGCTTCTCGCAGGCCATTGTAATGTGGTAATACCAGTAGCTTCTAAGAAGTTTCGCACTATTGCTGCGGTGTGAGGTCGGGCATTATCCTGCATCAATATAAAATTATTGCCCACTAACTCTGCATAAGGTAAGACATACTGCTCTAAACTGTCAATGTAAATTTGGGCATTCATCGACTGCCTCACCGGAAAAACATGAAGGGGTGTCTTTCCATTCATTGAAATCCCTCCCCACACCATAACGGGCCCACCATTAAAACTTTCGCATTCTGTTATAAAATTTTGATTAAACCGTTCACCAGTTCTTCTCCACACTCTTTTTCTTCCATCCACCATGTTAAGGCAAAACCTTGACTCATCCGTAAACAAGACATTCGACCATTCAGGAATATTCCACTGTCCATAATTTTCAGCAGCACGATGTTCGGGCAATAATTTGGGACCTTTTGCAGGTCTCCTAGCTTTTAAATTAACTTCTTTTAGACGTCTTCATACCGTCTGCTTACTTACTGCAACATCACGAATTTGGCGAAGATCTTGCTGAACATTTACCGCAGTATTTGATCAATTCCGTAAAATCCGCAATCTCAAGAAGCGATCATCTCTTGGAGAAGTTTTTCGGGGGCGACCAGAACCGACCCTCCGAGCGGTGCTTCCTATTTGTTCGTACTTGCGGATTGCTCTACGAGCAGTTGCTTCATGAACTCCCACTGCACGAGCGGCGTAACGTTTACTACGCCCATCGTTTACTAACGCAACTAATCTTGCTACTTGTTCAGGATTTATTTGAGGCATTTTATGTAATATCAGTCAATAAAACAAGACACTTAATTAATGACACAACGACAAATTGTCAAATATGGAGGCATACAACAAATTAGTTGTTATGGCAACGGCATTTGTTTTTTAAACCCATCGATAAAAAAGGTGCATCCTTTTTTATCTATGTCAAAATGACTCACCTCGTCGTCAAATAGCGTTTTCCGTGTAGGAGTTGATTTATCAATATGAAAACTGTCAAATTCAATGAAATCAACAAATTATTCTATCTGTTGAAAATTCATCTGGAGTAAACTTCCCATATTTTCTACCTTGTTTCAATTTCGAAATTTTCCATTCATTCAAACTTATTTTTTAGATTTTCCATCGACCTACATAGTTCAAAACATTTGAGAAATGTCTGACATTTCTGACGATATTATACATTCTGATAGAAATAACGAAAAAGACGACAACATGTGCAGAGACTATGTACGAGGCCAGTGTGACAGAACATTTTGTAAATTCAAACACGATAATGAACCTAGACTGTTGAACTTCTGCCACGATTTTCAAAATCATGTTTGTCCAAGACCTCACTGCAAGTAAGTATCTACCACAACCTAGTATCTTTCCTTCTCAAATACAAAATATCTCAGTATGTAGGCATCATTACTAACTCCGCACGCCACCTTAGAATCAGTTTATTCATCACAAAAACATACAAATAAATTCAATCAATACAGACCAAAAACAAATGCATATTTATCGGACTAGTCAAAAAAAACATGGGGCATAAATACACTTTAAAATTAATATTAAAATACACTTTAAATTACAACAGTTGAAGTAGTTTTAAAAATTGAGAAACTCCTCCACATTATAAAAAATATGTTCGGTTAATAAATGTTTGAGTTTGTTTCTGAAGGACATATAACAATTGGTATATTCTTTATCACATATACTTTTGAACTTATTGTATAACTTGACTCCTATATAGTTGGGTGAATTCTGGCAAATTTGAAGTCGAGAATACCTCTGATAGATATTATCTTTCATACGTGTGTCATACGAGTGCAGGTCCTCATTTTTTTTAAAATTGTTTTCATTTCCTTTAACATGTGTAATTATTTGAAATATATATAAACTAGGCAATGTTAGTATTTGTGATTTTTTAAATAAATATCTACATGTTGACATTGGATGTACGTTGAACATAGTTCTCAATATTTTTTTCTGTGCCATGAAAGCCTTATCAGCATGTGAAGATGGCCCCCAGAACACTAGTCCATACTGTAGAACTGATTGAACATGTCCAAAATAGAGTAGTTTTAATACCTCGAAAGAAACCGTGTCTCTAAGATTCCTGATCATATAGCAACATGTGCTTAGCCGGGAGCATACAGTTTTTATATGAGCGTCCCACGATAACTTAGAAGCAGCAGTGAACCGTACATGAATTAAATCAAAGGGCGCAGGCATTGTTACTAGCTCCATACGCCTCCTTTTTTAGGTTCATTCATTGCTCTGCCGATGATGCAGACGAATACAAACGCACTGGTCAGATGTCTTGTCAGATTTTGACAGAGGCGACCAAGAAGAATCAGATGCCTGGGGCACTGAACATCTGCAACCAGTTCCGCAAAGGTCAGTGCAGGAGGAGCAACTGCAAATACCGGCATATCACCAAAGAGCAGGAAGAGGCTGAAGTGATGGAGCTGATCCAGAATTTGCCTCAGAAACAGGTACCGGTGGTGCTCAATAGTAATGTCAACGAAGGGCAGATAATTACTCTGGGATCTTTGAATAGTAAGTGCATTTTTCAACTTTTCAGCTTGTAACAGCCACCCTGTAACTGTCGACTAAAATTGCAAAATCAGCGTTTTGAACATGAGAGCGACTTGGGAATAGAGGGAGACGAAAGAAAGAACAGGGAGTCGGGTCGAAGATATCGAAGAGGAGAGAGCGTGAATTATTGACGTCGAGAGATCGATTTCGGAATACGCGAAATCAGCCCCGAATGGCAAAACTTAAGATGCGAAATCGGTGTTAAAGTTTACATTATGGTTTAACCTTCCATTCATGTTTTTGAATATTCAATATGCGCAACTTGCAGAGTGATTTGGTTTTGGTTATTTTTTTTATTAAAATTCAATTGATATTAATACTGTCGCGAGAACGCGTTGATAGAGTGATACTAATTTGTTGAGGCGAAGATATAGGGAGAAAGAAGGGTCTGTAGCTGAACCTATAAGGATGGTTATACCAGGTCGTTGTTGATGAAGAGTTATTTGGGTGAGATCAGATCAATTTTATCTGCTTGATTTTTTTTCTTTCATCAAGAACCATTTTCCAAATCTTTTAATTGTTGTTTGAACGGGTTTTATCTTTCTTTTGGTATTGCAATTTTTCCATACTGTCATGGTCTATTTTTGTAAGGGTTTGTCTCAATAGTGCAATATAAGTTTGGTTATTTTCCTTTTGAAGTAATGCGTTTGAATATCAGTTATCCCTAAAAATATACCCTAGATCCAAACGAATCTGCTTTACAGCGGTACAGGGCTACGAACCCCAGGCATCTCGAACCAGTGGCTTTTATAAACTATATAATATCCGTCCTAGTGCGGACAAACACTAGGTGGTGGCAGCATATCTACAGGGGTTGACGGACTTCCAGGGTTGTCCTGGAGTCCTTCAGCATCGTCGTACGAAGAGGGTCAGGCTGACAAGTGGTCAGTAGTCTCATCAGAGTGGAGGTACGAGAGACGACACAACTTGAGAAGGCGACAATGAGAGATATGGCTATCAACATACTATAAAATCTTTTTCTAATTATTATCCACGGCTATCATACATTGAATAGGTAGCTGGAGGTTACAAGCTTTTCAATTCAATCTTGATAGTAATTTTTGATTTGTGCTGTACTGTTTTATTGTTATTTTTTAGATGTTATAAGACGAAGTGGTGTGAATTTCGAAGAGTATCAAGATGAGGGTTTGCCCTTGTTGAAGCGGCGTTTTATCACTGCTCAAGAACACGAAATTCTGCCCTGCGAAATTATAGAACCCAGTCAAGCGAGGCCTGTGTTCAAGGGCTATTTTGCTGGTAATCCTCCTTCACCAATATGGAACAGAATAGATGCGAGGTAAAATTGTTCATTATCCATAATGTTTTATTATGCTTACAGTCAATGTGAAATATCCTTTTATTCATGACTGCTACATTGTCTTATTATTGCAATAATGTTAAAACCTCTCCTTCTTCAGTTTCATCTTGTTCTCAATAAAGTTTTGCGGAAGATTCTTTGTACTTCAATTGTTTTCATTTTTTCAGAAGTATCATGTTGGAAGAGGAAAATAATATTCTTCACAAAGAGATAGTACAGTTGAAGAAACAGGTAAGTTCCACCCCTGTTTTTCCACCTTGAACATATCTTTCCTGATAACCAACTAAAGCAATGTATGTATAACAATCTGTTCTGGAATTCAACTGATGCTTTCTGAAATGCAGTTGACTATTCTGAAATGCAATTGATACTTTCTGAAATTCAAGAAAATTTACTGAAAGACAATTAATACTTTATGAAATACGAGTGACGATTCTGAAATACAATTGGAGCTTTCTGAAATTCAAATGACTATTCTGGAATACAATTGACGCTTTCTGGAATTCAATTGACTATTCTGAAATAAAATTGATGCTTTCTGAAATCCAGTCAACTATTCTGAAATGCAATTGATACTTCCTGAAATTCAATAGAATTTTCTAAAATACAATTAATACTTAATAAAATACGAGTGACAATTCTGAAATACAACTGACGTTTTCTGAAATTCAAATGACTATTCTGGAATACAATTGATGCTTGCTGAAATTCAAATGACTATTCTGGAATACAATTGATGCTTTCTGAAATTCAAATGACTATTCTGGAATACAACTGATGCTTGCTGAAAGTCAGTTGATTGATATGGAATATAATTGATGCTATCTGAAATATTATAATGGACAATTTCTGAAATTCAATTGATTATCCTAAAATATAATTGATACTTTCCAAAATACAAGTGACTATTCTGGAATACAAGTGACAATTCTGAAATATGTTTAACTTTTCCTGAAATTCAATTGACTATTCTAAAATACAAGTAATATTCTAGAAAACGAATGAATATTCTAAGATACAAGTGATAATAATTGTGAATTATAATTGACTTTTTCCCCAAGCGGCATAAAAAGTGGCTAACAGGCAGAAAAAGGGGTACTTTCTCTGCCTAGGCGAGAATAGTTTGCTGCTATGCAACGTTCAAAGAAATTTGAATGAAATTGGTAATCAGAATAATCACTGACTTTGGGTGAATATAAAATGATGGAGTTTTCAATAAAAAATTACTCAATCTACTACTTTGCTTTCTAGTAAAACAAATAACTATTTCCCGAAATACAATTGATATTTTCTGAGATACAAGTAACTAGGCTGAAATACTTCAACAAAAAATTCACTAGTTTCGGCACTTGTGATGAAAGATATGCATCGTCGAACTCCAACCGATAACAATCATTCCTCAAGGTCTCCGACCTGACGGCCACCAACGAATTCCTGCTGGACCAGAACGCCACGCTCCGCCTGTCCGGCAAACGGAACGTCTCCGCGGCAACGGCGGCCCAGCAACAGCAACAGGTCAACAGGACGGTGATAGCCAGCGTGGCCGCCGTGCCCGTCTCTCTGGCCACCGTCTCCACCTGCAACGCCGTCTCCGGCAACCATTCCGTCTCGATAGCCGGCTGTCCGACGGTCAGCATCGCGCCCGCGGCGCCGCAGCTGTTGGCCAACAGTCAACAGATTCTAGGTGAGCGTAATTTTTTTTTTCGATTTTTGACACCCTTGGAAAAAAAATTAGCACGCCCTTTTGATACAGTTTTTTTTTCGTCATGTCGAGATTTCACATTTTTGACACCCTCATGAAAAAAATTGTGTACGCCCCTGAGCCAACAGCTAACAGATTTTGGGCGAGTGAGTTTCTTGGATTTTTTTCGATTTTCGACCCCCTTGGAAAAAAATTGGTACGCCTAGGCTGTTGACCAACACATAACAGATATTGGGTGAATGACTACACGGCCATTTTCCCAATGAATAGATGTTTTGTTTTTTTTTAGATTTTTTACCTTGGAAAAAAAATCGGTACGCCCTTGTTGCAGTTTTTATCTTTCATGTACGGATGTTCCTGACCCCTATGGAAAAAATATTGGTACGTCTCTGGAGTCGTAGTTTTGTTTTTCTGTTAGTGTCGATATTCCCATTTGTCTTGATATTTCCTTGGCCACCGTCTCCACCTGCAACGCCGTCTCCGGCAACCATTCCGTCTCGATAGCCGGATGTCCGACGGTCAGCATCGCGCCCGCGGCGCCGCAGCTGTTGGCCAACAGTCAACAGATCCTAGGTGAGCGTAATTTTCTCTATTTTTCGGATTTTTTTCGATTTTTTACCCCCTTGGAAAAAAAATCGGTACGCCCTTTTGATTCAGTTTTTTTTCGTCATGTCGAAATTTCACATTTTTGACACCCTCATGAAAAAAATTGTGTACGCCCCTCAGCCAACAGCTAACAGATTTTGGGTGGGTGATTTTTTGGATTTTTTTCATTTATGACCCCCTTGGAAATCAAATCGGTACGCCCTTTTTGTTGCAGTTTTTTTTTTCATGTCAACATTTTCCAATTTTGTAACTTTGTAAACTTGGTACGTCTCTTAGTCGGATGTTGGTACGTTTCTAGAGTCGTAGTTCTGTTATTTTTTGCTAAATCCGGTATTCCCATTTTTCTTTGTTTATCCATGGCCATATGCAACTCCGTCTCTGTCAACCATTCCGTCTCAATAGCTGGCTGTCCGACAGTCAGAATTGCGCCCGCGGCGCCGCAGCTTTTGGCCAACAGTCAACAGATCCTAGGTGAGCGTAATTTTCTCTATTTTTCGGATTTTTCTCGATTTTTTACCCCCTCGGAAAAAAATCAGTACGCCCTTTTGATTCAGTTTTTTTTCGTCATGTCGAGATTTCACATTTTTGACACCCTTATGAAAAAAAACTTTGTACGCCCCTCAGCCAACAGCTAACAGATTATGGGTGGGTGATTTATTGGATTTTTTTCATTTATGACCCACTTGGAAATCAAATCGGTACGCCCTTTTGGTTGCAGTTTTTTTTTTTTTCATATCAACATTTTCCAATTTTGTAACTCAGGAAAAAAATTTGGTACGTCTCTTAGTCGGATGTTCCTGATCCTTCTGGAAAAAATATTGGTACGTTTCTAGAGTCGTAGTTCTGTTATTTTTTGCTAAATCCGGTATTCCCATTTTTCTTTGTTTATCCATGGCCATATGCAACTCCGTCTCCGTTAACCATTCCGTCTCGATATCTGGCTGTCCGACAGTCAGAATTGCGCCCGCGGCGCCGCAGCTGTTGGCCAACAGTCAACAGATTCTAGGTGAGCATAATTTTCTCCATTTTTCGGATATTTTGTCGATTTTTGACCCTCTTGGAAAAAAATTCGGCACGCCCTTTTGTATTCAGTTTTTTTCGTCATGTCGACATTTTATATTTTGGCACCCTTATGAAAAAAAATTTGGTACGCCTTTGGTACGCTAACAGATATTGGGTGAGTGACTACACGGTTATTTTCCCGATCAATGGATTATTTTGTTTATTTTTAGGTTTTTGACCTTGAAAAAAATCGGTACGCAATTTTTGTTGCAGTTTTTTCTTTCACGTCGCCATTTCTCATTTTTGTCACCTTCAGGAAAACATCATGTTACGTCTGTTATTCGGATGTTCGGACTTTGGTACGTCTTTTATACGGATGTTCCTGGCCCCTCTGGAAAAAATATTGGTACGTCTCTGGAGTTGTACTTTTGTTGTTTTGGCTAGTTTCGAGTCTCATTTTTCTTGATTTTTCCTTGGCCACGTGCAACGCCGTCTACGTTTCTCATACGGATGTTCCTGACCCCTCTGGAAAAAATATTGGTACTTCTCTGGAGCCGTAGATTTGTTTTTTTCTGTTAGTTTGGAGTCTCAATAGCCAGCTGTCTGATGGTCATCATCGCGCCCGCAACGCCGCTGCTGATGGCCAACAGCCAACAGATATTGGCTGAGCGACTACACGGTTATTTTCTCTATCAATGGAATTTTTTCGACTTTTTTTCGATTTTTGACCCCCTTGAAATTAAAATCGGTACGCCCTTTTTGTTGCAGTTACTTTTCATGTCGACATTTTTTCTTTTTGGCCCCATTAGGAGAAACATGGGTCGCTATTTCGATTTATTTGGATGTTTTCGAAATAAATCACGAATTATATTTATCAACAATTATTCATTTTTTACCCACTCGAAAAAAAAATGGTATGTCTCTGAAGTCATAATTTTCCTTCTCATACGGAAGAGATATCTTGATTCCAACATTTCTCATTCTTGACTCTGAAATCATAGTTTCATTCTAAATTCCGAATTTTATCCCCTCACAAAAAAATGGTTGAAAAAATTATAAGTATCAGGTACCAGAATAGCTTCATTTTTCCAGTGACAACCAACCCCTCCACCCAACTGGCCATCGCCAACAGCTCCCAGGCGCAACTGGCCATCGCCCAACAGAACCTGGCCAACAACCTGGCAGCCCAGCAACCCCAACTCTCCTCCCAAGCCCAGCACCTAGCTCTCGCCACCACCACCCAACAGCTCACCTCCCAAGCCCAGCACATGGCCAACCACCAGCAGCTGGCTTTGGCAAACACTCCCCAGCAAGCGCAGCAAATCGCGCTGGCCAACAATCCCCAAGCGCAGCAGCTAGCGCTGGCCAACACCAGCCAGCAGCTGAGCTCGCAGGCGCAGCAGCTTGCCTTGGCCAGCACGAACCAGCAGCTGACATCGCAGGCGCAGCAGCTCGCGCTGGCTAACACCACGCAGCAGCTGAGCACGCAGGCGCAGCAACTGGCCATGGCCAACACGCCACAGCAGTTGGCCGTGGCCAGCGTGGCGCTAGCTGCGGGCACCAATCAGCAGCTGATCGCGCAGCAGAATTTGGCCACGGAGATGCACAGGAACAGTCAGATGAACGCGATACAGACGTCGCAGGCGTTGGCGTTGTCCAACGCCACGCAGCCGATGGTTTCGCTTGCAGCTGGGGCAAATCAGCAACTGATCGCGCAGCAGAATTTGGCCACGGAAATGCACAGAAACAATCAGATGAACGCCATTCAGACGTCCCAGGCGATAGCGATGTCCAACGCCACGCAGCCGATGGTTTCGTTTCCGATCATGACGCAGACAATGAGTCACGCGTTGACTCATTAGTTGGCGGGGTTTTGCGGGAAAGAATGCTGGTTCGAGGAGAGTTAGCGAACCAGCAGCTGCCAGCAAACAATCGGCAGCTGATTGCGCAACAGAATTTGACCACCGAGATGCACAGGAACAGAAACGCGTTACAAACTTTGCAAGCGTTGGCGTTGTCCAACGCCACGCAGCCGGTTGTCTCGCTGGCAGCTGGGGCTAATCAGCAGCTGATCGCGTAGCATAATTTGGCTATGGAAACGCACAGAAAAAATCAGATGAACGCCATTCAGACATCCCAGGCGATAGCGATGTCCAACGTCACGCAGCCGATGGTGTCATTTCCGATCATGACGCTGACAATGAGTCACGCGTTGACGCAGACAATGAGTCTCGCGTTGACTCATTAGTTGACGGGGTTCTGCTGGATAGGTTCGAGGAGAGTTAGCGAACCAGCAGCAAATTGCTTAGCAGAATTTGTCCACAGAGATGCACAGAAACGGTAGAATCCAACGACACGGTTTCGTTTCCCATCATGACGTAGACGTGACTCATTGTCACGCGTTGACTCATTAGTTGGCTGTTTTTTTGGGGGGGGGGGGGGGGAAGTGTGCTAATTCGAAGTGAGTTGGCGAAGATAATAGGATATATTTATTTAGGTTTTTCTGGTTTGTTCTATGGCCAAATATGATCGCCGATTGACGCCTAACCTACAAAATGATCAACGGAAACAAAGGTGCATGAGACGATACATACGTGATGGAAACTGATGTGAGATAATAGTGACAAAAAATCTTGTGGTATAAAAACTGGTGAAGAATATAACTAGACTTATTGTATATTCCCATCATGAGTTGTGACTGATAAACTTTCTGCCGCAAGCAGTAACAGTGAAACTATACATTTCCATAAGTTTCTTATATGATATGTTTCATCCTTACATAACTTAGAGCAAAACTGTGAAGATTTGGATAACAAATTGAACAATGGTCATAATTCCAAACTGATTTATTTTTTGTTGATAGGCTCATGATTAGGTGAGATAGATCTGGATCTTAGTTATTTATTTGATTTCAATTTAATTTTGTGTTACCATAGTCTTTTGAATTTTCCTTATGTACTAATACATTTTTTGAAAAAAACACACTCCTTTTTTCATTTAATTGTGACAACCTTTGAAATTTTGTGTCCTCGCCATTCCCAAGTTTTTCCAAACATGATATGTAGGTACTGGCGGGTAGGTAGGTACTCTTGAAAAATATACATGATTTGACATCTGGACATAACAAATCTGTATTATGGATTAAAAAAATGTCATTACCAAATACCAAAGCCATCAAATTAACATGAATATAATAATTTTTGAATTACAATCATTTGTATTCAATAAGTTTCCATTAAAATAAGAACAAACTAAAAAGCATATATCACATTTTAGTTGGGAGCATATAACACTATCTAATAATCATATATATTAATTGATTCCACATAAAAAATAACATCCTATCACCACAACTTGAAAACAGCTAGTGTTTTTTCTTCAATTCATTGAATCTCCTTGTCAAATCATCAAAATCGATGTCATCTTTGGTCTGTGAGTTAGAACCATGTGGTTGTGGTAAAGTTGATGGTACAGACGGTAATTCTGGTAAATCGTACGTCTTACCATTCATTTTCAACCTTGGAGCCGGTTTGGGTTTGTCATCATTGTCCTAAAAATATGAAAAAACACTGAGGCTACAATAATTCTCAGTGAAATAGACCCCACAAGCGATTTTGACTAATAATAATGGAAGCATATTTCATAAAAGCATCAAGGACAGCCATGTGATATGTTATGTGAAAATAGTTATTCACAAACAGGGTGAAGCTATGTGAATAAGTTTGAAAAAAATTAGGGGTTGACTCCTTGCCATTTCTTATGAAAATGGCAGAAATTTTTACTTATTGATGAAAACCCGATTTTTTATTAAAACTATATCTAATTTTTCCATAAAACATGAATAGAAATCACCCCTTACATTCTTTTGCATCTATTCATTTACATCCTGTATACTATCAATGTTTATACAGTGAAGTCATAAACTGTTCCCACTTTTGTCTAACAGACCTCAACTATGTCAATATACAGGGTGTCCGCTAAAAGGAGGTCAATCCATTGACCATAATATATTCTTTGAACAAAAACAATATGAGTTTCTAAATACCATTTTTCAGTGTAGCCCTTCATATTCAATATACAGGGTGTCAAAGTTGGAAATTGAAAACTGTATTTTTTTAATTACTGGCGTATTAAAAAAGATATTAATCTCAAAATTGGTACATTACTTCAGCACCAAGAGTTACATCGTGTGAGGAAAACAAAACAGAAAATAACTGTCAAATATTCAAAATACAGGGGGTCAAGTACACACTTTCCCCCATGTTTTATTTGTACGTGCGCTAATGACTTCCTATCTATTTTTCTTCAAGTGGTCAATCATTTTTGAGTATTTTTTGTCTCTTGTAAAATTTTGAAGAAATCATTTGTTTTTCAGATAATTCGAAAAGTACTGGTTATTGTTTGATCCCTATGCAGCTTATGGTAATCTCATAATGTTCACATACTCCTGACTATTTCGTCGAAATTGGAAGAGGGCGTATTTTTTTACGTACGAAAAGGTGAATATGGAAATACGGGGTGTTCAGAGCGAATGTATTAAAATGATTTTTACAAAAAAAAATTATAGAAATTCAACATGTCTAAAAAAAAGTGTGCTTGATATGACCTTCAATTTTTGGAATACACATGCGGGCCCTTTTAATTAATTGAATTAAATAATGATTTTAGGAGGATGGGGGGGGGTCGATTGACGAGCCCACCCTTTTAAAGAATTATTAGTTTTTAATTTCCAACTTTGACTCCCTGTAATGAAAAATGGTATTTAGAAACTCATATTGTTTTTGTTCAAGGAATATATGGTTAATAGATTGACCTCCTTTTAGCGGACACCCTGTATTCATTAAATAAAATATTATATCCTACATGTCTCCAAAATAGTCTCTGACGGTTAAATTTTTGTTGTCAATTCCCCATTGAAATTGGAAATGTATAATTTTATTTTCACCTTGGCAAATCATGTCAAAATATTCAAAATAAAAAAGTCTAGTTAACTCAATGTAAGCCATTCATGAAATACTCAAAATTTGTATAAAGAACTATTTGGATACTGTGAAATGTGCTGAAAATATTTGATGAATTAATCACAACACAAAAAAGCATTGGTTCTATCATCTAATTGATCAAATTCAAGGCTGATCATCATCCTACCTCCATGTTGTCATCAAGAGTAGGGTCTGTAGGAGTTTCCTAGAAAATTATTGGTAGGATATCAATATTTGAGTTGATTTCATTAATTTTGTTTCAATGGGTGATGGATGGCATGAAATGGATGAAAGTAAATTACTGTCTAAATTTGATATTTCAGTAAGGGATTTTTGTGGAAAAATGTAAATGAGCAATAATTTTTAAAGTGAAATTAAGAATAAATAAATTACCTGTAAGTTCACACCAGGATATAAGTTGTGATATGTTGGTAAATTATTATCCTGGAATGACAAAAATAAAAAAAATATATACTCATTGCAAAAAAATATGATGTCACAAAAATACTCATATCAAAAGAATTATTTCAAAAACAAAATAAAACAACATTTTCAAAATACCAATCTCTCCATAATGGAGTAATTGTGAAAAAAATATGTACCAAAATTACTATGAACTGGTTTTGCTAGGGAAAAATCAAATAAAAATTTCATAAATTCAATTTTTCAGTACTAGTATTGATGCTGTGATTCTTATATTTTGCATGACTTCAGCATTTATCAATTTCCATTGATAAAGTTTTTAGCTTCAACAATTTGAGATGAAAGAAAACTGAATTATGTATGACTTACAGTGTTGTCAGTGTTAGACTCTTTTTCATCCTCTGGTGGTATATTGTAAGAAAATCCAGATGGTGGAGCAGATGGTCCAACATTCAACTCTTTTTCATTCATTGGCTAAAAAGAAAACATTTCTTCATTATTTCATCACAATTGCATTTGAACAACCATTGCCTTACTGGATAAGAAAAAGCTGCAGGCCCAGGCATAGGATCCATCAAATGTGGTAATGGTGGAGGTAAGGGATACCCCATGAAACCAGGAGGTTGAGGCATTCCACCACCTCCCAAATTATTGGAATTATTTGATGATAGATCAATTAACAATGCATCATTGCCTAAAATATGAATATTTCATTACCTACCATTCATTGATATAATAAAAATAAATTCCAACCTCTTTCCATTGCCATAATTTGTGGGTCAGGTTCATATGGAATATTGTAGCATTTAGATATTTCAATCATGTATTTTTCAACTAATAGCTTTGGTGGGCTGTGTATGGACAATTTATGCTTCAATTTGGCACTAATAGCCTCAATTGATTCTATTTTGCAAGCTTCTACAAAGCTTGGGCCATATTTTGAACCCAAGAGGTCTGCAATTACTTTCAATTCCTATAACAATGAAGTACCTTATAATTGAAAATTCCACTGCCTTACATGAGTGACTAACTTGAATGTCTGATTGTAAACGAGGTGATACCCAAATGAGACTGGAGACAGCTTCTGAAATGCCATCATCTAATTCCTTCATGTTTGATATGAGACCAAACCTGGCAAGCAGGAGATCACAATACATTTCAACAAGCTCAAGGGCTTCAACCAGATAATCTTCCCTGAGTATAGAAACATTATTCAGTAAATATTTCAGACGTATTATATACGCAACTAAACTACCTGATTATGGTTTCCACTCTGATTTTCGCCCTTTCGACTTTTCCTGCTAAAATGTAATCCCCGATTTCTCTTCTAGACTTCTCGATGAGCTCAGTTTTCTTTTTCTGTAAAAGTTTGAGCCTGGAAATCGCCAGGCGCAAGTTTGTCTTCAATTTAGGGTAGTTGGGACCACTCGCGAACATATTTCAAGTTTATATTTTCAAAATATTGATGACAAAAACAAAATTATAAAATAAAAATTATTGGTCAATGAATCATCGCAATTTGCATTCATCGCCCTGAAAAACAACTGTCAATTGTCAAATAGGTGGACAAACGTCAAAATTCTTCTTCTTATGTGATGAAAGTCCATTGTCACTTGCCAGCTTGAGAAAGTATATACACTGCTCTAACAAATTAAAACCAATTGCTATCCTACTACCGGCTGCTTTCGACCGTCATCTGATAACTAAATGATATACAGGGTGGCCCACGGTCGATGGTACCTTAGACGTATACGGAAAACGGTACATTGGATTATCCTGAAAATTTGGTTACTCCAATAAGCGATTGTAATATAACGATTCAAAATATTTTCAGCGATGATGCAGCGTTGCCACTTTTACCAAAAAGTAGCATCATCTTTGTTATTTCAAATGGAACACCCTGTATTTCATTGCGTTTTTAGATTCTTCTTGAAGAGCTGATTTCATCAATGATTCACACTTGGGGTCTAGCAGGAATTATTACAGAGATATAGGGCGGTGTTCAAAATCGAGATTTTTCAATTTCAGGAATTTTTTGTGTCGAAACTATTCATTATCGATCAAAACGGCTTACATGTCCCTATCTTAACTTTTGATTCACTATCTACTGACATTTAATTGGAACAGATACAGGGTGATCAAAATTTTGAATCTTGGACCATCCTGTATTTTTTCCAATTAAATGTTGGTAGATAGTTAATCAAAAGTTAATACAGGGACATGTAAGCCGTTTTGACTAATGATGAATAGTTTCGACACAAAAAAATCCTAAAGTTGAAAAATCTCGATTTTGAACATCCTATATATCTCTGTAATAAGTCCTGCTAGATCCCAAGTGTGATACATTGATGAAATCAGCTCAACGAGAGGAATCTAAAAAAGATAATGCTACTTTTTGGTAAAAGTGGCAACGCTGCTTCGCTGAAAATATTTTGAATCGTTTAGATCACAAACGCTTATTAGAGTAACCAAATTTTCAGGATAATCCAATGTACCGTTTTCCGTATACGTCTAAGGTAGGTACCATCGACCGTGGGCCACCCTGTATAGGTTCGCAATGCCATACAGGGTGGACATAGAAGAATTCTATAAATATTTGCAAATTTAACGCTCTGTATCTCGCAAACGCGGCCTTTTACGACTCCTGTTTATGACAACTTCTTCATTCTTTGAGACGCCCTATCACCTCTCAAAGTGCGTCCCACATATTACCAAACACCCTGTATAACATTTCGGTGTAAGATAACGCTCGAAATTTGCAGTCGGCTCACCAACTCCTATTAAATGGCCTACTTGATTTTAAGAAAAACCCATTATATTAATATAATTTTATGATATATAGGTAAACATATTAAAGATCATGATATTATGTATCTATCTCCAGAATAGCCAATAGTATGTTGAATTTCATCATTTAAATCAATGCTATAAGTTGTGCCTGCAGGGTCTGGTGGAATTTTTCCATCAACTGGAATCCTAGCTGTTGTTACAAACAGTTTATCAATTTTCTTTCCTCCAAATGAAACTGAAGTCACCTGTAGATGAAAAATTATAATTAAGCGGCGATAAATTTCCTGAACATAAACGCACTTCATCGTATACCAAAATCATAGTATACAAATTAATGAAAGCTGCAAAAGATGAACTTACTTGTGGAGTAGGTAACACAATTTTTTTCAATACAGATCCATTTTCCGGATTGAACTTGATTAAATCGGAACCGTATATTGCAGTAACCCACAAATTTCCATCTGAATCAATGGTTAAACCATCTGGCAATCCACCTATGTTATTGGCTTTAAAGCTGAACACTTCTTTTTTGTTACCTTGAAATGAATAACTGTTAAAGGGAATATTCGGGACAAAGTCAATAAAAATTGCGTACTGAGTGATCCTGAATTGGAAATATCGAATTGGGTGACACACGGTTCTAAAGTATCGATATAATACATTTTCATTTTTTGCGTGTCCCATGCTAAACCGTTGGAAATTCCAATGCCGCCAAGGTGTTTTTTCAATTTCCCTTTCTCTAAACTGTAAAGTGCTCCTCTTCCACGTACAGTGCTGCCATCTGAATTAGTTGCACCCATTGTACCTAAACAGAATATTTTAGTATGTATTCTATCCACATTTTTTACTATAGATGAATTCACATTAAACTGTTACCAATGGATTTTGAATCGAAATGAGCGACTCAGAGAGACAGGATGTACCAAAACGATTATGTCACGTCGCATCCCGTTGAAATCGCGACCACGCAACTGAAATACTACACCTTTTCCAATTTTGGTTCAAAAAGCGTCAAGTTGATTTCAAAAAGTATCAATTGAATTTCAAATCAGTCATTTTAATCTCAAAAAGTATCAATTTTATTTCAAAATTATCAATTCAATGTCAAAATGCGTCATGTGTATTTGAAATAAGTCATTTTAATTTCAAAAAGTATCAAATGTATTTCAAAATTATCAATTCGATTTCAAAACTGTTCATTTTTACTGATGATGCCACAATGACAGGAAACAGAATCCAGATAAGAATCCAATAACAGGGTGAATGAAAATATCTCCCAATACCCATCTTACCTTTGCGTGTGCTTTTTCAGTTTTCAGTGAAATTCAAATGATACATTATGAAATACATTTGATATTTTTTTAAGTACAAATGACTATTTTGGAGTTCGAAGTGTTAGTTTTTGACGTATTTAGAAATTGAATTGAAAATTTTGAAATACATATGATTCATTTAGAAATCAAATTGACTAATCTGAGAAACAAATGATGCTTGTTGAAATTGAAATGACAATTTGGAAATACGATTGACCATTTTTGAACTAGAATTGGAAAAGGTGTAGAACTAAATTCGAACGAATTTTCCAAAAAATCAGATCTCTAATTTGAGTGAGGTTGAATTTTCGTCGAAAGATCCTGGTATATTCACCTGCCCAAAGTCTTCCCCAAGGATCCACTTTGGCCCCGTTCAGTCTATTGCCTTTCAGCTCCTCTTCTTTTTCTACTTCTACTATCGTTTCCACTTTCGAAACTTGTGAACTTTTGCCATCCCAGTCAACAAATACTAATTTCCTCCCTAATCCTGCTATGAATTTGTTGTTCGTTCCTTCTACAGGAAACATAAACGCTAAAGGTTCGTTTCCTATCAAGATGAAAGTTTGTCAATTATTACATATAATTTTATGTAGTTATTCGGTTTTGATTAAATTACACAGCTTTTTGGTACCTACATAATTATACTCACCAACTTTTGCTTTGGTTACTTTTCCTGTATTTTCATCGTATTTATACACATCGGAATTAGGGATATCTACAAAGATTGCACTTTGTGTTGCTATGTCCCAATGGATTCTTGTCCCCACATCCAGTGGTGGACTAATGGGTGTTATTTGAATATCTATTGACATCGCACGGAATTTCAAATGGAACTGGTGAATGTACACTTTAAAGATTACAACTCTTATGGAATATCTACACGAATATCCCAGTGAAATGATATGAGGTATAAAGGTATTTGTTTTTTGATGTAATAAAAACACTTAGATAAAATTCATATAAATGTTTTGACCTCTAATGATTAGATAACACTGAGTTTTTCTGGGGAAAGCGAGTGTTTGTTGGTGATCAATGACAATAAAGTCGAATAAATCAAATTCTTCGATAGAGCAAACATACATTTATTCAGTACAGAAATTTGATTTGTAGTTTTATCAAAGAACTACACTGATTCCTGGATATCCTTTTGCATTCAATCCTGTGACTTTGTAAGTACCACCATGCTCTGGTGGAGGTAAAATTTTACCGTCGATTGTGAACTTACCACTAGTTACGTAAAGTTCATCCAAATTTGGCCCTCCAAAAGCAACAGATGTAACCTGAAATTCAAATTATAAACTGCTCAACACATGATACGTAAAATCGCATTTTTCATCATATCTTTCGATTTCCTCTACCAATTTTCAATGATTTTTCAGTTTCTGAAAGCTCGTTTCATTGACTATCGAACCTATGGATATGACTATTTCATCTTTTCCGGGTGAGATTCTACAGGATGATAATCATAGCTGTGCATTTCTACAAAAAATTTCAAACGCTTCCGTTTGGAAGAAAAACTTTTCCATTACTTTTTGGGGTCAAAAACATATTACTTCATATATTTTCTCAATACTGTGAGAACATTTTTGAAATTGAAATTGTCATTTGAAATGTTCACCGCAAAAGAAATCACATCCTGATACTCGTTAATCTACTGCAATTGTGATGAATTCTGTCAGTTGCATGGTATATCTCGGCAGCAACTTTTATTTAAACGGCATCCTGTATATTTTCCAGTCTATCTCATTTGCCTTGAAATTATCTTCTAAAAATCTATCACAAAGTGAGAAAGACGCTCTGAAAATCCGGTTTTTCTAACATTTCCAGTGGTTTGATCTTGCAATAGATTCTGTAGCAACTTGACATGGTGATGTCAACCTCTCCTACACGCTTTGATCGTAAATTATGCATTATATATCTCAATAAAACATTCCGAAATTTCGAAAATTTTTATACAGTATCGAGAAAACATATGAAGTAATGCTTTGATTATCATCCTGTAGAATCTCATCTAGAAAAGATGATTTAGTCATATCCATAGGTTCTATAGTCAATCAAACGAGCTTTCAGAAACTGAAAAATAATTGGAAATCGGTTTAGGAAATCGAAAGTTATGATGATTCAAATAATTTTATCGAAAAAATGCGAATTTACGTTTCATGTGTTTATCAGTTAAAAGTTTCCCACATCCTCAAAAAAAAGCAGGAAAATTTTGATTCGAAGTTACGTATACTTCTACCTGTTTTGCCGGGATTGGTATGGTTTGTAGAAGCGTCTCAGGCTTTCTGGGATCAATTTTGATAACTTTAGATCCGTTGAAAACGGCTACCCATAGGTTACCATCTGTATCGATGGTCATACCATCTGCACCAACTATCTCATCATCCATTTTCTCCAAAGTGAATATCGGCTTACCATTCCCTGAAAAAATAGCATTTATAATATCTATACAGGGTGTCTCAGTAAGGTCCGAGAGGTACGATATTATGGAAACCATAAACCTCACAGCTCCGAAAAAAAAAAATTTGAGACAAAATTGAAATTATCATTCGAATGAGCCCAAGATGATTGAATTTGGATAAGGAGTATCACAGTATCTTCGCCCCCTACTAGTCATTTTAGAAACTTGGAAATATTTTGAATCAATTTCTCATCGCTGTTTTTCTCAATATTTGTTTTCAGAAGCTGTAATGTTTATGGTTTCCATAATATCGTACCTCGCCGACCATAAGTGGGATACCCTCTATACCTACTATTCATAATCTGACTATTATTACCTATTGTTCCTTTTTCTATATCGAAATCGTATTGGTAAATACTGCCTTTGAGTGTGTCGTTGTAGTACATTTTTTTGAGTTCTGCATTCCAAGCTAAGCCATTGGATATACCGATTTTACCCAAGTGCTTTTTCACTTGGCCATTTTGGAAAGTGTACAATGAACCTTTTTCATTTTCGAAATGACCGAGTTCCCGTTCGGGGCCCATGGTACCTAAAAATTAAAAAAGAAGATTGAAAAATCAATGGAATAATAAACTTCAGACAAATGAAATTCATGAACCACTGATAAACATTCAGAAATACATCAACTGGCATTCAAATCAGTCAAGTAGAAGAAAAAGAAAACTATAAAAAGTGGAATATAGATATTATATTATGCAGATTGAAGGCATATTAGCGGAACTTCGACAAACGATAAAATATCTTATTTCAAGGTTAGAAGAGAAGTTCCTACGAAAGTTAAAACGTTCCATTTTTCGAGATACTAGCTGTTGAACCGTTAAAATAGGGAATACACGTGAAAATATTCTCATTACCGGCGCCTGATGTATGAGCTATCTACAGTATGATGCAAATGTATGGAATAAATTCATTTCAAAACAAGACGACTTCCGAAAAAAATCCAAAAAGTAAAGTTCAGAACTTTTTTATCGATGTATTTTTTCAACTAGACGACCCTTCGATGTTCAATTCTCAGTAGAAGATCTCTGCAAGATTCGGTTAACCAATTGATAATCCATTTCAATTTCAATCTTCTTTTGCAAAATTTTGACTATTGGATAGACGATCAGTAGACCTTTCAAACGAGGTGTCACATGACCCCTGTTTGTATTTAAAAAAACCGTCCATTACGTCATTACTCCAACACCGTTGACGTAACATCTCTCATATGAATGTCATGAGATGAGGTTTCAAAAATTAAAACTCACGTGTTTTTGGAATTTCTTCAAATGTCGCCCATTTCTGAAATAATGAATTTATTCCATACATTTGCATCATACTGTATATATCGTGTCATGGCATAATATATATAGTAAACTATGGTCATAGATGAAAACCTAAAGTAATCTCCACAACTTTTATTAGAATGATCAAAGATCAATCGTAACGGAACATCTAAAGATTTTCAAAATCTACAGGGTGATACGTTTATGGGAGTAGACACGTCCTTATTCCCCCCAAACTTTTCCGTAATACGCCTCTGGCATCTTTCAGTGATCAAATTATATGGATCGTTCAATTCAGAGGCTTTTTTTGCTCTTCAAGATTTTTTGAGAAACGAACCGTTTTTGAGATAAAAAAGCATATACGGTCTAAAACATGTTGATTTTGCCTATTTTTCGCTTAAATTTTATTCAACTGAAAAAAAAACCTTGACTTTTTACCCTCTGTATCCCCAATACTGATCCAGATTGGACTCGTGATTGCAATTTTAATGAGTACATTTCATTGCATTTTCAACGAAAATAAAATAGTTATTTATTATCGATGTGAAATTTGAATTTTTTAACTGGTACCTACTACCTAGTACACCAGTGTTTGCAGGAATCTTTTTGTAGGCATCTTTATTGTTGCTATGGAAACTTCGAGAAACCTTTTGATGCTAATTTAATTCTGTGTTTCAATTGCGAATTTAGTGGTTGTTTAGTAATTTAGGTAAATGCGAAGTGGAATGGAAAATATAAAAGGAGTTTCAGTACTTTCTCGGAGACGGTGTTGGCTTATTTCTGGCACAACAAAAGCCATCAACAGTGCACCTTAATATCCAGGAAAAAGTACTCACGGAAAAAAATGTAATTTATGAAAAGTGACATTTTGTAACCTGGCAACTGTGATAAAATGTCAAAGTTTTCTCTCGTCACAGAAAAAAAGAGTATTTCCTATTTTCTATAGAACTGAACATTTTTTCATATTTCGATATAAAATTTGGAAATAGAGTCAATGACACACCCTTTAATGGAAATCGCATCAGCTTATAGAAATACTAAAATTCATTTTTTTACAGGTGTACAGGTATACAAGGTATTCCTGAGTTATTTTTAGGAATTTAATCAGAATTGAGTGATTCAATAACCTATTTTTAAAATTCCACCGAAACAAATCTTGAGATTTAGTATCGTTACCTGCCCAAATTCTTCCAGAAGGGTCACATTTTCCATCATTGATCCTATTGTCAAGACTGTCAGGATCATTTTCAACTTCATACAAAATCTTTATAATCGACACATTTTTGGAAACTCCATCCCAATCTATCAAGACCAACTGTCTTCCTATGGTCACAACAAACTTGTTTTTCTCACCTCTCACAGGGATTATTAGAGAAACATTTTTGTTGGTATCTGGAAAAAAAAATTATAAATCTGCTGCCTTATGATATGTAGGTTCGGGAAGATATAAAGGGTGTATCTAAATAACACCGAAAATGTAAAAACTTCACAAACGATAAGATTTTCACGAAATTCACGACACAACATGTTTCGCTAACACAGTATAGCTTCGTCAGGTGATATACTGGTACAATGAACAATGTTCAATGTTACATCTTGATTCTGCTACTTCAATAATTGCCCAAAAAAAATTAACTCACGCTGCTCTAGCTGAATTCAATAAATTACCTCATAATATAAAAAATTGCAGATATATTTCAAAATTTGAAATTGAATGAAAAAAAATATGATTTTATTACGAAATGGATAAAATTGATACTTTGCCATCTACTGATTAGTCCCTGTTGCTATGTTTATGACTTGATCGATTAAGTATTTTTAGATTTTTTAGATTTTTGTTGTTGTTGTTGTCACCTTATGTTATTTTATAATTGTTGTTTGTAATCAACTTCCTACACTGAAATGACGTCACTGGGGAATAATAAGGTGATGTATTTAAAAAAAAATCTCATCTTACCAATAACTGCTTTAGTGTATGTTTGAGTAGCAGGCACATATCTATGTATGGACTTTCCTATAATATCCACATAATAAAGACTTTGGGTGTCTGCATCCCAATGGGGTCCTTCACCCAATTCTGTACTCTCAACATTCGTTAGTCTCTCAACTTTTGGAGCCATGTTTATTTTACTGAAATTCGTTAGTATAGATACATATTATATAAACTTTAAAGTATGATAAAACTTAACCTCGAGAGATAAATGCGATGGAACAAAGATAAGACTTTTTTTTTTGTTGTCAACGAAACTTCATATTGGTCATTATCTAATTAAGTATTGATTATGATTATTGATTCCATTTCCTAACATTTTTCAAACAAACGTCAAAAAACATAGTTCTAAAGTATAGTAATATGCTCAGCTTAATATAAAAATAGTGTTGAACCGGCTTAAAAGGAATTGATTATTGTTAAACATTCAGAAATAAATGATATCTTGGATGTTTGCTCGATTGAGGACCATAAAGTGTAAATACAAAAATCTCATATAAGTAGTTTACATACAATGCGCGAAGTATTTATACCTTGTGCATCGTTTTATTTCGCGTACTGCTTCGCACATCGATACCATATAGTTCAATAGTGTAACACCTAAAAAATCGCAGCTTTGGGAAAATCGCAATTGAAAATTCAGCTCATAATAATATAAAATAATAGCCCTGCCATAGTATTCTATTCACTTCCTTAAATCGACAAATTTAGAAAAAAAAAACGTTTGGTAAAAAGAAGCTCTGTGATCAAAAATCATCATCATCATCATTATTAGATGAGTAAGTACCATTACTACAATCACTACAGGGGGGGTGTATAATCTCTGACTACAGGAACAATGATATAACATAGTATTATTAAGTTTGTTTTGAATGTTGAAATCAACCATTTTGAGCTATGCAATGTAACAACTCTGAATCACTGAAAATATTTCACAGTTCAAAACTGTAACAAGTCTTGATTATTGTATCGAGTTATTACAGTATGGAATTATATGGAATAGAAGTTTCCTTCAGTTCTATAGAGTAACTAGCACCATCTCTTGGTCAGTACTGGAGCTTTCAGTTGTTACAGTATAGCACGTGAAAGCTAACAAAATGATGAATCAGATAGCGTATACAACTCAAAATGGTTATTTTTCGAGTTGTTACATTATTGAACTATGGTATCGACATGTTGTGGTAACGTAGGAAACTGAAAAATAGTGTCACTTCGCAAATTGTTATCAATGCGCGAACCTTGTCATCAGTGGCGTAACTACTATACCGCGAAACCCCTGGGGCCCTGGATCCACCAACCAGCCAAATTGGTTGATACATGAGTATTATTCAATAATATGCCACAGAAATAATTTTTCCATTTCTGCGAATAGTGCAGGCATGTTTTTTTCAGTGTAGGTCCAGGGTGATGTGTGAAATCAACGACATACAAGGCAATTATTTCAAAGGGAGAACTTGATTAAAAAACTAGTGGTGCTTCAAAAAGAAGAAGGCAACAAAAGTTAGATGAGAAGTGTAAAATTTCCAAGATTATCACGTTCTTTACGAATACTATAATATACTACTGTTTCGGATAATACAGTTGAATATTATGATGAATGTCCATCAAGTAGTAGCAGCATGATGATTGAAACAGAAATGGATGTTGACTCTGCAATTATTCTTCACATCTACGTCCTCCTTTGGTTGTTGATAGATACCTTTATTTTGTGCCTCGGTGTACACATCTTGAAAGATATAGGAAATTTTTTGTCCCAGTCCTTATGGTCTCACCTGACTAATACGGCCGGTGCTGATTCACAATTCAGTCTTTTATTTTGTGTCGAAGTGATCACAAGTGTTAATAGCGAATTAGTTTTGGTGTAATTTTACGTGTTTTATTCAAAATCCCGAAACTCACAAGAGAAAAGAGGAAATTGATGGATGAGATGGGGAATATCAAGAAGAAATTAGCTCGAATGGAGAAGAACATTACCCAAGCTTCGGAAACTGACGGTTCAACGAGCTGTAAGTAATAAATTACATATTTGTTAATTTTTTTTTTGGTTTCCCATGACCATGGGCGTAGTGTTGTTAAAAACATTACAAATAAGGAAATGAGGAAAGATAAATGTATGTTTGGTATTATTTAGTGACATTGGGCACTAAAACCGATATGCACTTGTGACATTGGGCACAGTGGAAAAACACATAACACTAACTATGACGTTGGGCATGGTTGATGCAATAAGGTGATATGATAATCAAATGACGTGCTAGCAGTTCGTTTGTTGTACCTCAATGATATTGGGCACTTTCGAAATTTTGGGCATAAATAGTGTGGGCCCTGCAAAAACGGGAAGCACTCTCAACAATGATCAAGTATCAACTTGGACTTCCTTCTACGAGAAGGAGTGCGATTGAATTCTCGAAATGAGCTCCTGAAATACCCAATACCAGACAATCTAACAGCTCTAACACCCCCAAAAATGAATGGAGAATGGAATTCTTTGATGCCATCAGAGTTTGCAATATTGTCCGAAAAATGTTTAGTGGCACTACAGGAACAAATTGGGATGGGTTGTCAGCTTTAATCACAATCCTACCTCCTGTCCCTTTCCTCCCTAGGAACGAACGATGTTCCTTGAACAGTATAGGGATTTTCTTGCGTGCGCTCCAAGCGATAAAAAAAAGGTGATGAATCCTGAAGATTACTTAATTTTAACGCCAGAGAGGATTCTACAAGTGTCAAAGCAGGGCAAATATTTCCAAATACTCATCATGCCTTATCTATGAAGAGGGGGACGAATATGGTTCCATACATCAACTTGGAAACAAAAGCGGCATCCCAGCAGTCTCCAATCGATGATCTATTATTTGGATCAAATTTCATGGAGAAAGTGAAGAACTGTCAGTCACTGGAGAAATTAGGACAATAACTGAAGAGAAATATGTTCAAAGAAGGTGGAGTAAAAATTAGAAAGACTACAGAAAATTACAGGAGCAGCTTTAAGAAACCCAAAATGAAAGCAGAAAAAAGGGAGGAAGAAGGATATGCAGTGATAAACAAGCATCAGACTCAACCCCGACGCCAGAACAGGGAATACAGGGAGAAGTATTAGCTCACGTAAATGACACGCAATGTTATGCTGGTCGTTTGAAATATTTTCATGGAAATTGGTCAGAATTCACTGACAATAATATAATTCAAGACTGATTACTAAGCTTCAGTATACCATTTACCACAACTCCATATCAATTGTATGTCCCTGTTTTCAACATTGAGAAATCCGAATTCGAAATACCTACATGAACTTGAAGGTTTAATTAAAAGAGGTGCTATTGAACGTTGTGTTCATACTCCAGGTGAATTTTTGTCATCGTACTTGCTCACAATAAAATAAAAAACGAAAAAAAAATAAAAACGAAAACAAAGATTCATTTGGAATCTCAAAAAGTTAAACGAGTATATACTAGCACCACATTTCGAAATGGATAATTAATCCTGTTATGAAGCTCTTGACACATGAGTGCTTCATGGGAACTATTGATCTAAAAGATGCATATTTTCTTATACCAGTTGCACTAGAAGATAGAAAATATTTGAGATTTCAATTTGATGACAACTTGTTTGAATTCACAAGCCTACTCTTCGGCCTTAACACTGGTCCGTATGTTTTCACAAAATTAATGAAAACTTTCGGAAAATATATGAGACTCAGAGGTTGAACATCAATTACCTACCCACTTGGATGACACACTCATTATGGAAAATACATTTTCTAGGTGTCAATATTTCGTTAATAAAGCAGAAAAAGTTCTCTCAATGCTGGGTTCTAAACAAATTATGAAAAAAGTCGAGTTGAGCCTTCCTGCAAAGTGAAATATTTGGGGTTCATATTCAATTCGAAAAATATGACCATCAGTTTGCCACAACAAAAAATTACGGATGTTATATTATGTCTGAGATCGATCGCAGAAAAACATAGGTGCAAAATCAGAACCTTCGCATCTTTGGTGGGAAAATTGATATCAGTTTCCCCTACAATAAGATGACTGGCTCTATTCAAAAAAGTTGGAGACTGAGAACATTTAAGCACTCAGGCATAACCAGGGAAACTTTAATGCGAACATGCAACTATCTCCTACACTGGGAGATGAAATTGAGTGGTGGTTGTTTGATATAACCAAGGAAGGAGAAGAAGTAGAGCAAAAACCGTTTTTCCTTGAAATATTTTCAGATGCCTCAACCACTGGCTGGGGAGGGGTTTGTGGTGACAAAGTAGCTAGAGGGTTTTTAGAGCTAAGAGGAGAAAACATATAAACTGTTTGAAAATACAAGCAGTATTCAGAGCTCTCAAAAGTTCTCAAAAAATCTCCGAACCGTAATATTCCTATAAGAATCGATGATGTCACAGCCGTGGCATGCATCAATAAAATGGGGAGCACTCGTTTCGGACACCTTGATGAAATTTCAAGAGACCTATAGCTCTGGTGTGAGAATAAGAATATCACAGTTTTTGCTTTATATTTCAGTTCATTGGATAACGTAGATGCGGTCAAACTTTCAAGGTACACTTCCGTGGATACAGAATACGAATGGAATGCTCAAGTATTTCAGCAAGTCGTTGAAAGACTTGGTGTACCTCAAATAGATTTGTTCGCATCATCTCTCAACAAAAAGGTGAGAGATTCGTTTCTTGGGGTCTGGATCAAGGATCAATTGCAACAGATGCATTCAAAATCAGTTGAAGTAATCTAAATTTTTATACATTACCCCCATTTGCTGTTGTCCACAAAATGCTACAAAAAATTGTAATCGATGAGGCAACTGGTATTATCGTTGTTCCTTCGTGGCCATCGCAACCCTGGTACTCAACCTTCTGCGAACTTTAAGTTGAGAAATCATCAACATTTTTTCCTCAAAAACGATTATTGCTATCTCATTCTAGGGAAGCTCATCTTCTCTACGGCTCCCTTTCCCTGGAGGCAGCGAAATTATCAAGCAAATGAAAAAGTACTCCTGTGTTCTCAAAAAATGGTGGGAGTTTGGTATTTTGAGGGTTTTGAGCCATGTACTTATAGTATGGATAATATTTTGAAATCCTCATCAAAGCTGGTCAGAGAAAATATGTCCCATTCAACTTTGAACACATCGAGATCTACTCTGTCACTATTATTTGAAATCATATAAAATGATGAAATAGTTCTCAACAGCTAAAGGAGGCTCATAATCTAAATCCCTTTTTACCAAAATATTCTCAGTCATCCTCCTATAGTGTTGGAGAGACTGAGCAAGTTATGTTCACTAGAACGAATTACATAGAAAGAACTAACTAAAAAAAAAAAAAAAAATTGTGACTTCACTCGCATTAGTTTCAGCACACAGAGTTCAAATTCAAACATTGTCATTGATTACTTCAAATAATATAGTGAGAAGGAATGATTGGATAGAAATAAATATTAGTTAACGAAAAAAAAAAAAAAAAAACGGGTAGAAATAGATTGCAACCATTACTTATTTTCTCATACTCCAGGGAGAGACCTGAGAGTTATGTTTAGCATCTACTATCGAAGATTTTATATCAATTATAAGTTCGATACGACCCAAAAATGTCTAAACTTCAATATTGAGCCATGAGAAACCTCACAAAGCAGCAACGACACAATCCATCTGTCATTGGATCAAAGAGATTTTGGTAGAAAGTGGAATTGACACAACGATTTTCACTGCGCACAGTGTCAGACATTCCTCCTCATCAGCTGCGCACCAGAGCAGGTCTAACTTTAGAGATTATTAGAAAGACAGAAGGTTGGACTGAGTCGTCTTCAGTATTCAACAAATCTTATAATAAACCTTTGGCCCCGAATCCTGAAGAATATGCAACCATAATTATGGAAGAATCAAATCGCAAATAAGATATAGTTGATTTATATTGTTTGTAATCTTGTTCACTGAATTGATTCAGTGAATGGTTTATCAGAATTAATATTGTCATTTTCAGTATTATAATGTTAATGTATTGAAAGTTTGGTGTATAGCGCACTTTATTGTCGAGGTCTCTAAACAGCTATCAACAACCAAAGGAGGACGTAGATGTGAAGAATAATTGTAAGATTGATTGACTTACCTAAGGAAGATCAATCTCAATTATTCGAACATCGTAGTCCTCCTTTGGTGCAACCCACCCACCCTTGGTCCCATATATTAAGTGCTCTACTAGATGGGCACAAAATACAGACTGAATTGTGAATCAGCACCGGCCGTATTAGTCAGGTGAGACCATAAGGACTGGGACAAAAAATTTCCTATATCTTTCAAGATGTGTACACCGAGGCACAAAATAAAGGTATCTATCAACAACCAAAGGAGGACTACGATGTTCGAATAATTGAGATTGATCTTCCTTAGGTAAGTCAATCAATCTTACAATTATTATGGAAGAAAAACAATTATTCCAGATTTTTTGGGATTTTCTCTTCTCGTTTCTATAGAATAAAAAAATGAATATTATTTCGATATACCTGTAGTAAGGACAAATCAGATGATTTGCCCCAAAATGTCACTGCGTTTAAACTATTTTCCTATCAGAGAGCTTTAAAGAAACATTCACTAGCTTGTCACCATGTCAGTGACAATTTGTATTGAAATGAGTTTGAGGCCCTAAATGATTTTGGCGGAGGGGGAGGGGGGGTTGGCCAAAATATGAAGTTACGCCACTGCTTGTCATTTTTTGACGCTTGTAGAAAAATTTCTTTCCACCATCGAACCATCGTAATATCTTTGTGATATTTAATTTGCAATTTCCCATTCATTAAATAATTGCATCATATGTAGGTCTACTTACTTTCATCAACTTTCATTTATTTGTAACCAGATGAAAAAAATCAACTGAACACAACAACAGTCTCTTGAACACTGAATCGTTACTATCGTGGTTAAATATAAACATTTGAACGACAATTAATAATTATTTGCACATCCAAGACGGACAGTAGTGTAGGCACCACATTTTATTGACGGGTCATACAAGTTTTAATTAGTTATTAACAAAACACTAGATTTCAATTATATTCATCGATCGAAAACAGATGTATAATGTTAGTTAACGATTTTTTTCTATGAGGCTTGGTTTTCACATTCAGTCCTAAAAAAAATAAATGCGGTTTAAATTCAATCATTAATAATGTTCATTCTGTTTTACCCTTGAAACTTTTTTTATAGCGAAAAATTTCGTGAAAAAGAAACATGTCGTCACTGATCAGCCCATCAAAGAACAATTTTTTCAGTTTCGGGCATTTCAAAATAAGAGCAAGAAGCACATCATCTAAATTTTCTCTGTTGTTCTTGATTTCCAAGCGTATGAACTCTGGAAATAATTTCAATATAATAAGTCATTTCGGAAACTACACTCAATAAAATAAACCTAAAGTTCTATGATAGTTGTTGATGAGACACCTCAGAGTGCTCTCAAAATCTCTGCTGAATCTTTGGTTGTATCTAGGGCTCGCTATCAAAGAAAACGAATTCAGTGGCATCTTTTCCATCAAAAATATGAACTCCAGTTGTTCATAATGGCAAATGTTTCCTAAAATATAGTGAGTACAAATGAATACCGGGTGAATCAATTATAAGTTCTCAAAGAGGAATATTCTCAGATATAATTATAAACATAAAAAAATGGATGTACAGAGTGTCCCATAAATCATGGATCAAGAGAAGTGAGGTGGTAGGGGGGGGGGGGGGAACATTTGAAATCAAAGTAACGGTATATGGGGTTATCAAATTGTTGATGGTTCAAAAGTTACTTAATTTTCTCTGAAAAACGCGACCCATTTGAAACAAATCCACAACATATAAAGGCTGTTTTGAATAACCCCATTTGTTATACCATTTCGCAATCTAAACTGCTCCACATTTGAAGTGAGACAAGCAAAAACTTCTATCATTTTCGAATCGTCATAACTTTGGAGTGGATCAACCAATTTTCAATTCCTTTCAACATTCTGATAGCTCATTCCATTGGGTACAACGTCAGTACTTTTTTGTTATTCCACCTTTTCGACATGGAGACCTACTGAGTGATACCTGAAAATGTTATAATTTTCAAAGAGTTTGGGATCACCCCGTTTCACCGGGAATTTTTTTATGCTTTGTTGAGGGCAATAAAATGACGAACAATAAGTTGTTTCGAAATGGTTTTGAATTCAAGAGGATTCATACAGGATGTTTGAATGTATGGAATTTTTCACAACATATTGTATTCTGATATGTTCAACCACCATAAACTCAACTTCAACAGAATTTTACATTGGCATATCATCAACGCCATTACTACACAATGTGTTGTACATTTTCGAATATAGGGGATGTAGAAATAAATTGAAATATTACGAAAAAAATGCCGTTAATAATTATTATCAACACAATATTTATAATGAGAAAATGATAAGTATATAAAATTAACATGGGGCGGTATCATGATAAATCGTTGCCCCACGTTGATGGTTATCTTGAGAAAGAGTATGAATACTCTTCAGTATCAATAAGACATTCATTGTGTTAGGGAAGTTGTCGTTCCAGTTGCCCAAAACTGTTGGTGACAATTTCATACTGGTTGATGACAATAATAATGAACTACCACATCGTGCGAGAATTGTCGCTGAAGTTTGAAGACAACATAATATTGCCTAAAAAAAAACATTTTCTCTGTCACACGTCTTATTGAGCATATGGAAATTTCGAACGAGAATATAACTCTCTCAAACCCAGTATTGTTGAATTCGTTATGATACTCCCTTACCACATATGGCATAAAATACAGGATGTCCCATTTGAAAATTGAAAGATGGGGTCGTTTCTGGTCAAACCGGGAAGTGATGGGAGAGTATGAAATTTCGAAAAATTGACCAATTCTCGAATCCTACACCCCTGCCAAATTCGAATCTCATACCTCTGGAAATCTGGAAACCATGGTTTGTCTGAAAAATTCGATGATACCCGGTATGTTCGAAAATGTACAACACATTGTATAGTGATAGCGTTGAGCAGGATAAGCTAATCTGAAGTTCTGTTGAAGTTGAGTTTATATGTGGGTCGTTGAACATCAGAATGCAATATATTGTGAAAAATTATATATCACCTTCCTGAATCGGAAATCATTTCGAGAGAACTCATTATGCTTCATCTTATATCGCCCTCAATGAAACATAATGAAAATCCCTGCCAAATGGGGTGATCTCAAACTTGCCGTAAATTGCAATATAATGTGAAAAATTCCATACAGCGAAACATCCTGTATAAATCCTCTTGAATTCAGAACCATTTCGGGATAACTCATTGTCCTTCATTTTATCGCCCTCAATAAGACATAAAAATGAATCCCGGTGAAACGGGGTGATCCCAAACTTTTCGAAAATTTTCAAATTTTCAGATATCACCCTGTAGGACTTCATGTCGAAAAGGTGGAATAACAAGAAAGTACTGACGTTTTACTCAATGGAATGAGCTATCAGAATCTTGAAAGAAATTGAAAATTGGTTGATCCAATCCAAAGTTATGACGGTTTGAAAATGATAGAAATTTTTCCTTGTCTCACTTCAAATGTGGGGCAGTTTATATTAAATGGGCAAGCATGTCATATAATTGGCCATCGGCATTAAAAGATCAATTGAAATATTTCATTCAATGACAAAACTTGAGGAAACAGTTTTCTCAGGTAATTGATACAAAGTAACACAGGTCATTAAATTATTTATGGCAAAATGTGCCCATCCATGTGGATGCGATTTGTAAAGGGAAAAATCACAAATGTGACATAGTTATATTGTAATTATTTTTTTTCCATAGACGTAAAAACTAAAACTTTTGAATCATCAACAATTGCAATAACACATATACGGTTAGTTTGATTGGAAATATCTCCCTCTATCACCCCACTTCTTTTGGTCCATGACTTATGAGTCTCCCTGTATAAATAAAGAAATACATTGAGAATTCGCATTCTCTATGTGATGAAAATATCAATTCTCTCTCGGTTTATTCAACAGAAACAACTACTTCCCTGGCTATATGCCACGACGAACATTGAATAATATCTATTGAACACAAACGATAAGAATTTTTGAAAACCAAATCTTCTTAAGTAGAGAATTTGCATTCTCCTTCATATAAAGATATGCACATAATATCATTCTGAATATGCAACAGAAAACAACTACTTTCCTGACTCTTAATTATAGTAAATCTACGTATATGTACATCTCAAAAAGAACAACGGATATATTGAATAATACCCCAATATGTTTCAATAACAAATCCACTGAATATAAAAATGTAACAAAATTTTTAGGTCTATATATAGATGAACAACTATCGTGGACTCTACATATAGATCAATTGTGAAAAAAATTGCTGGTATTATATATAAAATTCGAAATTTCATTCCTGTTAAATACCTAAAGAGTATTTATTTCTGTCTTTTTTATTCAAATATACAATATCTAATATCTATTTGGGGAAGTACAAATATTTCACGTTTGAAGCCACTCATGAAATTACAAAATAAAACAATAAAGTGCATTTTCAATTTACCTTTTTTAGAATCAACTGCGAATCTATACAAACAAACCTAAAGACTTGCTGAATCTAGTTTCATTATATAAACTCAAAATTTGTTGTTTTATTCATTTTGTCAGGAAGGAATTGAAAATATCGAATTTGAATTTTAATGAAGTTAATACGATTCACGCCCATGAAACAAGGCAATTCAATTTATTGATAGCAAATAATTATAAGTCAAATTTTGGTAAACAATCAATATTCCATAATGGAATAATTTTGTATAACTCCTTACCTAAGAGTTGAAAAATATAGAAGAAGCAGAAAAATTTAAAATGAAATTAAAGAAATATCTGCTCAGTAAACTTTAATAGTACTAATCATTCACAATTTGATTACTTGTAATGGATTATGATATTTTCATTTTATATTTTAATATAATTCTTTTTTTTTTAGAAAAAACAATATGTGTGCAATTATTATTGTTTCGATTTATTATGTTTTATATGTATGTTTTGTTGTATATATCCCTATTATAAACAATAATGTTTCTTGGGGTAATAAAGACAATCAATTATATCTCTCAAATCGGATGAAATGATATGATGTATTATGATATAAAAATATATCCTATACCAATATGTTCAGTATTGAAATAAAAATTGGAATGTATATGAGAAGTATACTTTTGTATAAACTCTGATCTTGATGAGCTTGGAACTTCCAAAAAAAAAATCATTCGTAGGTATCAGTGATCAGTGATATGGGAATTATATCTCTCACAAACAGATTATATGACTTCACTCGAATGAACTCATTTCGGGTATATACAGGGTGTCCCGAAATTAGCCTGCCAAACTTCACCAGCGGCTTCTTCGACCAAAAAGTTCCAATGAACACGAGTCGAGAAATGTCTCCTTAGGGACCTACTGCCCCCTCAAAGGAGGCTGCTGAAGATGATATTTATTGAATATATCCGAAACGCTACATGATGAAATGATGCAATTTGTTAAAAGAACTAAACTTCCCATGCCCAATGCGGTGAACATAAAATCATTTCAAAGTTTCATTCAGGTGTGTATAATACAGGGTGGGACTACATCAAATATTAATCAAACTTTTTCGTATGCATATTTTTTGACAATTTAATATCGGATTATAAAAATCCACACCGTTTCACAAAAAAAAGGTGCTCTTGTTCCGCATCGATCAGATGTATCATTTTCGAGTGAAATCGATTTAAAAATATTAATGCACCCACATGCATCTTATGCATAACGTTGCCAATTTTCAAATCATAGTGGCAATAAAAAAATCAAGTACTTTCTTTTTACCAAACAATCTCATGAAAGCGCGAAAAATAAAAAAAGATGATAAAAAATACTACTTCAATTTTTGTGCATTTTTTTTTCATTTCCACTACGCCTCATTGCAATGTCATGCATAATATCTGTAATAATATTTCTAAATTGCTTTTACTCGATAATAATACATCTGATCGTCACGGAACAAGAGTACCTTTTTTCTGTGAAGAGGTGTGAAATTTCATAATCCGAGATTAAATTGTCGAAAAATATGCATACAAAAATTTTCTAGCAATATTCAATGTATTCCCACCCTGTATTATACACTCCTGATTGAAATCTTGAAATGATTTTATTTTCACTGCACCATGGCGTTTTGGAAATACTCAAGAAATATCATCTTCAGGAGCTCCCTTAGGACCCATGTTCATTGAGAGTTTCCTTTCAATTTTTGGAAGTAAAAGCCGCTGTTGAAGTTTAGCAGGCTAATTTTGGGACACCCTGTATATATATATAAAGAATAAGTTCTTACTTATAGAGATAGAGACTTTCAAGTCTGGACACAGTCTCTTCAATTTGTTCCATTTTCTCTCTGGTATGATGATGCTGTGTAAGTCTGACTCGTCGAAATATATTTCCAAAATTTTCAGTTGACCTTTTCCATTTTCAGTCACCACGTCGATCACTTTTGGTCGCGACAGAATGAAGTAATCTAACTTCAACTCTTGAAGGAAAGCAAACTGTTTCAAATACAACACAAACTCCATGGTGTCGAAAGCTGTGTTGAATATGTAAAAGTTATTGCGGATTTCTAAACGGGTAATTGTATCCTTGGAAAGTGTACAGGCATCCAAAATTTTGAAGCACTCGTTTTTTGGGAAGTTTGTATTGCGGAAAATCAGGGTGTCCAGTTTTGTCTGTATTCTAAAATAACCAAAATTGTGTGAGAAGGTGATTTTGCATTGGTTCAGGAAACAGTTTGATATGTTTATTATGGGCAGTTACATTATACAGGGTGTCCGTTTTTAGAGCTCCACCATTATGGGAATCTCAGTTATTATTCGCGAGATTCACGAAGTGGGCGACATCTATAGGTTACATAATACGAACTTCAAACTGGGGGAAAACAAACTGTTCTCTATGGATAAAGTGCATAGACTACATTGCATACATCTTGCTGTAGCTGTAGTTGTCAAAGTAGAGTAATCACTCTTATCAGTACACAGTACACAAGCTAATGGCACTAATAGGATTGAGTGAGGATTGAGTTTGTTTTCCCCCAGTTTTGACGTGGCTTTGACATGGAACGATGAAAACCGAGCGCCACCTGGTAACATTGATTCCCCCGAATAAGAGATATTATGAGGTCGGTTAAATTAGTGCGAAGTTGCGCATTTTCATGTTGAACATTTATCTGCAAGAAACTTTGATGTGTCATTTTCAGTTTCTGAATTATTGAAAGAAAACGAAAAATCATGAGTTTCGTTTTTATTTTTTCAAGCGGAAACCAAAAGACCTAGACGTTTCTGACTGGGACATTCTCAGAGCGCTTTTTCACAAGGAATCTGACTCTGTCATTGTATTTTTCATGACGTTCTTGATGCCAAAGTTACAACACACAAGTTTGTTTTTTCTCATGGGCGACAAATTGCATTTCTGCATTTTTGAAAAGTTTTTTTTTTCTGATTACAATGATGTATCACACGATATGATCGAATCTTTCCTGTTGATCAAAATTGAGAAAAAAACATTTTTGCGAAGAGTGCTTTGGAAAGAACGCCAACAGCTTTTGAAGCTGAATTTCGTAAGATTATTTGAATCTGGATCTGGAATGTTCACATTTTCGTCAAGCTCATCTTTCGAGGTTGACAACGAAAGGATATGCTGACTGGGTTTGTATAGTTCGTCTGACTGGTCTTGCAAGTGAAGGGATGATAGCAGAGATTTCCGAAGAACATTTCCCGTGGAAGTATCGATAGAAAAGTGAAAGGTCGCCGACCTTTCTACGGTGTTCCAATGATGTCAAAGAGTGAGTGAGTATGGCGTCACCCACCAGGCGAATGGCTCTTCTCTGGATGGAATCGAAGAACATCAGCGTATGTTTTGGTGCTGAACCCCATATGTGGGAACAGTATTCTAGAACAGGCCGTATCTGCGCTTTGTAGATCATGAGAAGCTGTTGAGGTGTAAAGTAGCTTTTCGCACGGAACAAGAATCCGAGTTTTTGTAAAGCAGCTTTTGCGATAGATCTGACATGATTATCCCATGAAAGAATGTTGCTGATGGAAATACCGAGCATAGATATGGTGGTCTTGGTGGGGATGATGGTGCCAAACATTACAATATCAGGCATACTGAGTTCCGCCTTTCTAGAGAAAATACAGGCTTGAGTTTTGGTGGCGTTGAAATATTGTTCTTCACGCACCAAATGACGTGGGAACAATGAAATATCATGGCAAGCGCAATATAATCACTTGATTTAATTTTTATTTTATTACCCTATATTGGACTTACTTGACGAAGCGTCCTAGATGATAGATGATTTTCTTGAAAGGGTAAACGTCATACCACTCGAAAATTTTGAGACTGTTCACCTGGACTCCGTGTTCAATGAGACTGAACAGATATCGAACAGCCCGCTTGGTCAGGTCTTGAACCTTCAAAGGCAACCATCTGTTGTGCGTTACCGGTTTCTGCCAACCTGTTCCAAGACATTTTTAATCAGTACCCATATAGTTAGTTCACAGTGTCCATTTTTTCGAAAGCTTCACTCTTCACTATCGAATTTGACAATTTCCCATACGAATCAAAATTAGGCGATCATCTTATTCTAGTGGACAATGTTGTACTAGTGGATAGTTTTGTACTAGTGGATAGTTTTGTACTAGTGGATAGGTTTGTACTAGTGGATAGTTTTGTACTAGTGGATAGTTTTGTACTAGTGGATAATTTTGTCCCAGATAACACCAACCATCCGCCCAGCATTTGTAACGCATACCTCTCCCAGCATTGAGATTTGTTGCCGCTGTAGCACTTCTGAGTCAATAATTTAATCGCCGGTAATGTGTATTACGGCCGGCTGGCGGCCTTCTGGACACCTCGACCACCGAACATAAACTCTGTTTATGTTCGGTGCCTCGACGCCGGGAAGGCATTACATTTTGATAGTGGGCCGTCATTTCTCAAGGAGATCGGTGTTATCTAGGGTACTAGTGGATTATTTTGTAAGCTAGGGAAGCACACACCCAGTTAAGTCAGGAATATATAAATCATAAGAAACCAGATTTAGATATCCTCACAATGCCATTTTTGTTAACGTTACTTCGTTATCCTACGGCGACAGCCTTATAGATGTTGAAATCTTTATATATTCTCAAATATCTACGCGTGTCATTTGGCATTATTCATATGTGAATAAATTCTGAAATAGTATATTATTCAACAAGCATATAATAGTTCATTGTATGCGAGTAGATTACTATACTTTATCGACGACTGTTGTATAAGTATTCAGATACAATCGATGTGTCCCCGGCGTGTTCGCCAAAACTTTGAATCTAACAATCTCAATAATAAATGATAATAACAATGATAATAATGACATTCGGCACCCGAGAGTCGTTAATCCATCTTATAGGGCTCCTGTCCCTGTAAATAATTTTGTCCATGACTACTATTGTCTTTGATATATACATTTATTATTGAAAACTGTTCAATCATAACTTATTTGGCATCAAAGCAAACTACAAATTGAAGATATATACCTGTTGCTATATCGCGTACCCTAGGAATTCTAGACCCGTGAATAATGGTTATTCACCGCTATTATTCACTAGTGTAAAAAATGGCTATCGTTTTGCATGAGGAAGTACATGGTATTATAAACAGTAGTGGAAAAAACATAATCGTGATATTCATCAATGATGGCATACTGGCAACGGAAGTGGAAGCTGTGGACAGATATACTGGGTGGTCGAGATGGCTCGTAAACGTTTGCAAATACTGATAATAATGTGTTTTTATTTTTGGGAATTCATTTGATGGGGTTCGCGGCATCAATTTTTATAATAACATGTTATTTCTTAGTCCTAGAACTTTCCCAGATTCGAAACTCACGATATGCCACTGGCAATTACCGATAATTTTTATATAGTGCAATTATTATATCATCTACAACATCATTAGAACATTGATAATGTCCAAATAATTATATCACCATCGGATAATGAGGCATTTGTCAATATCAAAGGTCAGAAAACTTGTCTTGGTGTCTAAATACCTGATGATACTTATTGTTATCAGTTGAATGTTTGGCGGATTTGTCATATGATGAAAACTATACCAATACTATCAATGATATATGTTTATCAAGAATTTAATGTTCCACAACTTTCATATAAGTATGATGGATGGTGAGAAAACTTCTTCACCAAATATTTCACGCCTAAAACCACTAACGAAATTACAAAACATCATCAAAACAAATCAATTAAATGCTTTTTTCATCTACATTTTCTAGAAACAACGGTAAATTTATACAAACCTAGACATTTTCTGAACCTGATTTCGTTATATATAGAATTAAAATATGTCGTTTTATTTATTTTACCAAGAATAAATTGAAAATATCAAATTTAGCTTTCAATAAAGTCAATACAGGCTCGCAAAAGAGGTTTTATTCCTAAACAGGCGAAACCTTAAAATGGTAGTGGGGCTCCTAACGGGGCACAACCACCTCAATAGGCACCTAGAGCTTATTGGGATCAAGGATGACCCCATTTGCAGATGGTGCCTGGAAGATGACGAAACGTCATCACATGTCCTCACTGAGTGTCCAGCACTGACGCATCAGAGGAAGGCTGTCCTTGGCAACATAATCTTGAGGCCAGAGGACGTAAAAGAGATTCAGCTGAGGAAGCTGCTGAACTTCTCCAAGGCAGTCGGCATACCCAGCTGAATGTTGTAACATGTGGGCGCACAATGGGCCCGAATAAGGAGGCCCACGTGCAGGGGGTTCACCCGCCCACCAGTGCTTCGAAGAAGAAGAAGAAGAAGAAGAAGAAGAAGAGTCTATACAGTCTATAGTTAGGGACTAGACAATTGAATTACTTTATTGCAAATACATTCAAGTCGAACATTGGCAAACAATCTGTATTTCACAATGGAATAATTTTATACAATTCAGTACGAAATGAGTTAAGAAATATACACGATACAAGAAGGTTTAAAATCAATCTCGAAAAATACCTGCTCAGGAAAATTTTAATGAAAAATATGTGGCATGATTTGAGTACTCAGAAATGAAATGTTATAACTTTAATCTTAAGAAACAATATTAATTTGTTTCCACTGAGTGGAATTCAATAATTAACCTTTTATTATATTGACTTTATGTATTCATATGTATCCCTATTATAAACAGGAATGTTTCTTGGGGTAATAAAGACAATCAGTCAATCAAGCAAGAGCTCGAAAAACAAGTAGACGACTTGAATATTTCAAAAGTCTCAAAAGATGTCGATAATATGATCCGTTTCTAAATCAGAATGCAGCATCCTGTTCCACATAACAGATTGTCGAGAAATTGGACATTATCATCTATATAGAAACTAAAAATTAGGTACCTATTTCCAGACTATCGATGTGCCTGTAGTACTCTCTAGTAAGAAGAGTGGTACTGGGCTCCAGGAAGTCTCTATCGACATGCAGAACAATTCGTTCCCAGAGGTATTTGCGGTCCAAAGCTTCTTTCCATTTTCGACATACGAAGTAGCAGGAGAGTCTGTCGTTTCGGGGTAGGTACTTGAGGATTTCTGACACTATTTCAATGGGGATTAGGTCCTGCCAAAGGCTATCCATTTTCCCAAGGGTGTGGCATTATCTTTGAATGCCTCGGGCAGGGGATTTCTTATTTTGAAATTTCGATTTTCGAAACGTAAATTTCAGACAAGGTTTCGATTTTACTTCAACGTGATATTTGAAAGATATTGAGTGACGTTACTATGGTTCAATAAACAACACCACGAGCCACAAACTGACCACGACAATGTTGAATATTTATACCGATCTAGGAGTTTTATAGTTGAAGGATTTGTTTGCGGTTTCCCATTTAAATGGTATTTGTAGGCACTAGGATTCAATTTCAAATTCAACATAACTACAAGCGAATAATAATATATTATAGTTAAATTATAGTCATTACAAAATAACTTTGACTTCAGCAAATCCTCTGGCTTCCAGACCAGTGACCGTGAAAACAGCGCCATCATGTTCCCCAGGAGTTATTCCCACTTGACCGCTGGTTACAAATAGCTCATCTAGATTTGGTCCTCCGAAACAAACTGAAGAGATCTGAAGAAAAAACATAGGATTATAGCCTCTGAGATGGTTCTTAGAGAAGAACTGATATATACTTACGATCTGAGCAGGCATTTGGATGGTGTCCAGTAGAGTTTCTGGTCGTCTTGGGTCAATTTTGATGATTCTTCCTCCCCAGGTGGCGATGTACAGGTTACCATCGGTATCAATAGTCATACCATCGAAAACAACTCCTTGTAGGCCGTTTTTGCTTGCAGTGAAGACTGGCTTACCATTAGCTAGAAAAAATAAAATTAACTCACCACTTTACTTTATAACAATGATAAAGTTACAGTCCCACAACTTACAGATTAGGAGGTACTAATATTTACTTACAAACTGTTCCCTTTTTGATATCGAAGTCGTACTGGTCTACAGTACCGGTACGAGAATCAATGTAGTACATTTTCGCCAGTTCTGTATTGAAAGCGATGCCATTAGCGATTCCGATTCCTCCAAAATGAGATTTAACAACGCCTTTTTGCACACTATATAGGGTACCTTTAGCCAGAGGGATATCTGCTATTACCACTGGGGGTCCACCCATTGAACCTATAAAAAATAAAAATGCGGTGACTGGTTTTTCCATACTATCATGCATTGTTTCTACCTATCCATAATCTTCCGGAAGGATCGCATTTTCCATCGTTGAAGACGTTTTTAGTATTCTGGTCTACTTCTAAGAGGGTTTCGACTTTGGACGGTCTAGAACTTTCTCCGTCCCACGTAACAATGGCCAGCTCGCGCTCCAGACTTATGACAAACTGATCTTTCTTTCCTTGAATCGGGATGATGACAGAAACATTCTTACCTATAAAATGACATAGGTAACGGTTTCGTTTAAATGACTTCGAATTTCTTCATTTGAAGGTAGAGATAAATACGAAATAATGAAAATCTTGTTGTATGTTTTTTCCCGAATACAGATAACTCATATAGTTTCATAACAGATATTCCTCCTACTAACATAAAAATATTACGAAAAAACGATTACGTGATATTTTTATGCATAATTAAACTTGTTACTCAATTGTTTTGAAAACATGTTATCTTTACTGCCCATTGATACCTATAGTTCATGTAAGATATTTATAAATTCTGATTAGCGATAATGAATGTTTGTTACTTTCGATTAAAAAATGTGCTTCAAATAAGGACCTCACAAGTAGGTTTTTGTTATGATGAATCGAGAAATCTCGGCTTATAAGTTATTAATTATACAGGGTGTTATTTAGGTATGTGGCCAAACTTCAAGAATTGTTTTTTTGAGTGATTCCAAGGCGAAAAGTTCATGTAATCATTGGTCTGAAAATCTACCGTTTTCAAGATACAGAGTGTCAAAGATCTGAAAAAAGTCACTTCTCCTTATATCGCTAAAATGTCTGATACAATTTTGTTGAAATATTGCAGTGTTATTTGTAGTAGTAAGGTATACTAATTGAGCCATTACTAGATTTACGAAAATCTTTTTTTTTTTCAAGTTTGACACTGTGTTTCTTGAGAATTATGCATTTTTGGAGCTATGGTCATATGAACTTTTGGTCTTAGAATTACTAAAAATATCGCTCCTTGACGTTTCTTCACATACTTAAATAACACGCTTTGTATATTTTAGTGGCACGCCGGAAGTACCTGTCGGTAGTGAACATAAGTATTTTCTGTAAATATGAAAAAAAAAACAATGAAAATAAATGACTCACAGACTCCACAATAAGTCATATTCTCAAGAAAGAAAAAACTAGATACGCATAATAATAATTTGGCAAAATTGATTTTCTTTCGTGGTCGGTATTAGTGAGTATATATATACAGTAGTGGAAGCATTTCAAAAAACAACAAAAAGTACTTATTTATCTAAAATTCATTCTATATACTTACCAACATGGGCACTGGTATGTTTTCTCGTCGCTGGTACATATTTGTTAATAGTGTAACCATTTATATCAACAAAATATAGAGTTTGAGTCTCTGAGTCCCAATGTGGTGCTTCTCCCAATTTGAAATTCCCGCACAGTTTTTTGATTTGAGGAGTCATTTTGCAGTTTGAACACGAAGGTAGGAGCAGTTTTGCTATCTTCTAGTCGGAAGTTTTGTGGAATGAGAAAATATCAGCATGATATCATGAATTTATATTGAGCAGCATTAATCATTTAGCAGTAGCGTAGACGATAAATTTCGGTGAATACTTCTTGTCTATTTTAATTAAGAATTCAATTGGCTCAATGCGGGTAGCGAAGCAGAGCTAAACAAACAACCAATGGGCTATTAAATATTCATATCCTTCTTGGCCGAATTCTGATCATTATTTCACCTACAACTCTACTTTTGCGAAAAGCGATAGTTCAACGTGTGAGCATAACCGATCTTGTAAAATCAATTATTTCCTAGCATTATTGAAAGTATCTTTCACAATTTTCCTTGTATTTTCACTGTCGAGCAGTGTATCTATCATACCGCAGTGTACTGGTCTGGTACTTATCTGGCACAGGACATGGGCATGAGTACAGGAGAACAAAGAACACTCTTCTTATTTTTTGTCAACAATGACTGTCAATTGAGGTTAGGTATTGCGATTTGCGATTTGCAAATTATTTTTACAATTTTTGAGTTTTTCAAAGTATTTTTGTCACCATGGTAAGAACTGCTATTATAGACGAGCATCTTCTATCTTATTTGAATAGGGTAGCACAGCAAAACACGTATGCCATGGGTCTTATTTTAGGGCAAGTGAGTAGAAAATTTTGGTGCTAAACATATGTTCCTGTTGTCCACGGTAATGATACAACTATTCATGTTTTCTAGTCATGTACAGGCAAGGACTATGTGATGCATTTCGCCAAAACTCCTCCATTTCATACCGAGAATGATAAAAATCTAAATGAACCTGAAAAATTGAAAAGCCTAGATCAAATCAATGAAAACTGGATGTCTGATCATGCCAGGCAAACAACTAGGATGTTACCTGGCGGTATGCATGTTTTAGGTGTTTTTGTGATATCACCTGACAGTTCTTTGAATCCATTCAATCCTAAAGTCAAGGCTGTTTTACAAAGAATACATGGTCAGCTAGAAACAAATACATATTTGTATGGTAACTCATCCAGTGAAAAGCTAGTAGTACATTATGATCCAAAAACCCAGAAGTGTTTTTGTAAAGCATATGATGTAACAAGTCATATTATTCAACCTGCTGAAGTTAAAACTGTTGCTAAAAAATGGAATAGTGTCCAGTGTGACTATGGTATAGATAAAATTCAGTATATAAGGAAGTTTGAAGTCAACTATCCTCTAGAAAAACATATCAATGTATAAACAATCAATTTATGGTCTACAGTTCCACTGAAGTTCACATTTTCAGGCACTCATGAATGAGATACATGATAATTTAGCACAATCAGTATTTTTGTTCAATGGAGAATACAAGGAAGGTGATGAAAGTATAGAAAATGTTGGAAAAAATGACACAAGGCACACTAGGTCAAATAAGGGTAGGTCAGACAATATAGGTGATTCAAAACCTGTGATTGTATCCATATTTCAGTCCAAGGTTAGTCAATTCAGAGTTCATAATTTCATATTGAAATACTCTAATTGGTTTCCATAAAATACATTTTTGTTCCTTCAGCTTTCTGAGGGTGATGATGCATCAGAACAAGATAGTATTATTGAAACAGGTGGTCAGCTTAGGTTAGTAGGAAAAGTTTCAAGCAAACTGTGGCTGCAACCCAAACTGTCCATTAAAGAAGCCTCAGACTTCATCAGACAAGATATAATGCGCAGTTTAGTATCCAGATTAGAAATGCATTGGGATTCTTTAACAGAGGAAGAAAATTCAGAAGGTCAATAGTCTTTCTAGGGTGTGAGGAATTGAATTTGAGAAAATGTTTTTCAGACATAAATTGCCTTCATGAACCACCTAGGAGGGTTCTGATAGCTCTTCCCAACAGTGAGGTCACCCTGTCTGACTATTTGTTTCCTGGGGAGGGTCCTCAAGATGCTAAAGTTTCATTTGAAGAGCTGTTAGATATCAAAATCAATGGTAAATTAACTATTCAAGATGTTGAAGGACAAGCAGGTGAGACAGATTCTTGAACTTCATTGTGGGAAACTTAATTTATACAATTGGGCTTCTCCACTTCATTCAAATTTTTATGGGTTTTGTTTCATCAATATTAACAATATATAATTTCTAAATGGAAATGTGCATACCTGTTTGTAAGATAATTCACAAGCCAAATGGATTATTTTCAAAATTCCAAAAACTATTCACAAGTAAATTAAAATCCCTAATTTTCTATAATTTTTTGAATATTTCACATCTATTTTGAAGATATTTGTTTTTACCATAGAAAATTCCAGGATAAACTCTAAAATTTATATATAAACTGGAAGATGTTCAAAAAAATATATACTGAATGAAACATTTTGAATCTAAAGGACATTGAAATTTGATGATACAATATACAATGTTGTCACACTTTTCTTTATCAATTCATTTGAACTCAATTGTATCTCATCACTTTTTGTGTTTTTTAGATATATCTGAATATCAGAATAGCACATCAGAAAGTGATAGCAAAGAAGTGCTAACAAAATTCAGCTCAGAAACAAATAAAATTATGTATTTGGCATTGGTTATAGCTTTAATAGTTTTAGTTCTGGCACTTTTATTACATTTCTATCAGTGAGGTGGCAATACTATTTGTTGATGGTTATGAATATGTTTAACCTAATATAATTCTTACATCTATGAAATGAACATTTCAAAATTTGACATGCTACAAACTCTCTGATATATATATAGGTGTCACTTTTGAATATTATATAAATGCATTTATTTTTTTAATAAATATAACATGTTTTATGGTTATAACTAGTTTTATTTCAACACATTGTATGTTATTGAGAGAATGGACTATATTAAAAATAGTGTTTTTCCATCTCAATTCTCATAGTGGTAGAAATATACTGATAGATAACTTATGTTATGGAAATTTCTCCCATATATTGAGTGAAACTTATGAAAGAATGAGAAATGGCAATGAATTTTGTACATAAAAATACCGATTGTCACTCATAATTTATGAATTTCTATTTTTGAACAAGTGATTTATTGAGGATTCCATATTACGTTTTTGCAGTTGTCAAGATTTTCCAAAAACCTTGATAGTCAGTCTCGAACTGGGTGTTCATAGAAAACCATGCACTTTGAGAGGTGATAGGGTGTCTCAAGAAAATAAAAAGGTTCCCATAAACGAAAGTCGTAGGAAGCTTCGTTTGTGAGATACAGGGTGTTAGAGTTGAAAATATTCATAGATTTTTTTCATGTCCACCCTGTATGGCAAAAACCATCATCTTGGGCCCTTTTTCAGATGGCTATAATTCCTCAGGGGGCCATTTCTGTGCTCATATGCTATTAAAATTTTTTTTACTATTTTTGTTCTGTGGTTGAAATCTTTCTATGTAATTTCGGGACACCCTGTACATACATACTATCGAAAAAACATGATTGCTCAACGAGAAAATGTTGTGCATGAAACTCCTGTAGAATGCGATGACGTCAGAAAAATGAAATTAATCATCCTATATCCAACACCTTGAATGCCAATTTTTTCGCCCCACCCTCGCACTGAGACGTCACAATTATTATAGGCGTCGCGACGTTTTGCACAGCGTCCATACACAGAAACGTCTTCGCGAAGTTCATACAGTGTGGTGCTGGAATAAGGAAAACGTGAGTATATAGTATAGTTGAGTATAATCAGATTTTTTTCCTTTTTCATGTTACTATGTTTTGATATTATCGGGAACTATAATTGAAAATACTTTCTATACATGCCTTAAATTGTATCCATATCATGTTGATTGATTAGAGAAAAATGAATTTCTTCTAACATCCTCTCTGCCTGTACATTAAATTCTGAAATTTATATCATATACAAAAAATTATGTTTTCAGTTCTACTAGATTCCTACGTGTATCGAAATTATCTGATTCATGAACCATAATGAAATGTTCAATTATATTTTTGAATCCAATTGTAGATTTCCATTGCAAATTTTAAAATATCTAGTATAGGTATATAGAGTGTCCCAACAATATTGCTTGATTTTTTCATATTTTGTATTTTTCCAGAACAGCTTTGAGATAAACTGTCCAACGGGTCTACAGCTAGATTTTTGTGAAACGTTGATTGGTAAAAACCGCATTTCGATATCTCCAAACGTTTTCGAGATATAGGCGAAAATCTACATTTGACCGACTTCGAAAATATGCCATAACATTTTTATTTTTGAATATTTTTCTAAACAGAAATGACTTCCTACAGGCACTTTTCAAGATATAATGAGATACATCTGCCAAAAAAAATATCGCGTATCAATTTTTATCATTTGTTCTGGAAATAGAAAACACTGACAAAATCAATAAGCAATTTATTGGGACACCGTGTACATATGGCTGATGAAGGTTGTGCTTTTTGTGACCTTGCTTTTGAAGAAAATCTATTTTGATTCGAGCACTCTACAGTAATCTACGAAAACAGAAATACTCCAAGAAAACAACAATTTCAAAACACATAGATAATTCGTCGAAATCGTCGGCTACTTTTTTACAACCGGCACAATATTTTTAACTCATCCTGACACATTTTCAGCTGAATATTCGTAGGTAGGTAGATGCGTCCACTGAAAATTAAAATAGACATGACAAATTTGTCGTGAAATTAACTCGACTGCGTTTCGATTGTAATTAACCGTCATCAGGAATAGGTTCGTTCACATTTGGCAGGCTCCTCGAGTTGACAATACGAAATTAGCATTTTTAACTTTCAATTCATAATGTGAATGTACCTACGAGAAGTGTGCTTTATTTTTAGGATTAACAATGAATAATTGTTTCGTTTCATTCATAAATTTCGAATAGCTAGCACGTTACTATGGTTTGTCACTATCATTAAATCTCTTTCGAAAAGTACATTACAGTTTACGACTTGCTCAACCATATCAATCGTTGAAACAGACCTATGAAAATAATAGACCGATTGGAGCACAATTTTAAGAATGACCCTCTCAAATATACAGGGTGATCCACGGCGTGGATGGCCTATTAGAAGTACCTGGAGAACGAAGAGACAGAACATTGTGAAAATTGGGATCCTTTGATAATTGAACATTCTCTATCCGCCTAAAATATTTCCATCGATACAGTGTTGCCACTTCTATCAGAAACAACTAGCAACTTTGTTATTTCAAATGGAACACCCTGTATTTTATTGCATTTTTAGATTCTTCCTGAAGAACTGATTTCATCAATGCATCACACTTGGGGTCTAGCAGGAATGATAGGGTGTTCAAAATCGAAATTTTTCAATTTTAGGATTTTTTTGTGTCGGAACTATTAATTATCGATCAAAACGACACACATGTCCCTAACTTTTGATTCACTATCGACTGGAATTTAATTGGAAAAAATACAGGGTGGTCCAAGATTCAGAATTTTGATCACCCTGTATCTGTCCCAAGGGGGCGATTCTTGGACCCATTTCAAGAATAAAACTTCTTAGGAACGTATGCCGTGAAATTCCTAACTTTTTTGATACAGGGTATCAAGGTTGAACATATACATAGATTCTTTTTTGTCCACCCTGTATAGCTTTTCCTGATGGCAAAATTCATTCTACTATATGTGATTGAAACGGAGCAAAAATCTCAAAATGTTAGCATTTACATCAAAATTTGAAGTTTGATCTAGTTTTTTCGTTTCCTCTCGAAAACGGAGCGTCTTATCAGACGAACTAGACAAGCCCAGTCAGCACATCCTTTCGTTGTCAACCTCGAAAGATGTCGAACAGCACTTCATCAAGACTCCTTCATCCATAGAACGGCTAAGCTCTGGAATTCATTGCCTGTGGAAGTATTATCAACAACATATATCTCCAAAAGTTCAAAAAAAATTCCAATACCTACCTCATATCCCTATCCTCCCTAGGAACGCACGATGTTCCTTGAACATTATAGGGATTCCCTTTCGTGCGCTCCAAGCGATAAAAAAAATCAACAAGCGGATTTTTCTTGTACAAAATTGAATGACTTTTTTTATAGCATTTTATTAAATTTCGGAATATTCCCTCGTTGCTCACTTTCAAGTATAATATAATCAATCATATCCCCCTAACGGCGCCACTGGTAGAAAAAAGGAAAGTTTGTATACATCAAAAAATGCACCTTGATGCATAGAAGATATGCACCAAATTTCATAAAGATGTCTGCAATATATTATTCCAGTTATTATTAGAAAACTGATTTTTTTCCAAACTTTATCACCCTGTATCTCAAAAGTTAGGACTTTTAGAACATACTTCAGTGGAAAGTTTTCTTCTTGAAATGAGTTGAGGAATCACCCCGTTGAATATTAGTATGTCTTTAAGGAACACCCTGTATATCTTGGGAGCAAAATTTCCACCCTTGTGTTTAACTTCACATGCGGGAGGAAATGTATACCTTTGCTCCCTTGATATATAAATCGGATCATATGTTAGGTACTATCATAACACGCATCAAAAAACCAAAATTGATCAAATGTGATGTCAGAAAATTGAATGCATCTGAAATTAAAGTTTTCAGAACTAGAATTGAGAATTTTAATAGTTATAAAATAACCTTCAAAATATCGGCTTGGTTTGTGTTGAAGCAGTGTACCAGTTCAGAACCTCATCATATTTTTTGTACACTCAAAATTTTAACAAATTTATTTTCGAACTATGTACTAGAAATCTCTATACCTGATATTTAAAAATAACATGGATATAAAAGCTAAACATCCAGATACACATCTATGTTGATATGCTCAACATATTTTGGACATAATCCAAATTCCATATTTTCGCGGAAAAATCCAGGAAATCTTCGAAAATAACCCGCGCACATAAAAATGGTTCATCCAATAAATTATAAGTTGATTATTTAATGATCTGGAACTTTGTAACATATTGAAGGTAATATCCCAAAATAAACGAATGTGGTTTGAAAGTTTTTATGATATACATTGATTGTCATGTCGTCTCGTGGGTGATGCCTCGCTCACAAACTCACTCACTTCTCTGGGACACCGTAGAAAATTTGGCGACCTGGCTCTATTTTATAGATATTTCCATGAACGATGCTCGTCTGAAATAATTGTTCCTCCCTTATTGGCAGACCCCGCGGGATTAACCCGTCGAGTTGAGGCTTCGCCTCCCTTCGTGGTCACTTTGAAGACCTGCAGAACATCTCTTTCCAAAGACTCGTTCATCCAACGAACAGCGAGGCTCTGGAACACATTGCCAAGGGAGGTGTTCCCCGACGCATATAACCTCCAGAAATTTAAAATGTTCTCTGAACATTACAGGATATCCCTTTTCGTGGGAACCAGGACATAAAAAAACAGATATTTCACGAATTTTCATTTGAAGCTGATCTTTTGAATTTTTACGTTTTTTCAGAAAATTGATCCAGGATGCCTCAACCAAATGAAGGACTGAGTTTGATGACGACCTACCTAATCCTCATCACTTTATTGATAGCTCTATGGGTACTCTATTCCGGTCTTTTGTAGAATCAACAATAAACACTGTTGGTAAGTGCTTCCCCAAATTATGCAAACAAAATTCCCTGACGAATAAGTCAAAGTAGATACAAAACAAGATACACCATACCAAACTATTTATGACAGGATTTTCTGATGAATTGGGAGATAGTGGACCAGACTTGGCACATATACAGGGTGATGGGAGATAGATCTCATCTTTTTAATAAAAAAAAATTATATAAACATTAGTCCGATCTCGTTCAGTAGCGGAGCTATAGAGGGGGTCAAGTTGAATTATTTTTTTTTATTAATTGAAATATGTCACTTACTTTTCAAGATATCATTTTAAAATTTGGCGTGGTCAATACTTCCTAGAAGATCATCATACCAAGCCATTTAAAGATTTTCAAAATCCACACGGTGATACTTTTTTGGGGGTAGAGGTTTCTTTATCCCCCCAAAATTTTTCGTAGTACGCCTCTGGCATCTTTCAGTGACCAAATTGTGTGGATCGTTCGATTTAGAGGTTTTTTTTGCACTTCAATTTCTTTCGAGAAACGAACCGTTTTTGGGATAAATAAGCATATACGTCCTAAAACATGTTAATTTTGCCTATATTTCGTTTAAATTTTATTCAACTGAAAAAAAAACCTTGACTTTTTACCCTCCGTATCCCCGTTACTGATCCAGATTTTACTGGTGATTGCAATTTAAGTGAGTACATTTCATTGTGTTTTCAACGAATTTTACCAAAGGATGAAATTTAAGCGAAATTTATGCAAAATTAACATGTTTTAGGACGTATAATAATATGCTTATTTATCTTGAAAACGATTCGTTTCTCGAAAAAAATGGAAGAGCAAAAAGCCTCTAAATTGAACGATCCAACAATTTGATCACTGAAAGATGCCAGGGGGGGGGATAAAAGAAGCCTCTACCCCCAAAAACGTATCGCCATGTAGATTTTGAAAATCTATAAATGGCTCGAAATGATGATCTTCTAGGAAGTATTGACCACACCAAATTTCAAAATGATACCTTGAAAAGTAGGCGAGATATTTCAATTAATAGAAAAAAATAATTCAACTTTGACCCCCTATAGCTCCGCTACTGAATGAGATCGGAGTAATGTTTATGTAAACTTTTTTTGATTAAAATGTTAAGATCTATCTCCCATTTCAGTTTGTGCCTTAAAACCTGAACCACCCTGTATATACAGCGTTGTCTCACTTTAAACGACCCCCCTCTATATCCCAGTTATTAGTCATGCGATTCGAACCAAATTTGGTGTGGTATGAATAACCATCAATATGATCAGTTTTACAGAGATGCACATTATTTTGGACAGTGCCGTGCGTTTTTATTGAACTAAAAAGGGGTCGATTTTTCATAAAATCATATTAGGCATTTTATTACAGGAAATCTAACCTCATATTATTGTTCCTCATGCTATCGAACCCTCATATGCAAAAAATCACCTAATTCCGAAATCAACAGGATTGGATTAATTTTTTTCATTTTTCATCTCGAATAAATAGTGACTTCAAATCAACTATGAATTTTGGAACGTTCAATGGCTCCGGTAGGTGGAATATCATGATTTGGAAGGAAAAACGAGTTATACTTTTTCATGTTGACCTCACCGTTTCCATAAAGAACAATATTATGAGGTCAGTTTTCCTGTGAAAAAATGCCTAATATGATTTAATAAAAAACTGGATCGACCCCTATTCGTTTCAATAAAAATGCACGGCACTGTCTAAAATGATGTTTGTCTTTGAAGAACTGGTCATATTGATGATTATTCATACCGATATAAATTTGGTAAAGATCGCACGACTGATACCTGAGATATAGAGGGGGACCGTTTGAAATGAGACACGCTGTATAGTTAAAATTTGAATCTTTACAATATAATTTTCGATATTTCTAGAAATATAAAATCCTGTTCATGTATGTCAAACATCCGATCGATCAAATTTTCTCAAAAGCACTCCCACATGCGAAAAACGTAGAAAATATTTACGTCTGAAAATAATTTATTTGAGTCGAGACTGACAAGCCTGTCACCTTATCGTCATGGTTAATTTAAGCAACCAGAACGTTCTAAATGTTTAGCGTGCCAATTTTGGCACAAGAATATCAAGTCAAGTGTAATTGGGGATAGCTTCGTTCTGATAAGTTTTCTAAATTATTCAGAATAATCTTTGATCGTTCCACATTCAATATTATACGTAATGTTTTGCCCCTCATGTTATCCGGTCTCTACAGCGTGATTCATTGTTCAAGGATTCAATTTTCGGAGAATAGAGAGTTGAAGTAATCACAGTACGTAGACCTCCACGTAGACGTTAACGTACGAGAAATAACGTTTACGTATTGTCGTTAAATTGAGTTGAAGTCGCCACTTTGGTCGTCAATTTCATCATATAACGTAATAATACATTTTGTTTTCGGTTTGTATTGGTCATTTTTGGTTGTGTGTTTAGATTCGAACATTTATTCCTGTCAAAATTAGAGGACTCCTTCATGCAGAACTCGTTGGTGATCTCGAATTTGATAATTTTGACTCATCGGCATATTTCGAGTATCGTTTGGTTAACGTACGTTGATATTTAAGGTATACGTGAAGGAACGTGAGATAAACGTGAAGAATTGGAAAATGCGCATGCGTAGCTGTCAATTTCTACGTTTACGTTAACGTTCATGACAACACTTCAACTCTCTAATATGTCCGATTCATTCCAGGCAAGAATACAGGGTATGTCACGACGAGCTCACACTATCTATATATCGAGAATCAGTCGGGAGAAATCCATGAAAATGTGCATGCTTATATTTTAGAATAGGCTCTCTTCATTCAAAATATTTTCTACAATGCAGTGTTGCCGCTTCTATTAGAAAGTAGTAGCAACATTGATATTTCAAATGGAACACCCTGTATATTATGCCATTTTTAGATTCTCCCTAAAGAACTGATTTCATCGATGCATCGCACTTGGGGTCTATCGAAAAAGATTACAGAGATATAGGGTGTTTTTCAACTTTGGGATTTTTTTGTGTTGAAACTATTCATTATCGGTCAAAACAACTCACATGTCCCAATCCCAACATTTGATTCACTATTTATTGATATTTAATCGGAACAGATACAGGGTGTGTTTCAAGATTCAGAATTCTGATCACCCTGTATCTGTTCCGATTAAATATCAGTAAATAGTAAATCAAAAGTTGAGATAGGGACATGTGAGCCGTTTTGGCCGATAATTAGTTTCGACACAAACAATTCTTAAAGTTGAAAAATATCGATTTTGAACACCCTATATATCTCTGAAATCATTTCCGATAGACCCCAAGTGTGATACATCTATGAAATCAGCTCTTCAGGGAGAATCTGAAAATGCGATAAAATACAGGGTGTTCTATTTGAAATATCAATATTGCTAATACTTACTTTCTAGTAGAAGCGGCAACACTGCATTGTCGAAAATATTTCAAATGAAGTGTATTCTAAAATATAAGCATGTATATTTTCATGCATTTCTTCCGACTGATTCTCGATATAGAGATAGTGTGAGGTGACATATGCCCCTGTATACGTCCGTTTTTGAAAGGTTTTGCCCTTAAATGTTTGAGAACTTTAGTGTTGTACAAAGTGTATGATATTATGTATTACGATGCGTTCTATCATTACCATATTTCCATTTACTGAGTATTTGTAAATTTGTATGTACAGTCGTATTCAATAAAAAAGCATACAAGTATCAAAAAGAGATGTCAACGATATCCTAATTCTAGTTGTGTGAAACTGAGTCAGCCAATGCTTTAGGTTTTTTTTTGGGTGCCTACGAGAACTCCACTGTCAACATTTGGAAAATAATTATTCCCGATAGCCCTTTTTACGCCAATAGGATGTCGTTAATGTTTCTACTTTACGCTTTTTTATTGAATACGACTGTACCTACAGTAACATTATCCCTACCAAGCAGCCTCTGTGGAATATTTGTATTCTTTTAGCTTGATGAATAAAAATCATCTATAGTGCCATACTTCTTTCCAAGAAATAATAGTCAATGAGCTAAATACCAAAGTAAGACCGCGCCGCCCAAATTTGAATGAAGAATTATTCTGGGCTAATCATTATTAAATATTAAAAGTTTTTGATACCTATATTATGTATGTATGGTACATATTTCGATTCGCCCAATTTTCGATTCACCAAATTTTCGATTCACCCAAATTTCGATGGACCCGAATTTCGAAGTAATATAAGGAAATAGTTATTTGTTTAACTAGGCAGCAAAGTATAGTAGATTGACTGCCTTGGCTGAATTCATAGCCGAGCGTAGCGATGCTAGGAATCCAGCTAAGTATAATTTTTTCTCCGATTGTTCATAATGATATGGAAGAATATTGTATTTGCGAATTAATACAATTCCCACAATCTCTTTATTCTTCCTGTATAGTGTTCAATTAAAATACAATTTTATAGAAATCGCAGTTGTTGGTTTGACAATTCATGAAATTTCTGACAGTTGTGCGAAAAAATATCGGTATATTTGAATCATTATATAATGGACAGTGATAGCGACCTGGAAGTATACTTACACCTCCATTAATAAGGGAGATGGCAAAAAATATAGAGTTGAATTTGTTGCCGGAGAAGTCTCGGATGAAATATGAAGGAAATTATAAACGATTTATGGATTTTTAATTTTGCTGATACATATCAATCAGCAAAGTAACCACTTTGCTGCCTAGGCAGGAAAAGTAATACTCTGCTGATTGATATGTGTCAGCAAAATTAATATTTGCTGCCAATCGGAGGAAAATATTCTTTCCTGCATAAGGAAGGAGACTACCTTCTCCAAACTACCTAACCTACTTAACACGGCCGAATCGAAAATTGAGCGAATCGAAAATTGAGCGAATCGAAAATTGGGTGAAACGAAATGTTGGCCCAACGACATATTTGAATGTGAAATGATTGTTGATAATTCCCGTTTCATTGAATCCGACAAAAATGTGGCATTATTTAACAACGCATCTTTCGGTTATGTTCGGAGACGGTGGGTGAATCGAAAATTGGGTCAAACGAGACGTTCCCGAAGCAAGGGGAACTTATTTCTAGATAGAAAAAAACCATGACGTTCACAAGACGAAAAACCGCAGTGAATTTTTCGATTTTTTTAGTGTTGCTATCTCATTGATTCATTTGGCAAGTTGAAATTATCTTTACATTCATCGGATCTCCGCTCCCAAAATGTAACCGATTTCAACAATGAGTTGACAATGCCATGGATGAATAATTTTCTTTTAAGAACTCAATAATTGGAGGTTTTAATTTCTTTTGAACATATTGAAGGATTATAAATAACTGGATTTTTTTTTCAGGATTTAAAATCAATTCCATCTACAGATATGCAGTTAATTTCTACCAGAAGGATGCACCCCACAAAAAGATGTCATTTATCCATGTTCCATCAAGCTTACTCATTTATATATTTTTTATAATTCTTACAACTGTTATAGTGTAGACAAAATAAGTTAAGTGTAAATAAAATCGTGTTATCTTTTTCATCAAATCAACTTTCTTTATCAAATCTTTCAAAATGCCCAGATTGTCAAAAAAGGTAATACTTCTCCCAACATTTTTTTTTGTAGTTCAGTTATTCCAGGAATTCATCTTATTTGCATTAGGTACTCTTGAAAGGAAACTTGCAATTGGAAAATAATAACCTTTTATTAATGATATTGTCAGTTGGTACTATACAATATTCCTAAGAAAATTGAACCAATGAGTTATTCTCTAATACAATGAGAAGTTTCCATAATCAATCTTAAACATAATCTGATAGCTTGTCTTAAAATTTTTAACATCCAAAGAGACAATGATTAAAAATGGTAGACATGCATGGAAATGTTATGGTAAAAAAGTGAACTATACAGTGTGATTCATTAAGTTCCTTGTTGGATGTTGGATATTTTCAAGTCATTGAGTTTAGGACAAAAAAAGATCAAAAGAGTTTATGCATCAATCAAAACAAACAAAAAATCACAACTGCATCTTATTTTTCACCTTTTGGTGAGAATTTGAAATGAATGAACTCAGTATTTGTATTAACTATATAGCAAATAAAATATCAAATTTCTTAATGTGAATAAATATGCAAACTTAAAAACATAATAGAAACTTTTCTATACTTAGAGTGGGAACAAATACATTTTGTTCACTTCTCTAGATTTTTTTGGAATTTGCTTCCAGTTGCTATCAACACAAATTTTAAATTATCTGTTGTATCAAGGACATCATTTGATGAATCTAAAACAACATTTTAGACCTGGTTTTGCAATAAAACAAAAAAAATGAATAATATGGCTCTTCTTAGCCCTATAAATTTTTTTTCAATTTCTCCTTCCTCTATTTCTTCTTCTTGATACGTCAACTTTGGCCTATTTCTGCAACATGAACTAACACCATAAAAGTGAATTTCTGTTCAAAATGGTAAAAAAAGTGATTATTCTTGACTCTCGAATTTGTTTGGCATGTAATCTCATTAATGCACAACTGGCTTCACTATTTTCCCCTCAGAATCAAAAACAGAAAAAATCTCAAAATTAACAAACTCAATGAATGGCAACACTGTATAGAGGGTGGTTCACATAGACCACAGGGTGGTTCACATAGACCACACGTCAAAAGTTTTCACTAACTTGTAATTATAGAACCTTAAAATTTGGTACAATCCTATAAAATACCACATGAAATCAAAATAGTCAATAATCTATCTTATCCCAGTACCAAAATCAATAAGAGTTCGCAAAACGGAAAAACTTCAACATGGAATCGCCCTGTACTGCGCCTCCCAAGCATTCCACCGGCACAAAACTAGGATTCATCGGGCGTATGCCAAGCTATTCTCTCCTCGTAGAACTTGATCACCACTTGGGGACATTTCACGTTGGCCTCTTTGGCATACACCAAGTCAGTATCGTCACTGCCCTTCCATTTCATCAGAAACATCAGCTGTCCCGTGGTATCAGAAGCGCCGATGATCTTTTCAGCCTCCATGCCCTTCTCGAAAGCGGACTTTTCCTTGTCTTTCAGCTTGCCGCCCTTCTTGTCCTTTTTACTGTCCACCACCTCGGTTTTTTTCGAGGACTTTTTGGGCGCCTCGTCATCAGAATCCTCCACTTTCTTCTTGTCCTCTTTCGGCTTGCTTTTCGGTTTCTCTTCGGTCTTTTTCTTCGGTTTTTCCTTCTCTTTTTCTTTTTCCTTTTCTTTTTCCTTCTCTTTTTCGTTGTCCGAATCGTCGGATTCTACACGTTTGGATTTGGGTGCGGACTTTCTGGGCTTCTTTTTTTTCTTTTCTTCTTCCTCGTCAGAGCCCTTTTTCTTTTCTTGTTTGTTCTCAGTGTCTGAGTCGTCTACCCGCGTTTTCTTAGCTTTAGGCTCGTCGTCTGAATCGGGGGATGATGAACGGCCTTTAGATTTTTTCTGAAATCATTTTTTTTATGCATCACGTGATTCTAAATACGTGATACAAAAAAATGGAACCTACAATATACAGGGTGTTCCTGAATATCATATGTCCATATCAAGGATGAAAAAATCACATTTTATAAGAAATCAAATTTCTATTTTAAATTTTTTTCCCTTTGTTATTGAATTTGTCTTCAATTATTAGAGAAGCTCTAAAGGAAAATTCAATACTCTAGTAAATTACTTACTACCAAAAGAGAATAAGTCATTAGAGATAGGGGGGTAGTAATGTCATGACATAATTTCAAATACCAAAGGGTACTCCCGAGTTTAATTTGTTGGATTCCTTTCTTCAATTCAGTATTTCAGTGAAATACCATGTAACTAAATAATGAATCATTAATAGTGTTAGCTGTTGGAAATTCCAGTGGTGCCGTTTACAAAATATAGGTGGTGACTGAAATGTTTATCTAACATATAAAATTCTCCGGTCCCTGTCAAATTGGTATCTGGGAGTTTTCGGGGTCGGAGATTATAATTATTTCGTCAAAATTTGGAAATTCAACATGGTGGAAATTTTGTAATTATGGTCCGATTCTATTCAAAATTGATATCTGGGGATTTTCGGGGTTGGAGGTTATGATTACTTCGTCAAAATTTGGAAATTCAAAATGGTGGATTAATATGATGGACGAGTTTTTTAATTACGATTCTATTCCATTCAGAATTGGCGTCAGCGGGTTTTAGGGATCGGAGATTATGATTCTTCCGTCAAAATTTGTAAATTCAAAATGGCGGAATCAATATGACCGACGAGTTTTTTAATTATGATTCGATTTTAATCATTGGCATCTGGGGGTTTTCAGAGTAGGAGATTATGATTCTTTCGTAAAAATTTGGAAATACAAGTTGGTGGATCCAAAATGCCACCAGCTTTGATATTAGGATCAGATTCCATTCAAATTTTGTATCTGGGGGTTTTGGGGAGTTTTGTAATCCGATTTCATTCAAAATTGGTATCTGGAAGTTTTCGGGGTCGGAGATTATAATTATTTCGCCAAAATTTGGAAATTCAACATGGTGGAAGTTTTGTAATTATGGTCCGAATCTTTTCAAAACCGGTATCTGGGTATTTTCGGGGTCGGAGATTATGATTACTTCGTCAAAATTTGGAAATTCAAAATGGCGGATTGATATGACGGACGAGTTTTTTAATTATGATTCTATTCTATTCAAAATTGGTGTCTGGGGGTTTTAGGGGTCGGAGATTATGATTCTTCCGTCAAAATTAGAAAATTCAAAATGGCGGATTCAATATGCCCAACGAGTTTTTCAATTATGACTCGATTTTATTCAAAATTGGCATCTGGGGGTTTTCAGAGTCGAAGGTTATGATTCTTTCGTAAAAATTTGGAAATACAAGTTGGTGGATCCAAAATGGCGAACCAGCTTTGAAATTATGATCAGATTCCATTCAAAATTTGTATCTGGGGGTTTTGGGGAGTTTTGTAATCCGATTTTATTCAAAATTGGTATCTGGGAGTTTTCAGGGTTGGAGATTATAATTATTTCGCCAAAAATTTGGAAATTCAACATGGTGGAAGTTTTGTAATTATGGTCCGATTCTATTTAAAATTGGTATCTGGGGATTTTCGGGGTCGGAGATTATGATTACTTCGTCAAAATTTGGAAATTCAAAATGGCGGATTGATATGAAGATGGCAGATCCAATATGGTTGATGAGTTTCGAAATTATCATCCGATGCTATTCAAAATTGGTATCTAAAGATTTTCGGGGGGCCGGAGATTATGATTCTTTTATAAAAATTTTGAAAAAAATTGGATGATCCAATATGGCGAACGAGTTTTTTAATTATGATTCTATTCTATTCAAAATTGGTGTCTGGGGGTTTTAGGGGTCGGAGATTATGATTCTTCCGTCAAAATTTGGAAATTCAAAATGGCGGATTCAATATGACCAACGAGTTTTTCAATTATGATTCGATTTTATTCAATATTGGCATCTGGGGGTTTTCAGAGTCGGAGATTATGATTCTTTCGTAAAAATTTGGAAATACAAGTTGGTGGATCCAAAATGGCGGACCAGCTTTGAATTTAGGATCAGATTCCATTCAAAATTTGTATCTGGGGGATTTTGGAGTCGGAGATTATGACTCTTCCGTTAACATTTGAAAATTCAAGATGGCGGATCCAATATGGCGGACGACTTTTGTAATTATAATCCGATTCGGTTCAAAATTGGTATCTGCGGATTTTCAGGGTCGGAGATTATGATTCTTCCGTCAAAATTTGGAAATTCAAAATGGCGGATTCAATATGACCGACGAGTTTTGTATTTATGATTCGATTTTATTCAAAATTGGCATCTGGGCGTTTTCAGAGTCGGAGATTATGATTCTTTCGTAAAAATTCGGAAATACAAGTTGGTGGATCCAAAATGGCGGACGAGCTTTGAAATTATGATCCGATCCCATTCAAAATTTGTATCCAGAGGTTTTTGGGATCGGAGATTATGATTCTTCCGTTAACATTTGAAAATTCAAGATGGCGGATCCAATATGGCGGACGACTTTTGTAATTATAATCCGATTCCATTCAAAATTGGTATCTGCGGGTTTTCGGGGTCGGAGATTAGGATTCTTACGTCAAAATTTGGAAATTCAAGATGGCGGATCACGGCAAATAAATAACATATCCATCTGAAATAAATTTCATTTTGAACCTAACAAAAAGGAAAATTATGTATGGAAAATAACATCATCAAGATGCTTTCCTTCACATTGCAGCACCAAGCAACAGCTTGTATTTGAAAAACAAAGCAAGCTTGGAAAAACTTCTGTGAACTTCCAGTTCTGAAATAAGCTCAAAACTTACCTGCTTCTTGAAGACATGACATTCACAAATATCCAAAATAATTAAAAAACCCAATTCAGTAAGTTATAATGGTTAAGAATTTTCATATTGTTAATTTTCCACATCTAACCTCAGAATTGAAATTAAAATGCATCAAATGCAAGTGCTTGGATTTACTTCAAATGGAAGGACTCATTCAAGTGATTCATTCTATTATATTGTATTGTAGGATACTGTGTGACTCTGATTTTTTTCAACTTTAATTTTGAATAACATGTTTTGTTGAGAAAGATGTCAATAATATTATTACTAAAATAAAACCTAGGACTACTGTGCCTTCCAGTTGTTGAAATTGAATAAAATAGTCCCAGCATAGATAGTATAGTAAAATACAACAGTTTGATTTATATTTTTAATACCTATTTTATTTGATTTACTGAGAAAGTTGCTATTTTTGTTATACAATATTTTTCTAGGATTCAGTTTCTTATTCTTAAGAATTATGTTCTTTTTAGTTAATTTTTTTTATTTACAATTTGATTTTGGTCTGTCAGCCATATCATCTTTGTTCTTGTGATATTTTTGATTTCTTGTAGGTATGTGTTTCTTGTAGGTATGTGTTTAAATTCATTATACTACTCATTGACTGACCTACTTATTATTCATAATACTTTTAATAAGACTGAAAAATAAATGCCCCCCATGATTTTTTTCTGGTGGTGTCCATGACTATGATGAAATCTGTTATGTTTTTATTTGGTTGTATTGAACCTACTATATCAAACACAATGGAAATAAAAAAATTATGTTTTATGCAAACATAGGTAATTCCTTCATAATTTTCTGTGAATTAGTAATTTCTTTTCATTCACAGGAATTGACTGAAACTCATATCAGTTGAATCTCAAGAACATACTTGCATTGTACAAAAAATCACCAATCCAATCATTGGATTTCTACTAATGCAACTAATAACCACTTTTCTGCCTTCATCCAATCAACACCAGATTACAAGATTTATTTTTTTACTTTGACTTTTCTTATGATGTACATTTTCTGATGGATAAGAGATTATCAACACTATCATTAGTTCATAACACTTCAGCAAATAGGGGAGGAAATAAATCAATTCCATTGTCTGACCCCTAAATAATATTGTTTCAAGAGAAAATATACCAAGAACTATGGTATCACTCATTACTGAGAAAATATTTACCACATTTGATAGTTACTCAAGTGACTCAAAAAATAATGTGTCTTAAATTCATATCATCCAAATCTTTCAGATATGGAAAGTATAGCTGTTGAGTTGAAAATTAGAACAAAATATAAATAATTTCTGTTAACATACAAATGGTCACAAAAATAAATGATAATTTCCACACAACTAAGCTTCAACATAATAATCCAGAAGGTACCTATTATAGAAGAAAATGTGCCTACCTTGTCCTTGTCTTTATCTGCTTTAGATGAAGATGTACTGGAATCCAATGATGATGTGGAATTTTCACGGGTCCTCTTCTTATCTTTAGAATCTTTAGAACTCTTCTTAAGTTTCCGGAGTCTTTCAAACTCAGCTATCAATTCAGGACAGTCCAGGTTATCTTCTGGCTCCCAGGTATTGTCATCCTCAGAGTACCCTTTCCACTTCAAGAAATATTCTACTTTTCCATGAGCTATTCGGCGATCGATGATTTTTTCCACAGAGTATTCCTCCTCTTCGCTTTCGCTCTCTTCAACCTTCTTCTTGCCCATCCTGTAAAGGAATGTTGGTGAATTTATTGAAAACAAAACCTAAAAATCGCAAAGGGTAATGGTATAGACGCCTTGTTGCCTGCCGGTCATTGTTGTTTCCAAAGTTATAACAACAAACAGAATTTCGACTACAAGTAATCTAATAATAATGTGAAATTATTCAATATTAATTTTGTGGAAATTACCTCAATATTTATTCAACACTTTTTAGTAAAAACTAGATGCTTAACGAGAGGTTCGTCAAAAAGCACGCAAGACGCAAGTACAAAACGACAAGAGAGAAAAGAGAAAATGGCCGAAAATGGCGGGCAGCGGGAAGAGCACAAAACGACATAATACCAACTGAAAATTAGTGAAAATATCCGTTTCACCATACAGCTAAAAACTTATACATATTACAGTTCTATTGGTAAGACCAGTGTTACACTTTGTTCCTCCATTACCTCCATACGGTGGCATCACTTGCCTTGCCTGTCTACGGAGCATTGAACTCAATGTATATTGGAAGTAAGATCAGAGATGAGTTGGTAAGATATGGTGTGCGTATTCGGCCATTATTACGTATTGAAAATTTCAGAAAAATCTTTTCATTCGCGCGATTTGAATCCAGCTAGGCTGAGCATTTTTCTTAAAAATGTGTGCATATTTGTAATCCTTGCAGCACCTCGATGTCCTATCCGATGACGGCTAAATATCTAGACTGCCTGAAGGGTTATGGCGAGTTCACATGCCAGCTTATGCCTACAGCAGAAAGCTTGAATAAAACGGGCGCACTGTTCACATGAAAAAGTTGGAAAAGTGACAGTGACTGCCACATATTTGGTTGAATTTCAGATGTACGTCCTCCAGAAACCACATTTATCACATTTTTAGGAGTGTTTTTCCAGTACTGTTTTCCACACTGCATAATATGATGATATGTATTCATTTTGTCAATATTTGTGTGGTTCTGTCAAACGATCTGAGCTTTTTTCCGCAAAAGTCGGACTGAAACCGACTTTCTAGCTTATGACCTCGATAAGCGCTTTCTGACGAATCGGCCAATGAGATGAGGATACGCTGTAAGTCAAAAGGCGAAAAGCCAGCATGTGAACGCGCCATTATACATTATACAGTCAGAGAGTCTAGATATTTAGCCGCCATAGCCCTATCAATCAAGACACGTTTTACTCGAGCAGATCAAACGAATAGGATTACACGACTCTAGCTAATCTAGTTCTTTTTTTATCTGATGTTGGTAGAACCGGTTCATTGACATTGGCTTATGACTTACGATGAGATCAGAGACGTGACGTCATATTAATCGGACGCCGAAAAGAAGCGTATTTGCCGTAAACTTCTGTATTGTATTTCGTAAATTTGTATTTCGATTAGAGAATATCTATCGCGTTTTGGTGGAAGGCAGTAGTGCGACAAATAATCCAATTTGAAGAATACCAATGGGTGCCCCCGTCCGAGGCAAAGGAGCTAAACGAGGAGCAGGAAACCAAAGAGGAAAAGTTCGCGGCCAAGGGCGTCCTATGAATGGCCGCCCGCCGCCATTTGGAAATCCGGGCATGATGATGGGACCACGCGGCCCTTTCCGCGGGGGCATGCGGCCGCCCCCGGGCCCGATGATGCGCGGAGGCCGACCAGGGCCCCCCATGAGAGGTAGACCGCTGCCGCCGCCTCCGCCCAGGATGATGGGCCCCCGAGGCCCCATGATGCCCATGAGACCGCCTCCGCCTGGCATGAGGCCCCCTCCCCCGGGAATGCGCCCACCTCCGCCTCCCATGATGATGATGCGGGGGCCCATGCCGCCCCCGATGAGAGGCATGTTCAGAGGTGGAATGAGGGGCAAGAGGGGCTTCCCTCTTAACGGCGTGCGAGGAGTTGACAAAAAAAGCAAGGTTATCAAGAAGGGTAACAAGCCACCCCTCAAAAGTCTAGATCTGACAAAGTCCTTTGTGACAGAAGCTATGAAAGCAGAGTTTGCTAAGAAAGATGAGTTGTTGACAGCAGCCAAAACTTCTCAATCAAAAGAGGATTGGCAGAGTTATAGAGAGCAGAGAGATTCATGCACAAAGTTGTATCAGGAGGCAGAGAAGGCTGCAGGAGGGCAGCCTGAGGTGCGTATCCCTCAGCTATTGCCAGAAACTAATTTCACACGAATAACAGCACCTATTGATTATACAGCAGACATCCTCATATAGGTATTTTTTATTTTGTTGAATCACATTCTCCTTTTACTCCCAAGCACACCACTATGTTGGTACTCAGTATAAATAATTTGTACTAATTTGCAAAAAGTGGATGTGGAGGTTGATTCATGAAAGAATTGGTAGCTGTAACTCATTCAATCCTCGACTCAAGAAGATGAATGTTCATGCAGTGGACTGGAACATTCAACTTCTTGAGGTAAAATCAGCATCAAGTTGTGCATGAATCAACCTTGTCTTTTTTTTAATAGTGATTTTCCATTTAGTAATGGGATATCACTATTTCCCATGTTTCACATAGGCAAAAAACAGGCTGATTCATTTTATAATGTACTAAATGCAAACTTGAAAAATGCCAATGCCAAATTGTTCATCACAGGTAAATTCTTAGTTGTTGGTTTACTCAATATTTCTGATTTGTGTATTCTAAAATAAATCACCCTGGAAATAATGGGAGTTTGAGAAAAGGAGTTCATATAAAGGTTCAATACAGACTGAAGTAAAATAAGCATCCTTCATAACTCAGGACCATACTTAGATTACATGGCATTTTTTGTTGTATCAAGACTGCAAAATCTCTGATTTCATCAGACTATCCATTGCCTTTGAAGTATTTTTTTATAATAGCTGTGTTCTTCCTGTTTTCACACAAGAACATGACAATAGTTGATACTACCATACATGGTGAATTTTTTAAACATGTTCTTGTGTGAGAGGATCTCTTGCTTTTTCTCCCTACTCATTGAGGACTTGAGATCTCATAATTGGAATTGAAACAACTTTGATTTAGAAAGTCAGAAAGTCCATGTTTTTCTGTTTTGATTTCCAGTCCCCAGTCCTTGATGAGATGGTATTGATTAGAGGTATTTTATAGTTTTATTGAAATACCAGTTATTGAACTTCACTTATTTGAATTGAAAAATGAATTTCATTGTTTTTCACAATTATTATAACTATAATCTTTGTGAAGCATATTCATACTGATAATGAGAATATGAAATCATATTTACCATATATTAGGAAGTAGATAATGCCCAAAGCTTAAATGTAGGACATTATGATATTTACAAATTCAAATAGTGGCAAACAGTGATATTCATTCATTCATTTAAATAGGTTTTGAGAATCATCATTTTTCATGATGTATAAAAAAATGCAATATTTTCTGTAGTTTTTAAATTTTAATTTGTCATTGGATATCACAATTATGTCTAAATCAATTGGGTATCTTTACAGGATGATAGAAAAAATGAAACAGCAGAGACGAACAATAAATCAGAAAGTCAAAATGACCTGTCTCAGCCTGCTGCTGAGACAACAATATCAGAAACTGCAAATACTGGAGTAACACCAGCTTAAGTGGGCCCCTTTTTTTTTCTATAAAAAATTATACAAAAGTTGGCCACACACCTCAAAAGTTTTATTCATCTATCTTAGATAGTGTCTTGAGTTTGATTAGATGTGAAATTAGTTTGGACAATTTTTTTATGTATATCTGTGGACTCTTTCATGATTGTATAGTATAGAGTTTATTATATTTTTTGTTTATAATTCTTGGAAAAGCCACTTTTCCAAATTTCATGATAGTTTGCTAATTAATTATCATTGCAAAATAATCTCTCATTAACAAGTGATTTTTGTGTTAAAGTTAATGGTAACCAGTACCTATGAGCTATTCAATTCCTTGAAGTAGCAATTATGTATCTAGTGTTAAATAAATTAAATTTCAAAAATAACTAATTGATATTTTGATTTTTTTGTGTAATAGAGATTGCTATTATTGGCATTTTTATTTCTCTATGGATCAAATACACTGTATTCCATATTTATGTATTTTAATTTTTCCTGGGCAGTTTTCTGATTCAAAACAAAGAACTAGTAAGAAGTCATATTCAATATGGTTTCTAATTTTTCAATTCATCCCAACATTTCAAAGTATTGTGACTTATATTTTTTTCAAAAATATGGTTCCTTTTCTCTATGCAGCATCATATTGGCATATTTTTCATTTGATATGTACTTCCTTTTCATTAAAAAAAAAAAATAAGTAAGTACTTATTCAAATTTTATAGAGTATAGATTGTTTTTCATTAGAATACTTGTATGAAAAATCAATATATTATCTATTATTTGTGGTCAAGGAAATGTTCTTGAATACTTTTTGGTGGGCACTAATAATAACAAAAATAGAGTTTTGAGTACAACTCTCAATTGCTCAGGAAAAATGGTAGTCCCTCTTTCTTCAGAATGGTCAAGACAAAAACAAAAAGTAAGTTCAAAAACTTCAAACATATAACTTTGCCATTCTTATTAAATACTAGGTCAACTGTGAATAAGTGACTTGGCAATTTCAATGTGAATATTCCTCGGAATTTTCAGCAACAATGTTCAAAATAAAAATATATCAACTCAAAAAGGAAACAGTTCCACTACTGTTCAAAATTACATTTTCATCAAAATTGCTACCAGAACATTAATTTTGAACATACAGTATACAATCATTGGAGTGAATTCCACATCAAGTCCACCACACAAGAAATCACAAGAAGTGTTTTCTTGTGATTCAAAGGAGATTTTTCAGTAAGTTGAAAATTTTTCATGTGAAATCTCAGTATTTTCAAGTAATAGTCATCAAAATAGTTTTCATATAAAGAAAATTCAATTCCAGAAATTTGCCGTTTTGTTTGGCAGGAATTATTTATTTTTCCATCACTGTGTATATTTGTACTGGTGATATTCAAGTTCAAGATACATCATTTTCTTTGGAAGATAAATCTTATTCAAATTAATGAAGTACTTCAAATACATATTCTCACCTTTCATCAAACACTCAGTTCTTGGTCCAAGACAGTGAAAAAAGTAAATGTCACCAGTTGAAGTATACATAGTGTTACAAAAGAAACTTGATATAATATATCCCATTTCCTAGATAGGTGAATTTGAAGACTACTCTCATACAGAAGATGAGGAATTCAGCCAAGAAGAAAACACATATTCTGAAGAAGATAGCTTTTATGAAGATTATACCTACCAAGAAGAAAACCCATATTCTGAAGGAGATAGCTACTATGAAGAAAACTCATATTCTGAAGGAGACAGATTTTATGAAGAATACCCTGAAGAAGAGACATATTATGAAGAAGACAGCTGCTATTATGAACAATACCCAGAAGATTCAACGTTTCCTGACATTGATCAAACCTTCTCCTGTGACACCTGTGATAGGGATTTCTTCTCAAAATTCCACTTTGACAAACATATGTCCGAACACAGAACTTGCAATCTGGACGGTTGCACTTTTACCGCACACGAAAAGGTCATAGAAAAACATATTTTGATGCAGCACGCCACTGGATTGTACGACAAAATACGCAACATCAACACTCCCGAAGATATAGCCAGGTGGATAGAGGAGAGGAAAAGAAATTATCCCAATAAGGAGAATGTGGTCAAGAGACAGCAACAACAAGAAGAGAGGTTGAAGAGAGGATTGAGAATTCAGAAGAATGATAACAAATTTGGCAGGGATAAGTTCAGATGTAAGTATTTTCTCTCTACATAATTGTTTGCATTTTTTTTGGATCTTTATTAAATGTTTCATGATTGATTATTGTTTATTGAAAAACTAGCTTCCAGTCAGAAATAAAATTGTGGTATGAGGAAGTTGATTACAAACAACAATAATAAAATAATATAAGGTGACAACAACAACAATAAATGTATGCCTGAATTTGGAATTGTATATCAGAATTCTGACTCAAATGTCAGAACTCATACCTAATATCTCAAACCTTGATTGGTTGAATTCTGGCTTGTTACTGAACATTCTGGTTTGCTGAAAATATGAGTTATTAATGAATATATGTCTTGTATCAGATATTTAACTTTTTTAAGGCTTGTATGTTGAAACTTTGACATGTTTATCAGAATCATTGACTAAATTTCAGAGTTCTAACTTGGTCATAATTTTGACTTGATGATGAACTAAGATTTCTCACTTCTATGTCAAAATGCTGTCTTGTTACTCAAGAATCTGGTTTTTAGGATGAAATTGTGAAATATTTGTGTCTACATTTTTGACGGTTATAGTGGAATTCTGAGGAATATCTAAAAATTCAGAAATATATCTCTGAATTCTGTTTTGCATCAGAAGTTTTACTTACAAGTCATAAATTTGACATGTATGTTGGAATTATCTTACATGTCAATACTGACTCCTAAAGTTCATGTCAAATACTGAATTGTATTGAATTCTAGCAGTTAAAAATTCTGAATATTGACTCAGTATGTTAGAATTCCTACATTTATTTGAGGATCCTGACTTTTTCAAAAATCCATAAATGCAAAATTCTGGTCCAGTGACATCTTGAAATTCCTGACTTCATCTCAGGATACTTTTGTCTGAAAAATAAGAATTTTGACTTCTGAGTATCCTTGCTTTTATGTCAAAATGGTGTCTTGTGTCTTGTTACTCAGAAAACAGGCTTTTATATTGAAAATGTGATATTTGAGTCTTCATTTATGAGGATTATAGCAATTATAACAGAATTCTCATTATCATCTGAAAATTCTCACATTTATTTCAGAAATCTGTTTTGCATCAGAATTATTCTGTTAGAATATTCTTGTATGTCAATACTGACTTGTATGTCAGAATTCTGATAATACCTAAGAATTATGGCTTCTGTATTAGAATCAAAGTATGTTGAAATTTTCCTTGTATTTCAAAATTCTGACCTTGCCAAAAATCTAAATTCATCTCAGAATCCTGAATTTATGGTGGAATTCTGGCATGTATGTGTGAATTTTGACTTATGTTTTAGTATTCTGACTTGTTTTCTAGATAAGCAGTTCAAAATTATTCCTGAAAATTGTCTTGTATGTCAGAATTTTGTAATTTTGGCTTGTATGTCAGAATTATGTCTTGCATGTTGGAATAGGCAAGTGTACTAAAATTTTTTTATTCCTTAAATAGAATCATCACTTGAATACCTTTCAATTCCATATTTTTTAAGACTTTCGGTCGATTTTTAGGTGCTAAAATCATCAATAATGCCATGGTAATTTTCAAACGGCTAGAATTTTACCGCCAGTTAATAGTGACGTCACGATTTCGTAAGTAGGGGGCAGACCATAGCACAGTTGCTATGTGTTGAAATACGATTGGGAATTTCAGAAATAATAGTTTCAATAATTCACAAATTGGCAATAAAAATTCAATTGTCTCGAAATGTTTCCTTATGATTTGTGGTTTACTGCTTATAATAAATTTGTGTAAATAATATTTATATTAATTCACACTAGAGGACATTTGAATCGGTGAACGTGATAACAGCGCGTGAATTGTAGGCGAGGTCTTGTCAGTTCTCAGCATTCAGCACAATGTTGCCAAGTCTCCAACATTTACATGATATTTTGTTATGGAGAATAAGAAATATTTCGACATGGTGGTTGCTGGAAAAAGTCGAGAATGAATTATAACATCATGGGTTCCTCCTATTATGTTTTATTCATCGACAGAACTCCAACATCTCTCTGAGAACTTAATTATAATTGGTGACTTGACAACCTTGCTTCATGGGTGGAAATGGAAGAATATCTGACCAATAACTAAACAGCATAAAACTGACGTCACCATTCATTCCACGTATCGCCAAATGGCGGCCATGACGGTTCGTTTGAAATGAGCTCGGCAATTCAACAATTTCGAACAACGCATACACATTATTTACGTAAAAAAAGCGTGAGAACTGTTTTGAAAATTAATTTAGTTTCCTAAAGACACACTGGAATGCCAATAATTCATTAGTCCAGTCGCCTATTCTCACTCCTATGTTATAATCATGGCTTGTATATGATAATTTTTTTTACATGTCAAAATGTGACGTTTTCCTTGTTTCAACCAATATCAATGCGTGATTCTAGCCAATCATTCGGAATCATACTGATAATTTGTTAGTATCAAATTACCGCGATGACTTATTCACGTTTGGATCTTCCTTCAAATGGATACAAAAAGGGACCCATAGACTGCGATGTTGATAGGCTGTTTTGTTCGACTAACAAGTCTGTTCGAACAAAAATTGCGCACAACCGAAGTGTGTGGCTGTAAAATGTTCGTTTTCGCTGGCCACACACTTTAGTTTTGTGTCTTTTTTGTTCGAACAGACTTGTTCGACGAACAAAACGGCCTACCAACAACGCAGTCTATGGGGCACCTTTAGAGAATTAGCATTGACTTGACTTGGTTGTCAAGGTAACGCAGCTATTTGTCTCAATGTAAACATTTCGAATTCAGAACCGACGCCATTGTTAAGTATCAGTCAGACTTCGTATTTTGTGATTTTCTCTAACGTTTAAACGAGTTGGTATAGGTTCGGAAAAACTTTACAATTATTATTAGTCATTAACAGAAACCGACATGAGCACGAGATTTGGTCAAAGCTCGGCTGATTCAATACATTTAGCTGTCGAACAAGCAACACCAATCAACACCACAAAAAGCAAGAATACGATATGGAAACAGTTTTTGGAGTTCTGCCTTGAACGTAATTATGAGTTGACTGCAACAACCGAGATGAAACAAATCGCATCAATTATGGAGGACTGGGCATATAACATGCGAAAAAAAAATGGAGAAAACTACAAAGAATCTGTTGTCAAAACTTTGTGGAATGTCACCGCAAAACTTATCCAGGAAAAATATTTCAGGGAGTATAATAGAAACATTGATCCGTTCACTGATATTGAATTTAAGACCGCGCGAGATGCGCGGAATTGCAAACGTCGAGAACTTCAACATATTCCTGAAAAAAGAAAAGCATCTTCTGTTGCTCTCAAGAAAGAAGAAATAGAAAAAATGATAGCAGCATGGGACGAAAATACTCCAAATGGCTTACAAAGGAAGTTTTATCATACTGCTAGCTACGAATTGGCTTGGAGAGGCGGAGAAGCGACAAAAGCATTAGTACAGTATTTTAGAGAAGAAATGGATCATTATGGAAATCAAACTGGACGGATAGAATATAATCCAATAATTTCTAAAACAGCACAAGGAGGATCGCACAGGTTATCTGATAGCAAATTTTTAACGCCAAATGAAAATGAGACTGAAAAATGTCCAGTACGTCTCTTTCGGAAGTTAATGTCGAAAAGAAGTGCAAATATTCAAATTGATCGTTTATTTTTAACACCTAATCCAAATTGGCAGCAACCTTTGTCTAAGGGGTGGTACAAAAATCTTCCGGTAGGACAAAATGAAATAGCAAAATGGACAAAACAAGCGGCCCGAAAGATTGGCTTGGATCCTAGCAAAATCAAGGTTACAAACCATTCACATCGTTCTTCTGCTGTGACACAACTCGCTAAAAGTGGAGTAAGTGAGCAGCAGTTGTTGAAGATAACTGGACATTCATCTGCAAGCTCCATCAAACCCTATCTTCAACTTGACAAAGAGCATCACGCAAGCATGATAAACAACTTGAGAGGAAACACTGTTTCGACCTCTTCATCTCAAGGAAATTGTACAATAACATACAATAATTGCACCATTACAAACGTAAATTGTAAACATTCTTGATTGTTTGATATATAATTATTTGATATATAATTGTTTGATATATAATTGTTTGATATATAATTGTTTGATATATAATTGTATGATAAATGATTGTTCAATAAATAATTGTTTAATAAACATATTCTGGGGCATTTTGCGAAATAGTAAAAAAAATAATCACGCCGAATTACATTCGTGTTGGTTATTTTTTTAAATAATTTTAACTAGATTTAGCACTCGTCTTTGTTGCTATTGAGAAATCCCACTCGTGGACTTCGTCCACTCGTGAAATTTCTATAGCAACAAAGATTCGTGCATCTAGTTAAAATTATCAAAAAATTACCACCACTTGTGTAATTACTGTTGATAATTTTGTCTGTTATGTCAGAAATTCGACTCGTATTGCTCCAAGAGATGAACAAATTTAGAAATCCTGACATACAAGTTCAAGGCAAAATTCGTTATGTTTGACTTCATCTCTGCTAGATCATGGAATATATTGAAAACATTGTTTCAGTGGCCCTACAAAAGGACAAGAGACCGCCCTTCAAACGGAAACCGAAAAAACCCCCACCCAAACAAACCAAACGGATCTCCCTGATAAACGAGAAACTCGATTGGAACGGTACCATGTTCCCGTTCCGCGGTACCACCGAGCTGATCGACCAACCAGAAGAAGCGCCCAGCGAATACGAGGACGAAGAATGGTCGACGGTACCCTTCAAACCTGCTCTTAAGGTCAACTCCACTCTGGCAGCCCTGATGGGCGCGTATGGAAGCGAGTCTGAAGATGAGCCACCGGAAGTACGAAACGTCGTGGTTGGAGGGTTGAAGGCGGCTGAAAGCGATGGGGAAGCGCCTTTGGAGGAGAAAATACGTAGGGAACCACTTTCGGTACCCATGTTGGCAGTTGGAGACGGTGAAGAAGTTGAAAAATGTCGGACCCGGACTGCTAGTAGGAAAAGGAAGAGGGTGGAGTTGAAGAATAGGAATTCTAGGAGGGGTGGTTTTCGGAATGGAAGGGGTGGTTTTAGGCATAAACGTGGCGGAGGAATGAGCAGGAAAACAGATCAGTTTCCATATGATAAGTTCAAAAGAAGGAAAGTTACTTTGTTGGAGAAGTTGTTAGAGAAAGAGATAAGGCATGAGAGGAATTTGTTGTTACAGTGTGTAAGGTATACCATACAAAATAATTTTTTCAAGGTTGAAAAGTGATTCCTATTGTAATATTTTTTTATTAATTTGTTTTTTTATTGAATTGAAAAATATTTTCGCCGATTGTTTCCTGAATCCTATTGTAATATTTTTGAATTAAATTGTTTTTTATCACACTGAAAAATATTTGTGTTCATTGTTTCCCCTATCCTATTAGTTTAGATTTTTCTTTGAGTGGCAAGAGTACCAAGAAGATACCTAAGTTGCCTGAAAAAAAATCACAGAAACTGAAACTTTGAACAGGTTTTCAAGTCAGCAGGGTGCTCTTTCTGTAATTATTGAGAAACATTAGTAGTTACTTACCAAAACGAGGTATCACCATCGATTTTTCAAATTTTTAAACTGCCCAGATGGGCGCTTACGGGAGCGAGTCTGAAGATGAGCCGCTGTAAGTTCGAAACGTCGTGATGGGAGGTTTGAAGGCGGCTGAAAGCGACGGGGAAGCGTTTTTGGAGGAGGAAATACTTAGGGAACCACTTCCGGTGCCTATGTTTTCAGTTAGAGAAGGTGAAGAAGTGAAAAAATGCCGGACCCGGACTGCTAGTAGGAAAAGGAAGAGGGTGGAGTTGAAGAATAGGAATTCTAGGAGGGGTGGTTTTCGGAATGGGAGGGGTGGTTTTAGGCATAAACGTGGCGGAGGAATGAGAGTGGATAGTAGGAAAAATGATCGGTTTCCATATGATAAGTTCAAAAGAAGGAAAGTTACTTTGTTGGAGAAGTTGTTAGAGAAGGAGATAAGGCATGAGAGGAATTTGTTGTTACAGTGTGTTAGGTATACCATACAAAATAATTTTTTCAAGGTTGAGAAGTGATTTCTATTGTAATATTTTTTAATTAATTTGTTTTTTTTATTGAAATGAAAAATATTTTTGTCGATTGTTTCCTGAATCCTATTGTAATATTTTTGAATTAAATTGTTTTTTTTTTTATCAAACTGAAAAATATTTTTGTTCATTGTTTCCATTTTCCTATATTTTTAGATATGTGGCAAGAGTACCAAGAAGATACCTAAGTTGCCTGAAAAAAAATTACAAAAAATGAAACTGAACAGGTTCTCAAGTCATCAGGGTGGTCCTTTTGATAAAAATTCCAAAATTCGCAACTGTCTATTTGACTTTTTGGTTTATTAAAATGGAACTTTTCATTGTATTGGGGGTTTTCCAAAATGCAACATTTCAAGGATGTGACAGAAAACAATTGTATGTTTCTTGGGATCAATAAATGTTATTATTATTATTATTATTAATATTCCCAGCAGGCTCTCATCAGATGAGTTCTAAATATATTTTTTCTTTATTACCCCTTTACAAGATATGATATAATATCATGTTATTTTTTGTGATATTCCTTCTATTTTTGTGAGATTTAACAAATTGAATAGGATTGGGAGATAGCTGGTGAATTTTGAATCATTATTCCAATATTTCGAAACTTTTACAAGATATTGAATGTTCAAAGATATGTACCAACCAAAAATGTTTTTCATTGTAAAAGAATCTTACTAGAAGTGCTTCTGACCAAGGTTTTTCCAAATTTATCAAATCAAGTGGGAATCTTGTATTGACTAATGTGGTTTTGGAAAATACTGCTCCTTTTGCATTTTAGATTCTACTTGGAAATTTTTGCATCTCTAGCAAATCTCGCAAATAATCATTAAAAATACCATTCCTAGTTAGTTCCATTGAGGTATTCAGTTCTATATTAATATTGATTTACTTTATTTACATTTTCGCTTCCATACTAGTTAAAAATGGCACATCAAAAAAAAGTTAAAAACAAGTCTGAGTTATCACAATGATTTTTACATCTAAAAAAAATTCATCAACCTATAGATTGTACAAAGTTGTTGAATTCATATTGAAATTCACCTTCTCGGACGTTATATAAATTTAAAGCATTTTTGTTTATCATGTGGTATCCGAGTTTTGAATAATATCGAGTCTGCTCTATACTGGGTGTTCAGGAGAGGAAGATATCCGAATACCTGAAAAAAATTGTTATTGATTATCCAACGGAAAAAAGTAGTAGAATCTAGCTCGATGCCGTATAAAACACACTATTTTTTTCTGTGACAGGAAAAAAGACATGGATATTGAGAAGATATTACATTATATTGAAATCAGAAAATTATATACGTGACATTTGAAGTTTTCAACAGGAATTGCACCTACGTTGCACGCATCTTCAAAAAATAAGTGAATTCAGTGATTGTTTAGTAATTTACGTGACCGTGAAGCCGAATGAAAGATAAAAACACTTTCAGGTCTTTCTCGGAGACAGTGTCATTGGCTTATTTTTCGGAACAAACAACAAAAGCCATCAACAGTGTATACATTGTATATCCAGGAAAATAGTACCCACTTTTTTATCGTGGGAAAAATGTAATGTATTGCGCGAAATGTTACTTTGGTGATCGATAACTGAAGAGGCGCAGCCGAGTTGAAAAAAGAGTCGAGATGACCAAAGTATATTTCGCGCATGAATTGCAAACAACATTTTTTTTTACAAACGTCAAAAACAGAGTTCTAAGGTAGAAATATGATTAGCTTGATATAAAAAATAGTGTTGAACTGGCTAAAAAGGCCTTATTTATTGTTAAACATTCAGAAATAAATGATTTCTTGGATGTTTGCTCAGTTAATTTGAGTTTTCTTTTACTAGAGCTAGAGCAACTAGTAACTATTGATCTGGGGATTGAATAAAATGAAGTTCGAGTCATTTTGAAAGCTGAAATCCCTAACCCCTGAATTACACTTTCTCCACTGATAGTTGCCCGGTGCAAGTGGACCTACCACTATAAAATAGGTGGCGCCCGAGTTGTAATAAATCATTGTCAATATTAGTATAACCCGCTTTAATGCGCCAGGACGATATCTGAGGGCAGATATCCCTACAAATAAAGTTTAAATACAAAAATCGAATAATAAAGTTTACATACAATGAGCGAAGTATGTACTTCGTGCCTCGTTTAACTTTGTGCACTGCTTCTCTTATGGTGTCATGGTAACGTAGGAAACGTGGCACTTCGCAAATTGTTATCAATGCAGAAAAAAGTTACATTTCAAAGCCTGTCAATAGAGATGAAATTTCGAACTCTTTTCCGTCACAGAAAAAAGTTATGACACTCCTCCAAAACACTGCCTGAATAAATTACATGGATACCTGTGTGAAAAAATTTATGCACTTGTGCCTCTCCTGAAAATGCGTATCGTCTTCTGAAAGACTCTGCGGGCATCCTGGACACCTGAAGGTCCATCTCGAGGTCACTTTCACTGGGGGTTTTCTGGTGAAATGGCTCACAAGAAAATTCATCGCTATGTCTTCGCAATTCATGTACTCATCTACCTAAAAAAAATGGAATCGTGGACGAAAAACTCACTTAACTTCATTTGCAAAATTTCAAGACAACTTGACCTCAGTGAAAACCCCGTTTTTCTAGATATTATTGGACCTTTGAATGCTAGGTTATGAATAACATATATTTGGTTCTGATTTTATGTTCTTTTCACCCACGCTTTTGTCAATGGGACTTCTATATTCGACAAAATATTATATTTTTGATTGACTGGTAGTTTGTTTATCGCCTCCCGGTGTATGGATATATCAAATGAAATATACCTTGTCTCTGATGGCTTGTGGCAGCCATTTCCAATAAAGATGGAGATAATGGCGGTGAACAAATGCAGCACCAGTCAGAACCATACTCAACTCACAACTGTAGTTGGAATTGTAGAGCCAACTGTTTTTGGTGTTGAGATCCCATGCATGATACCTAATAAAATCCATGTTTAAGGAATTGGATAACACTGAATAACAGCCAGCATATAAATATAACATGAGGTACTTTATGCAAGATCGGGTTTACAGGTGTAAAGTGGCACTTTAGCGCCCGCTGATTACTTTATCGCCCAACGGGAAAATAAATATTGAACTTATGGAGGAGTTTTGTTCGATTCAGGTCGACAAAAACTCAACTCGAGAAAAATCATGAGTTTAGGGATGTACAGTGTGTGTGAAACGAATATAATGCCGCAAACAGAATTTTCACAGTCCTTCATGTTTTTGAGATACAGGGCGAAGTTGAAAATTGAGCAGCTCCTGATCTTGGTTACTTTTCAACTTATCGGCAGGGTTGCAATTTTGCCCTATATGTCAAAAACATGAAGGACTGAAAATTATGTTATTCGTTTCACAAAAAAGTAGTGCAGGATCGTGAAACCGCAACACTGCAACGATAACTGAGAAATCGCGCAAAAGCATTGAAAACAGGACATACTGTACAGTCAGCACTTATAGTCACTTCTACAATAAGAGTGATAACCAGATTATCTTAACGAACTTGAAGAAAAATCACGACTGTTTATTCTCTGGAAAGAACAAATTTTAAGAAACTGAAGAAAACTGGAAAGTTTTAACGGAGAAAACACTATTTTTCTAGAAAAAATTTGAAATTTGAGCTGGAATTTTTTAATCTAAGGAAATAGCGACTGCCCATTGTTCTTTTGACGAGATTTCAGCAAAACACAGTCGAATTCGTTAGTATCAAGTACCATAAAATTATTTAGATAGTCATTATATTAAACAAGATGGACTTCATTCACAACATATAATATTTACCTTCCTGGGAATCCGACTATCTTATCCCGATGCTCCCTCCACACCCTGAATCCGAACAAGATCTCGTCATGCCTCAAATGCGCATCGTCGTCTACCGACAAAATGGCCTCCGTTCTCAAGCAATCGAGCGGCAGAAACCTGTTCCAGAAGTCAGAAAGTATCGATACTAAAGTACTAACATAAACTATTATCCTTGATTATTAACATTAACAAGATGAACCATCCTTATGAGAGTAATATGAAAACAGAAATTCTATTCAGTAGGTGGCGGTATCTATGAGGGACAAGGCGAACTTCTGTTTGTTGAGTAGCGGAGGCTAGAGATCGGTAATGAAGTTCATTTTCAAATGTTTTTATGAAAGACGGAATGTTGCATCAGGGCCAGATTATAGTTCTGTGTTCTAGTAGGTAGGAAATATAGTAGATTGACTGTCATAGTTGATAGTTCATAGCCCAGCGTTCAGCAACTTGAAGAAAGATGAACGGAGCAGATATAGAGAGTACAGAACCATATCCAATATGTTCAGCCATCAATTAAATCACACCCTGTATTGGTCTAAAAAAGGTTGTGTCAGTAGTTGCGTTTTATTTGTTCCATTCTGGTAACGGTGGTGGGAACAAAACGACGTTTTCAAATAAAACGACTAAAACGAGAAGCTTCGTGACCTAGCCTGAGAGAATTGACATAATATAAATCATAGGGATTATACTCATATATTTGTGCTCCGAATAATTTCAGTACCATAAAACTAGAATTGAAAATGAATAAAATGAATCAACGCCTATTTTGAGCAGTGATTCAAGAAACTTCTCTGAGACCGAGAGAATTAATTTTATCTGGGAATGAACATATGAAACCTGTCTTACTTGAAAGAATCATAAACTCGTGAACCTCACGATAAAAATGTCTTCTAAATGTCTTCTACTCTCGAAAAGTTTCGTTTTTCGTCAATCTAATTTCATTTTTTGACAACTGTCAACAGTCATTCCACGTCATAACTTGTAGTGAGACGGAATGAAGAGTAGCAACCGGAATCTAAAAAGTTGCAAATAAAACGACACAGCAAAGTGATTCCGGTGGCGGAATCAGATAAATGAAACGCTACTAGTGTCTCTAACCTGTTGTTGAGCGAGTTCCTGGCCGCCTTGACGACCCGCACAGGCGCCCCAATGTCGGGCCAGCGCAGCTCGGGACTGGGCGGCCGCGGGCTGTTCCACACCACCACGACGGAGTTGAGGTAGGGCAGGCCGCGCAGGCGCGCTATCGAGTCGAGCAGCACCTGCGGGGCGGTTTAGCTATCATTGGGCGGCCCGTAAAGGCATTGGGCGGCATGAAAAGAACTTGGCGGCCCGTAAAGGCGTTGGGTAGCACGGAAAATTATTGGGAGGCACGGAAAAGAATTGGGAGGCACGGTAGAGAATTGGGAGACACGGAAAAGAATTGGGAGGCACGGAAAGGCATTGGGCGGCACGGAAAATTATTGGGAGGCACGGAAAAGAATTGGGAGACACAAGTTGTGGAAGCAGATAACTCATCAGGAAATTCAAAAAAGGAATAGTGTTCACATATGGATCATTTGAGGAAAAAAACTTAATCCTATTGCAGGTATTCTAAATGAAATTCGAAATTTCATTCCTGTTAGAACCTGAAGAGTATTTACTTCTGTCTCAATTATTCAAATTGACAATATCTAATATCTATTTGGGGAAGTACAAATATTTCACGTTTGAATAGCCACTCATGAAATATCTGCCCAGTACTCCCAATTCCACATCTACTAATCATTCACGATTGAAAAAAAATTGTTTAAATAAAAACAATCACGATTCAATAAAAAACAAGATATTTTATTGTTTTCAAAAAAATCGTGACCAGTGACCTCAAGTAACAAGTTTCCAGTAAATATGTTGCTAGAATGCATCACAAAACTAGCTGAAATGCCAGGAAATTGATCAATCTCCAACACATTTTCTTATTTTCTTTTACCTGCATTAAACAATGATTCAGATAAGTATCATTATATTTGTATAATATACAACAAAACGAATAAGACAAAGGATGTCACTGTATAATAGACTGAAGGACTCCGGTCGTTGGTGTATTGAGTAACCAATAAAGCACTTTTATTATTATCGTTTCCTGATTTTTCGCAACTCTGGTTTCATCAGAAATCAGAGAAGTCAGTTTTTTGGAGTTAACACAGGAAAAAACATTGTCAGGAATTAAGAATTCAAGGTTAAATCGTTGTAACACAGGGGGAATCATAGAACAGTCCCCTAGGAATCAAGGAAAAATCACCGGACAAACACCCGAAATCAAAAAACAGAAAAGAAGGTACTCACCTGCTCCCTCTCGTACGTAAGCACCAGCACCGTGAACTGCTCCCTCGCATAGTTCCCCCCCAAGGCCTCCGAGAACTCCTTCCCGGCGCCCCCCTGGCCCTGCCCGATGGGCCGGAAGCCCCTGCCCGAGCCCAAAAACTTCGCGTCCGCCGAGAGGGCGGCATCGAAGGGCAGATGCGGGTAGAGGCGGAACGGGTCGCCCCACTCGTTCCACACCGCGTGGCCGTGCACCAATGAGAGGCTGTAGTTGCGCCGGTAGGCGGGGCTATCGAAGGGCGGCTCCAGCGGCCCGAGGCTCTCCTCTTGCTCGGCGTCACTGGCCACCTGTTGCATTTGAAAGCATTAATGAAATTATATCGAAGACTGGAACCTTTGGCACGATAATACACTACACTGTTTTACCACTAACCAAACCGATTTTTTAAACGCCTCGACACGTGTTTCGCTAACTATGTTAGTATCTTCAGGAGAAGATTAAAACTAAATATCCTATTCTAGTGTGCTGCTTATATACTAGGTATATGTTCACCCAACCGTGAAAAATACTAACCGTCAAGTTAATAGTATATCACCTGACGAAGCTACTGTGTTAGCGAAACATGTCGTGTGTTTGAGAATTTTGTGGAAATCTTATCGTTTGTGAAGTTTTTACATTTGCCATGGATTTCCATCAATAACGGCCGAGTCAATAAAAAAAAAGCAGAAGATTAATTGAAGAAAACAAATAACTTACAGGCACTTGAATAGGTTGAAATGTTTCGTTGAAGACGCTCATCGCTTTGAAATTGTCAGCAGGAAGGGCAGGAATATTCAATCTATCTCGAAGTACAGCGACGATCGTGTCCAAAGTGCTCTGCACCGAAGCCAAATATCTGGATAAACCCAAAAATATTATTCAAGTTTTTGAAGTGATAACTTCTTATGGAAGGGTAAACCTAAGATGGCTACAAGGGACTGGTGCGTCAAGTCCCTATCCTAGAGCGTGCCCACAACATGACGAACAAATCGGCAACCAGCCAACTTGATATCACGAAATTACAATTGAATAAGAATGCTTTCCAAAACTGTCACGGGGCGGCGGGAGCGCCACTATCGATGATGATTTGAATGCAAATTACACAGTTGCCGGTACGAGAAAAAAATCCGATGTAGTAAGAATTTTATAGTACTTTGCAATATACAAAACATGTCATCGGTAACAATTTGAAACTGTCTTTTTATGCCTGTGGAATTATTGGCGTGTTGTGATTTGTATGTATATGTTACCGCGCAAACCTGATTTCAGTCTGAACTAGATTTACTGCAAGAACTAGTTTAGACATTTATAGTCTTGGTTTGTTGAAATCAGAATTTGACTTGAAACTAGGAAGAATTCTGACTCAGGCCATCTGTCATCATTGCTTCCACTGATCTATGCATGAAGGATGGTTTAGCGCACCATATCGAATCAACCGTCTCTAGTTTTTTCTACGAAAATCTACTTTTGGCGAAAAACGAGCTCTAACGGCAACTCATATAATCTTTTCACACGTATATCATATTTTATTGATTCGTCATTTCACATTGAAACAAAGATCATTTCATTGAACTCAATTGGCAAGGTGATCGACCGTTGGGGGCCATCTTAGGTCCAAGGTACATATTTATTTTGGGACCATGCAACCATCTAGAAAACAGATGATTTCGCAGTTTTTGGAGAGGTTTTTTGATTTATAATTTATAAAATAATATATAATTTAGTCGGTAATTAAAACATAAAGTTCATGTCCTGTAATCAAGAGAGGCAAGAAGAGAAAATTAACATAATTTGTAGAATGGATGTACATAAAATATGAATATTTTGAATATTATGAAAATAATAACAAAAATCACCTTGAATTTCGTCTCAAACTGGTTCAAATATGCCCACCAGTTGTCGTATCGGAATCGTCACCTTGCCAATTCAGTAAATCTCATACCTAACGTCGTCAAATAACTTGTTAAAATTTAGCTCCTTGATGTAGCCATCTTAGGTAAACCGCTTCGTAACGTAACGCGATAAGGTGAGTTCCCAATGCAGCGTTTTTGCTTTACACGTCGCACGTCTTGCAACCTGATTGGTGATACTGAATCTCAAAAACATTTGACGCGATGAAGTTGAAATATTTCAACTTTTGGCATTGCTGCTTTGTGTTGAGGTGAGGTTATGTTATGTAAACAATCGTGATTTACCTCTCCCACACCAGTCTGCCCTGCCGCCTCATCAGCAACACGTCTTCGTCGGGCAGGGCCCTCAGCAGGAAATGGAGTTCGGTGATGCGGGCGCGCGGCACGAAGATTGCCGCCCTACGCCACTGGATGACCTCGTCGTAGGCCAGGCGGGTCTGGTCGCCGCCCAAGATGACTGGGATGGCTCCTGGGAAAACGATCTTGAGGACTTTTGGGCAATAGGTAGGGTTAGAGTGGAGTAGATTGAATAGACCACCAAATGGCTGCCGTTTCCGGAATGTCGTTCGTGGTCAAGTCACTGAATAGCTAACAATCTGAAGGATATCTCCCATGAAGTAATGAATTTGTTCCTTTGAAGTGCCCACCTGATGTTAGGTTTATTTATTTGATATTTCATCATCTAAATAATCTGAGACTTACGAGTCCCAAAATGTTGTATGATTGTTGGATGTTCAATATCCAAAGAGCAAGAAACAGAGACAAAGTATTGACAGAGTGAAATAGAATGCGTAGAACTGAATGTAGAAAACAAGACAGGTGGATGCACCTCCATATTAGAGGTCTGACCAATCAAAAAGTATACCACTATTGTCGTCACTTTATTTACAAAATCACTCTAGGTAGGGTATATGACAATACAGGGTGTTATTCAAGTATGTGGCCAAACTTCAATGGGCGATCATTTGGGTGATCCTAAGACGAAAAGTTCATATAAACATAGGTCCTGAGAAGATTCCTTTCCAAGATACAGGGTGTTGAAGTTGGAAGTACTGATTGTTGTATAAGCTTTCATGAAGGCAAAATTTAGTCTGGTTGGTGACTGACAAACGCTCAAAATCTCAGAATAATACTCATTGAGGTCATTGAGTAATCCCAATGGGTGTACTTTTTTTCAAATTTTGGACACCCTGTATCTCGGAAACGAATCATTTTTGGACCCATGTTCATGTGGTATGTTTTCGATATTTTTTTGAGGGGAATCTCCTGTATATAAATAAAATAGCTTTACCAAAAATACTTTGCCAATGGCAAAAATATATTGAGAAATATACCCATGTGTATTTCTGTTTATTTAAAAGCTCACTGACTTTTAGTGAACAAAAAAATTAACTTCAGAAAGATGTTATTTTTTATTGTCAAAACAGTCATGAAAAAAGATGGCAAAGAAATTGCAGTACTGTCACTGTGTTCCCCTTCTCAAAATACAACCCTGAAATTCAAAGATGACATTGTAATCACAATAATTTTTACTAAAATTCTTAGCAATGTCACATTATGCAACATACCTGGATTATATTGTTCTCTCCATATATAAAATGTATTTGATACAGTCATTTGTTATCTAAAATAATCACATACACTATTTTCAATTTTTCAATGATAAAAAATCGGATCTTGATGACGTTGTGATACGCCAAGAAGCACCAATAGTAACATATTTCTCAAACAACCAATGAGAGCATAACCATATTGCAAGAATTCACTTCCACCATTAGGGTGTACTGAGATACACACAATACATAAGTCATAATTTTTCACTGAAACATGCGAATTCTGAAAAAATTTCTGGAGTCTAACGAATTTCTCAGCTCTACTGTTGTTTTTGATACAAAAAACATCAAGTTAGTAAACAAAAAAAATTAAATATCCAATAGTTACCCGATCTCAGAGCTTCGTACACCCGGGCCTGCAACAAAGTGGTAGACACTAATTCAACGTGACGCGGGGCAAAAATCAAAACGAACGTAGACATCTTCAAGACACTTCTTCGGCTAGTATCTGTGCCACAGAGGGCCCAATCTTGGGAGCCACTGTTGATGTTGTTGTCACTGGCAGGGTTGCAGACGAACTCGAAGATGAATTTGTCAGATGTTTCGGATTCTGACAGACTGCCCAAATGATCAATGACAAACCTGAATATTAAACAAGATTCTTTTTTCAGTGGAGTTTTTTATTAAAACGATATGAGTATAAATCAAACAAGATTTTATAGAAGACGTTTTTAAAGGAAAGCTTTTATAGAAGACATGTTTAAAGACAAGCTTTCATAAAAATGCACCACACACACACAGACACACCCTCACAGACAGACACCGGTACAGGTGGAACCGATTAAAAGCTCATAATTGCGACAACAAATGCCCACACATATAAATTTCGAATATAATCGGACCATAATCACAAAACTCATCCGTTCATTTTAAAGCCGCCATCTTGAATTTCTTAATTTTGATGGAAGACCCATAATTTCCGACCTAGAGAAAACCCCCCAGATACCAATTTTGAATAGAATTGGATCATAATTACAAAACTCGTTCGCCATATTTGATCCACCATCTCGAATTTTCCAATTTTGACAGAAGAATCATAATTGCCGACCTCAAAAAACTTCAGGTACCAATTTTGAATAGAATCGGATCTTGATTACAAAAGTCATCCGCTATTTTGTTAGTATTTCTAAAAAAAATTCAGGATGCCTTGTCACCAGAATTATGTAGGTGCCTTTCAAATCAATTGGACGATAAGAAGTGAGTCACATTTAACTTCCAAGATTTGAATTTGTTCGAAGTTTCTGATTTCGACAGACCGCCCAATAAATGTTCAATTACAAACCTGAATGATTATAAACAACATTTTTTTCAGTGTACCTAGTCTTTTATGGAAACGATTTGAGTATGAAATGAAAAAAAAAACACACAAGGAGACCTGCATCAATACAAATAATAATTGTAAATGGTAAATGAGTGCAAAAAAAATGATGAACTGCATTCGAAATATTTAAATTACAATTTTTTGGGTTCAAAGTCTTTTGACCAGCAACGATTCATTATTCAACTGTCGACTGTCATCTGATAACGAAATTATATAATTATGTCCAAAAGAAATGTAAAAACAATATAGTTTATCGAACTGCACCTGTGCCAATCACTATCCTGAGCAAATTTCGAATGGAAGATGAACAAGATCGTTTTTCATGTGACCAGGGTTTATGTATGATTTCAATTGACGATTATATAGGGTGTTCCTTAATGACATACTAATATTCAAGAGGGTGATTCTTGGACCCATTTCAAGAATACAACTTCATATGAACGTGTGTCGTAAAATTCTAAACTTTTGAGATAGGTACAGGGTATCAAAGTTGAACATATACATAGATTCTTTTTTTGTCCACCCTGTATAGCTTTTCCTGATGACAAAATGTATTCTGCTATGTGACTGAAACGGTGTAAAAATATCAAAATGTTATATACTGTGGTTATCCAGTATAATGGATGTCCTGAATGGAGTACTCAAGCTTAGCTTATTTACATCAAAATTTGAAGTTTGTTCTCGTTTTTCCGATTTTTCTCTGCAAATATTCCTTCGTTGCTCACTTTCAAGTAAAATATAATCAATCATATCCCCCTAACGGCGCCACTGGTAAGGAAAAGGGAAATTTGTGTACATCAAAAAATGTACCTTGAAGAATAGAAGATATATGTACCAAATTTCCTAAAGATGTCTGCAATACTATCCCAGTTATTATTAAAAAACTGTTTTTTTTAAACTTCATCACCCTGTATCTCAAAAGTCAAGACATTTAGGACATACGTTAGTGAGAAGTTTTTTTCTTGAAATGAGTTGAAGAATCACCCCCTTGAATATTTGCATGTCTTTAAGGAACACCCTGTATACCATTGAGTGAGTTATCTATAATCATTTCTAAAATGCACCTATTTATACCTCTGTTACCTACACTTATACTTGCTTCGCCTTGTGCTTCAAGTTTTATGAATTTACTCTAGCCTTAATTGGCGGCTTTATTTGTTGCGTCCTGTTTCCACTAGACACTTTTGTTGTTTTATAAATACCTATATTTGAATTCAAATGACCCAGCCATTACATAATTTAAATCCATAGTAGGTAAAAACTTCATAAAAATAGATGATAGTACCTATCTCTTCAGAATCCTCGGAAAACAGCTTTCCTCCCTCTACATTTCATGAGAAAAATCGTGAATATCGCTCCACAAATAAAAAAAATATGATGGTGGCCCGCTTTCATATGGGTCGCTCTGTATATACAATTAAAATATGAGAGGTAGGTAGAATATTATAATAAAACTGTAACCATTGTAGGTAGATAGTTTCAGGATTATAAATATTATGAAGAACTCTTCAACGACTCCTTCAAACAACAACTATCAAAACAGATAAACAATCAAATTAACTACCTATACCTAATTTCTGCTATGCCTACAAACATTTTTGAACTCTGCATCTATCAAAAATCATATAAAAATGTCATCTGTTTGATCCGGAACTTCTGTACTTTTACCTCTTTACCAAATGTTTTTCATCTTGAATCCAGTAGTCTAATAAATAGGTACAGTAGTGGTAGTGCCGGTAGTGGGAAACCAAACAATTTTTTCCAGGAACCGTTTTCGGAAAAGATAGGTATGCTGGGTCAAGACAAGGACAATATGGTTGAAAATAAAAAAAATGAACAAAAACAGGGATCCCTGCACCATCACTAATTGATAAACTGCATCCAAAATGTTTAAAAAATAATCTATGAATTCTGACAGTCCTTTGACTAGCACAAGAAAAAGTGAGCACCGATTCGTTATTCAACTTTTTTAAGGAACCATTTGCATTTTCCCGATTTGGGCGTCAGCATGGTGGAATTCATTATATTCCCGAGTTTGAATTCCTTCCAGATATTATTTTGTTTGAAAATTAATCCGTGAAAAGTGTTGTTTGTTGTGAAAAACAATGGTATAACTACCTGCTTTATTTGGGTCATGAATTGAGAATGCTGATCCTGCTGAATTATTCAAGGTAAAAAAGTACCTATGTTTTTTATGTTACCAGGGGTTGTGCATGATTACAACTCACTTTCATGGTTCCATCTTGATTATGATAAAAAAATATGAATTCTATTCATTTCATATTATACAGGGTGATTCAGATTTTAAGGTACAAACTGAAATGGGTGATAGATCTCATGATTTTAATCAAAAACGTTTATATAAACATATATGTCTAAGATGCCCTCGAAGATGCCTATAAGCCTTTCTCAATGCCTTCTACATGAGTCCTATCTCGATCAGTAGCGGAGCTAGCGAGGGGTAGAAATTTAATGGTATAAAACTGCATTTATCATGCCATGGTTTTTCTTCAAAAATTTTTTCGGAACTTATGTGTATTTTTGTCTGAAAAACACGAATTTGATAATGAAAATGTGAGCAAACCATTATTCACGAAGATATTTCACTGTGAAGTTACAAATTTCACCTTCTTTTCTGCCTGTCTCTTCTGGATTGCATTTAGAACAAGTTGCCCTTCTATTTATATATATCACAATGTATGACACATTTTTTTCTATTATATGAGTACTAGAACTATGATTTTCTTGTAATTTATCCATATTTAGTGAAAAGAAGGAAGAATATTATTTAAAATAATGGCGGGTGCAATGTCATTCAAAAGCAATCTGTTGATATTTGACATATAGTATTTGGATCACATTTGGATTGACTAGATTAAATGGCCGTCATCTGGTATGCTTCTTCACTAAATATGAAAAACTCACCATAAAAATCATATTTTCTCTTGAATTTTCTATACAAAAATGTGTCTTTGAAGTACATAATGAGTATATAGTGTCCAATAACAAAATAAGAAGAGCAAGTACCTAGCTGTAAATGCACTTAACATCTTGAAATATCTTGATAAATAGTTGTTTGTTCACAAAAATTTTTCGAAAAAAACCCATAGCATGATAAATGCAGTTTTACCAATTTAATTATTTTTTTTATTTATCAATTGAAATATCTCACTCACTTCTAGGGATATCAATTTGAAATTGGGTGTGTAAATACCTTCCAGAAGATCATCATTTGAAGCATTTTGAATATTTTAAAAATCTACAGGGTGATAGATTTTTGGGGGTAGAGGTTTCTTTATCCCCCCCAAACTTTTTCTTAGTACACCTTTGACATCTTCCAGTGACCAAATTCAATTTAAAATAGCACCCAGTATATTTTCAACTTTATTGTGTTTTTTGATCAAAAATTGAACACATAACTTCTCAGTTTATTGATTTTGAAAATCAAAAAAATACGAAAAAATATGTTTATTATTGATTGTCTAAAGAGACAGCAAAACATTGGAAGGAATATACTGGGTGTTATTTGTTTACAAAACTTCAAAACCTTGTTCCTTGAAAACAAACCATTTCCTGAGCAATTTTCTGGAATATTATTATGTAAATGGAAACTTTTAGTCTCATTTTATGGAAAAATATCTTCCTTAGGCTTGTGTCACTAAAATTCATGAACAGCCTGTGTATCTTTAATAGATTAATCTATTTCAAACTGTTTTATTAGTGGAAAATTAATAAGATTCAACTTTCAGTTATGGCATTTTTCCAAGATACAATATATTCAAGGTTTTCTATCAATATAATTTACACTTACTTGTCTACATCTGCATCACTGTCCTCAATATCATCAAAATGATCTGTCCTGGAGGAAGCATTTCTTTCTGACTTGAGCATTTTCATCTCACCTTGGAAAGTGAGTAGATATTTCCTGCGTACAGGTACCATGGGGGCACATTCTTGCCAAACATCTCCACCAGGGGGCCCAAGAACAGGTGAAATTATCAGATCAAACCCTGGCCTGAAGAAATCACTCCTGAAAGTTGATTGAACTAGTATGGCACGACCTGAAAAAAAAAAAAATGTTCCTTGAAATAAAAATGAGGGGATTACTGACCATCCAGTGACTCTAGATTAATGAAAATAAATGGACTTACCAGTGTCAGTTTTGGAGAAAATGTCTCCTGAGGTAGTAGTGAGATCTCTTCTAGCTAAGTTCAGTAGAATATGGTTCCTTCCATCACCACCCCAGAAAGGCAACCTCTTCAAGGCCTCAGAATCAAGTGGTGGCAAATTCAAATGATTGCCAACATTCTCACTAACATCATCTGTATCTTTCAATGCCTCACCAACTAGAACTAGATATATACAAGCTTCTTTTGGGTTGTTGGTGAGATGAGGGTTGTAACCCAAAGTCTGTTTGAGGGTTGTTTTCAGGAACCCATCCACATCCCAGCCATCATTCATGACAGGGAACTGATCAGGGTCATACAAATATACAGGGAATCCAGAAGTTAGGGAACACCTTGAGTGATCGAAGCAGTTGTACATTCTACAATGTATGGATGCATTTCTGGGTATTGGTGGTAATATTGAAGGCAATGTATCAACTGTTAGTTTCTTGGGTAAAGCTAAATCTGGAGTATTTTGTTGAAGGGCCTCATGTTGGGCCACTTGTGCTTGTTCTACAGATATCTTCAGTCTGTTTAAGCTAGTTTGCTGGTGGGATAATTCTAATTTCAATTCTTCAATGTTCTTAGCATAACTTTGTATTTCTTGTTTGTACTGCTGCCGTTTTTTCTCGATATCACGCAATTCACTCAGTACAGAGCCCCTAATCCTAAGTAATTCTTCTACTCCTACTTTTAAATCAGACTCTTTGAACATATAGAAGTCTTCGTTGAGGTCTTGGTGTGAATGTGCACCATGTTCTATGAGATATGAACTTCTTTCTACTTTGGAAAGGTAAAAATGTGTAATTAGAGGTGTGAATATGAGTATAGCGAGTACCATGGCAACTATTCGAGATAATTTCACATGGATCAACCAGCTACAGTAGTCTCTGCTGGTTTCTTGATTCATTTTTGAGAAGTCGGGGTCCAGCCAGGATCTCTTTGGAAAGAGATAACCTCACTTTTAATTCGAAGTCATTTCGATTTCAAATGATTTATGAGAAGGCTAGAAACTGTGGGGAATCGTGCTACATATTCCACTATTTTTGTTGAATATTTTTCATTTAGAGAGGACCAAAAAAAAGAAAACATTTCATATTTCATTGAGTTCATTGTATGTCAACCATTATCCTGTCACTGCATTGTCACTGGTCACTGTCCTGTCATTCATGTCATTATGACAACGGTCAACGTCTCAGCATGTCATACTCAGAACAGAGATTATCTCAGAATGTGATGTGATCTCTACAGTGTTACCACTACTCGCGAGGGAGTCAGCGGAAGCAAAGAGGCGGAAGCCCCAGATCGTTGATTGAGGTATAACAAATACCTCAATCAGAGATAAGTTACCCACGTTCTGTGGGTAACTTATCTCTGCCTCAATCAACGCCCAGATGTAAGTGTGAAGAAATAGGAACAATCTACATGTGCTACTAGTGTCCTGTCCAAATTTTTGGAAAAAAGTAATATTAAAATATAAATAATTGATAGATAAGTGCAAACTACCCAAAAAGTGAATAGGTTCACAAGAGAAAAAAAAAAAACAGGAAGAGTATGGTGAAAAGCCAGACATGCCACAAGGCAAGCTCTCCCTGAGGGAAATGGAACCAACAAAAAAATAGATGATGGTTGTGTGTTGTGTGGAGAGACGAAGGCCAGTAAAGAAGGAAGAAGAAGGAAGAAATAAGCGTACGACACCTATACCTATGGAAGTTCGCGAGAATTGACCAGCCCCGGGGTTCATCGCGGGAAAGAGAAGGACGTATAACTCGCTCTCGCTCAGATGAACCTTTTTTCTTGAAGAAGGAGAATTTTTCTTGAGGAAGGAAAATATTGTTTCTGCATAAAAAATGAGAAAACCTAACCTATCTATATTATGAGTATATCTGTACTTGTTTCGTTGACCTGTGTAAAACTTAATGTTTATTAACACCAAATAAAATATTCTATTCTATTCTAACCTAACCTAACCTAACCGAACCTCACCTCTGGCCTAAACCACAAACATAGAAAACCCCTAAATGAACCTATTTCCCATAGAGAATATTTTTTAGAAATCACTTGAGAACAAGGAAAAAATAAAAAAAAGATGAGCCTCGCACGGATTCGAACCCCGGCCCGCCGGCTTGGCATGCCGATGCTCTGCCTACTGAGCCAACCAGTTGCTTACGAGACGAAGTATGATGAAGTACTGCCCACTATAACGTTGCATGCATGCATTCTCGCGAGTGAGAGGGCATTATATGTCCTTCTCTCTCCCGCGATAAACCCCGGGGCTTGTCAATTCTCGATGGAAGTTCTTGATAGCTTTCAAAGCGGTATGTTTACTTTGTTTTCATTGGTTCACATTTCCATGAAAACTGATAAAAACAAACCGCTCAGAAGTGTTAAAGTTGTTGCCGTCAGATGGAGCGACTGGTTATTTTCTATGTGTAAATCCGTAAATATGTCTGACAGATGTAGAGCTCCTAAGTGAATTGTCCTGAACGATCATAGAATTCTTGTGAGTACAGGATCCCAAATGATGGGATATCTGCCATAGTTTATATTGCTTCTGGAATTTCCTGAAAAACACTTGGATTAGTATTATGTTTTTCTGATTGCGCAATATATTATTCTTTTTAATTTACATCTATGAAAAAATGAATGGGTCTATTCCTCTAAGAGCACTGCGCCATTGAAACAACGACTAGTGCTTTCCTAAAGTGCACGAATAATTTGGAAAAAACTGGTGTGAAACCACTGTTTATACCTAACTCTTAAAGGTGACTTCCTCTTTTGTAGAGAGGCATTACGATCGCCAAAGTTGATACACTCCCCTCGTAAGGGTACCTGACGTGATTCCATACACTTACAATGTCGACTAATTTTTCGACTGTTTGATTGAATGTTCGATGAAAGTCGTTTTTTATGAAGAAATGTTCGAAGAAGAATAAAATACGATCTGTATTCGAATTTGATAATCATGAAAACTTATCTTGGAAATCTCCATATTCCATTAATCTGTCTGATAGATGTTGAGCTCTTAGGTGAATTGTCCTGAACGATTAAAGCATGGGTTCTTGTGATTACAGGATCTCAAATGATGAGAAATCTGCCATAGTTTATATTGCTGCTGGAATATCCTGAAAAAAACTTGGGTTAGTATTATGTATCTTCATAATTCACATCCATAAAAAAATACATGGGTCTATCCTTGAAAGAGCACAGCTTCATTGAGACAACGACTAGTGCTTTCCTAAAGTGCACAAATAATTTGGAAAAAACTGGTATAAAACCACTGTTTATACCTAACTCTTAAAGGCGACACCCTCCTTTGTAGAGAGGCATTACGATCGCCAAAGTTGATACACTCCCCTCGTAAGGGTACCTGACGTAATTCCATACACTCACAATGTCGATTGAATTTTCGACTCTTTGATTGAACGTTCGATGAAAGTCGTTGTTTATGAAGAAATGTTCGGAGAAGAATGAAATGACGATCTGTATTTGAATTTAATAATCATGAGAACTTATCTTGGAAATCTCCATATTCCATTGATCTGTCTGACAGTTCCTAAGTGAATTGTCCTGAACGATCATATGATACTTGTGAGTACAGGATCTCACTAGATGGGGAATATCTGCCATAGCTTATTTTGCTTCTTAATATTCTGAAAAGAACTTGGATTAGTATTATGTTTCTCTGATTGCGCAATACATTATTCTTTATAATTCATAATTTATGAAAAAATACATGGTTCTATCCTTCTAAGAGCACAGCTCCATTGAAACAACGACTGGTGCTTTCCTAAAGTGCACAAATAATTTGGAAAAAACTGGTGTGAAACCACTGTTTATACCTAACTCTTAAAGGTGACTTCCTCCTTTGTAGAGAGGCATTACGATCGCCAAAGTTGATACACTCCCCTCGTAAGGGTACCTGACGTGATTCCATACACTCACAATGTCGACTAATTTTTCGACTGTTTGATTGAATGTTCGATGAAAGTCGTTTTTTATGAAGAAATGTTCGAAGAAGAATAAAATACGATCTGTATTCGAATTTGATAAATAGGAAAACTTATCTTGGAAATCTCCATATTCCAATAATCTGTCTGACAGATGTTGAGCTCTCAGGTGAACTGTCCTGAACGAAAAAAGAGTTCTTGTGAGTACAGGATCTCAAATGATGAGAAATCTGCCATAGTTTATATTGCTGCTGGAATATCCTGAAAAACACTTGGATTAGTATTATGTTTTTCGGATTGCGCAATATATTATTCTTTTTAATTTACATCTATGAAAAAATACATGGGTCTATTCCTCTAAGAGCACTGCGCCATTGAAACAACGACTATTTCACGTACTTATACAAGGTATCATTTTCAACCCGCCAAGTAGCAAATTTCTCAGGATGAGCTAAAACTTTCTAACACATTCCCAAGTACCAAGTATCACTAGTAACAACGCAAGGTCTTTCAGTAACTTCTTCAATGGTAGCAACAGGAACTGCTCGTGACAGAAAATCAGGAACAATATGATCCTTGCCTTTCCTATGGATTAATTCAAAATCATACGGTTGCAGACGGAGTACCCAGCGTGCAAGTCGACCTTGAGGATCCTTGAGATTCTGTAGCCATAAAAGTGAAAAATTTCAGAACTTGTGTCGAAAGTATAAAACTTATATTTCATATACTGCTTCTTATTTGCCTCGTGCGGATCCGACCGAACGAGTCAACCGAGTTGTAAAGACTATGATTTCATCTTATTTACAGGGCAATCATCGAACATGGGATGTGAATCTTGCTGCTATTGGTTGTGCTATTCGCACTGCTCGTCATGAAACCGTAGGATACAGTCTATTTCATAAATTTTGGTAGGAAATATAAACTTCATGGTCAAGATTATCTGGATCAGGTACCAGAACACGATTTGGATCCTACTGATGATATTGACAGCGTCAAAAAGGTTTCCGTAAAATGTATGATGATGTTTCTTCTCGTCTTCTGAAATCCCAAGACCGTAGTAATAGGAAAGTTTTTGATTCCCATAGACGTATGGTTACTTTTGCACAGGGTGATAAAGTTTGGCGAAGAAACAGAGTTCAGTCTGATGCTAACAATTATTTCACGGCGAAGCTTGCTCCTAACCTCGCTCCTAAAAGTTTGTCGGACCTTTTAAAATTCGTAGGAAAATTGGTGCTTGGACTTATGAGTTGGAGGATGAGCAAGGAAACCAAAAGGGGATTTGGCATGTTCAAGATCTCAAGTTGGATCAGTCGAATATCTCGACAATAATTTTCCAGATTAGGTTAATATCATCCTAAATATTGTATCTTCATCAGCAACGTTCATTCTTGGTTACTTAAATTCATTTTAATTATCGTCAGTAAAGTTCATGGAACTTCACTTCCTCCGGAAGAAGAGGGGGAGTTGTTAGCAATACCGGGTTTCATTGGGATATTTCAGACGATTCGAAGATATTCGCCTTCGAAGTTTCCATAAGCTCATTGAGTGTGACAGAGAAAGAAGTTTCGATATGGCGCCGTCAAACCCATTGAGCGTATGGAAACTTCGAACGCGAATATCTTCGTAATCATTTGAAATAACCCAGTCAAACCCGGTATTGTTGAATTCGTTATAATAATCCCTAACCCATTATATGGAATAAAATAGATAGTGTTTCATTTGAAAATCGAAAGTTGATGTTATTTCCAGGAAATCCGGAAGATGAAATGAAAAAATCCTCAAATAAGGAAAGTGCCCTCTAGTGAGCATATTCGATGTTTCAAATTTCAGGAATATTGCTAGTAAACCAAAGGAGAAAAGGGGGGTATACCATAAGTCTGTGTCACCCGGTATTCCTTCCTTCTTCAAATTTAAAAATTCGAACTCTACAATAACGAAAGATACAGGGGTGCTCCCATTAGAAGTGAGACACACTGTATACAAACCCAACGTGTGATATATTTTCAATAGTCAGCTCTCCATAGAGGTTAAAAATTTCATATAATATACAGAGTGTTCCATTTGAAAAAATTCTCGCGGACGTCATTCCTCAAAAGTGAATAACCCTGTTTATTTAATTTCCCCTAATAAATGAGGGAAATTGAAAAGATGTCTCAGAAGATTCCTCAGGAATAGATAATTTGGCTAAAAATGAATGAATTCAGTACTTCACGAAAACACTGTATAATATGTACCTAATAGCTCTTGTGAGAAGACTAATTCTTACTATGGATTGGTAGATTGATTTTTTGTTCCTTGGAGTAGGTATAGAAATAGATTTATTTTCTCGCAAAGTGCCTATCACGTGTTAGAAGAGATTGAAACACCCACACAACACAGAATAACGCGATGTAATCACTATACCGAACGATGTATTCGAAAGTCACAGTTGTGTAGAATTAAAACAATTCTTTTTCTACGGCTATATAACACAAAATTACTATTATTTCACAAAATATCATCTCCCATGAAATGGGCATTACTCAAGAGAAAATGTTATCTGTGACAGCCGTAAAAAAAGTATAGTGTATAACTCGCTCGGAATGCTTATTTCCGTGCTATTCATTATTTTTCGAAACGGCTTACATGTCCCTATCTTCACTGTTGATTTACTCTCCAGGAAAAATCTAAAAATGCAATGAAATACAAGGTGTTCCATTTGAAAACTCATATTTGCTGCTACTTCCAGATAGAAGTGATGGCAACGCCGCTTCGTTTAAAATATTTTTGACGTGTAGATGATGTAAATGTATACATACCATGAAATTTTCAGATTCATCTGTTGCTTAGTTTGACAAGAACGTCTAACTAATGGTAATTGTGAGAAACCATGTATATTACTTCTCGATATGCAAACTAATACGAGCACTTCTGAGTAGACCGTACGCGATGACACTAACACAAGACTGACACGATTCACTACCTAGTCCCGAATGACTAATTAGTTGCGTCACCGTTCGATCCTATCAATTCCCGAAACAAGTATTTATATTTATGACTAATAATAATAATAATGATGATATCTGAATTACACAGAGTGATGGTATGGACAATGGAATATACTACATATATACAAATATACCTATTGGTAATCATGCAGTATTCTATGTTGTGTATTTATCCACACACTTCAATTATTTTATTTTCTTCTTATTTTTTAGTTTGACTATCTTTGAAAGAGTGCGTGTTTTTTAGATTTTCAAACTATTATTTATTTCATGAAGAAATTTCAAATTCTAGTCAGTGGGATTTCACGAAAAAAAAATTGCTATCAGGGAGGCTTGAAGGAAAATCCAATAGCTTGTCAGTGAATATTATCATTTGAAAATTGTCTTTTTATAGTTTGATACTCAGTGACAGACTGATATGTTGTTTCTCTCATGGAAACATTTTTTTAACGCAGTGACATTTTGGGGCAAATCATCTGATTTGATATATTGAAATAATACTCATATTTTTATTTTATGGAAACGAGGAGAAAAAGTCCGAGAAAAAATCTCAAATAATCAAGCATAATATGAATGTACGACCTCCTCTTACAGACAGATTTTACCCAGTACTTTATATAATAAAATCCAAATTAAGTTTTTCTAATTTTTTATTGTAGTTTTAAATGCATTTCACATAATTACAACCTAGATAAACGCTAGGCACGTTAATAAAATAATAAAAATTTATCAATTTCATTGACGAACTACCTACGTATTTTTTCTTTCGAAAAGGGGTTTCTATCACTCACAACAACGTTACATACCACCTGCGAGGAAAAATAATTTCTCTATATATCGTAAAAATACTTTTTGGAATATGTTTCATTTGGGATTTTTTTGGTCTTTTGCAATTCCTATATACTAATACAGTTTTGGGAGCATAGAGGGAGTCAATGTCTTTTTATTTTTAACAAGTGAAATAGAAAATTCAACAACTGGGATATACAGAGTCTTGTGAAAAGCAAAAATCGCCATTACAGACACCAACATTGCTTCGATATGAGCATATCTTTTTGAGAATACTGTATTCAATATTCAATTTTGAGCTTATTCATCTACTGATTATCGACTATTCTCACTATCTACAGGGTGATCCACCACTCTATATTGTTCGACCACCCTGTATTTCACAATGATCTGTACACTTTGGCCGATAAATATACCGAGTGAATTCGGCCGACATGTATAAGATGAAATGAAAAGAAACAAATACAGAGAAACAGAGAATACCTATACATATACAGAGAAATGCAAAAAACGGCAAGTGCTGTAACTTCTGAATAGTTCGGATCGGATTTTGAAAAGTGGTGGGTAGCAAGTATACCAAATTGCTCATTAATTGACAAAACAATTGTGGTTCTATTACTTCCGGTTTCACCGGAAACGACCCCAACTTTTGGAATTCAATGATACCGGATTTGATAGAGGGTTATTTCGAACGATTACAAATATCTTAGTGATCGTGATCATAAAACCAGTATCATTGAATTCGTCATAATAGTCTCTGACTGATTATGGAATAAAATTCATTTAAAAATCGAAAAATGGGGTTCTTTCCGGTGACAGCGGTAGTGATAAAACAATAGTTATTAATTATACAAGGGAAAAAAGTAGTAGATTTTAGCTCCAGGTTGTGTTGTCTCTCGAAAGAAGAAAGGACGAATCGAGGGACGAATCAATATTGAGAAGATATTACATTATTTTGAAATCTGAAAATTATCGACGTGAAATTTTAAGTTTTTAACAGTAGGGACACCTGCGTTGTAGGCTTCTTTATCATTCTTTTGAAATAATCAAATATCTGATGTCATTTCTGTCAGTCTAATTCTGTGATTTGATTTAAAAAAATTTCGAATTTAGTGGTTGTTTAGTAATATTCGTAACCGGAGACGGTATTATTGACTCATTGACTCAAGTAATTTATGAAAAGTGACATTTTATAACCTGCCAACAGAGATGAAACGCCAAACTTTTTTCCCTTCATAGAAAAAACATTGTTTTTTCAATTAATGAGCAATTCGGTATACTTGCTACGCACACCAATTTTCAAAATCTGATCTCAAATGATTCCAGAAGATACTGCATGGGCCCTTTTCTGTGGACTTTTCTGTATGTACCTTTCGAACCAAAATGAGTATATATACAGGGTTATTCACGTTATCCGACACGAAGCATTGTGGCTGAAGCATTTGATTTGAGTTTTTTTTTTTAGGATGAATGAAGACCTTTTAGCTCTACATTTGTAAAATGTTTCCAGGGTGTGCCAAAAATACGCAATGTATGAAAGTTACCATTTTTTATATGGAATGTCCTGTATATATTATTGCATTTTCAGATTCTCCCTGGAGAGCTGATTCCATCAATGTATCATACTTGGGGGTGTAGTGATGATGATTACAGAAATATAGGGTGGTCAAAATGGAGATTTTTCAATTTTAGGATTTTTTGTGTCCAAACTCATTATTCGTCGAAGCGGCCATCTGAACTGTTGATTCAGTATTCACTGACATTTAATTGGAACAGATACAGGGTTGTCAGAATTCTGAATCATGAACCATCATGTATTTATTATAATCAAATGACAGTAGAGATAGTAAATCAGAAGTTAAGATAGGGACATTGAAACGGTTTAGACTAATAATAATGTATAGTTTCGACACAAAAAATCCTAAAGTTGAAAAATCTCGATTTAGAACACCCTTTATCTCTATAATCGTTCCCACTAGACCTCAAGATTAGTGTGATACATTGATGAAATCAGCACTCCAGGGAGAATTTACAAATGCAATGGAATACAGGGTGTTTCATTAGAAAAATCATAGTTGTTGTAACATTCTAGTACAAGCGGCAACGCCGCATTGTTTAAAATATCATAGAGGTGTAGATTATGTCAATTTATACATACCACAAGATTTTCAGATTCATCAGTTGCTTGGTTTCCCACAAACTTCTAATTGACGTTCATCGTGAAAAACTCTGTATACTATTACGCGATATGCACTAGATTCTTGCTTGAAACGAACAATTTAAGTAGACCGACCGTACACGATGACATCTAACACAAGACTGACACGATTCACGATTCACGGTGATTCGGTGATTCACCACCTCGTCCCGAATGACAAATTAGTTGCGTCACCTTTCTATCCGAGTTTCTATCCTATCAATTCCCGAACAGGTATTCATCTATGACTGATAATAATAATGATATCTGAAGTTTTCGGAGAGGATATACAGGGTAATTTGATCAACTTAAAAATTGCGAACTTTTGGTCAACTTGCTAATTTCTGAGTTAATTTCTGATGGAATTATGAATCTTGAACCACCCTGTATTTAGGGATAGGGGCATGTAAGCCGTTTTGACCGATAATGAATAGTTTCGACACAAAAAATCCTAAAGTTAAAAAAATCTCGATTCTGAACATCCTATATCTCTGTAATCATTAGACCCCAAGTGTGATGCATTGATGAAATCAGCTCTTCAGGAAGAATCTGAAAATGCGATAAAATACAGGTTATTCCATTCGAAAAATAGCACCTTCGATACATTCCGTGTTTTTGGCACACCCTGTACAACATGAAAATATTTTCAAAATTCATCCGAAAAAAAAAAAACTTTCACGAAACCAAATGCGTTAGCCACAATGCGCCGTGTTGAATAACCCTGTATACTAACGCATGGGGAATGATATTCAAATTTGGGAACATGAAAAATACAAAATCATGAAAAATCAAACGATCGTTTCTGGCAAAAATAGCTCTACCACTCGGTATTTAGCTTACAGTATTCAGAAAGAGGGTTAAAGTTGTTGGAAAAACAGGTGATAAGAATTATTGTAATAAACTCTTCAATACAAATTACAACAATATCTTTGTACAATCATATATCTTGAAAATATATATAGCTACCATTGAATTTTCTTCTACCATTTCCGTTATTCATGAATTCCCACAAAATACAGGGTATTCCAAACTTTCTTAATTCAATTATATACTGGGTGTTCTGAAATTATGAACGAATAACTCGATGAGTAATTCTGATTCTAAATGCAAAATCAAAGATACATCGGGAATGTGTTCCAAATCGGTTTCAGAAAATTTTCATCACCTCGCATCTCAGTCATAGGAAGAGACAAGAAACACCCTGTATATAGAGTAGGTAGGTATCAATGTCGAACATTTCTTATGACGTTTTCTATCGTACCTCAAGAGATCATTAAGTCGAACACCCAGTATAATTTGGAACCTATACATTTTTCCTTATTGAGATGCCAATTATTTGGTACCTAATTTACAATTCCTAACATTCAGATAAAACACTCTGTATGGGGTCAAAATTACAATATTTGAATTTTTTTTTGTTGCATACTTGTTTATAGCTAAGCAAACAATGATAATAATAATAATAAATATTATTAAACGGCAGATATTTAGTTTTTTGACGTAAATAATATGTATAACTGTTTTTTTTTCTTTACCATCCAATTGAATTGAGAGAATTACCATAAATTTTTCCAATTTTCATCTTGGGAAGAAGAGTTGATATTGATATTGATTTTTTCTATCCAAAAAGACTGCATTATCAAAAGAAAATGTAACAGCTTTAATAACAATAATTTTGATAAAGTTGTCTCAACAGAACATGAATTTCAAAAACCCTCAGAGACAACAACAACAAAGAACAAACGCAAAAATTAAGTAGAAAATCACATAAGTAGGTATCTTATATCTCATAATACTGTTAATACTGACATCAATAACGTCACAAATATATTTTCAAAGCTAAAAAACAGAAAAAACACCGATACTATATATGATACACGGGATCCTCATAATCAACAATTTTTTTCTGCCTCGCGGTTATTATAACCTACAAAAAGTGTCAACAAACAATGCTTTCATCTAAAGCAACATTTTTCTGCGTAAGTATGTACATACGACGTTTCGATTTTTTTCTGTGCATCCTCAGTCTCTCCATTCAGACGTTCATGGCGTAAAACATGGGTTTGGCGGAGTGGCCCAGAGTGGGGGAAGTGTTAGTGCTAGCCGTGCTCATGGAATCCTGCGGAGATACGCTCGCTGCTCCTTCTGGCACCCCTCTTTCTATGTACCTGCTGCCAAATTTTATCAATAAATTCATATTTCTTCAACAAAATCTTCAATATGGCAAGAAAAAAATTAGGAACATAGATGAAGACCCAAAGTCATTCCTGAAAATTGCAAAAATTGCAGAAATGCTTGAAAATTGCAAAAATCGCAAAAATGCCTGAAAATTGCAAAAATCGCAAAAATGCCTGAAAATTGCAGAAATTGCAAATATTCCTGAAAATTGCAAAAATTGCGAAAATTCCTGAAAATTGCAGAAATAGCAAAAATTGCAAAAATTCCTGAAAATTAGAAAAATTTCTGAAAATTGCAAAAATTGCAAAAATTCCTGAAGATTGTAAAAATTGCAAAAATCGCAAAAATTCCTGAAAATCGCAAAAATGCCTGAAAATTGCAAAAATCGCAAAAATGCCTGAAAATTGCAGAAATTGCAAAAATTCCTGAAAATTCCCGAAAATTGCAAAAATTGCAGCAATTCCTGAAAATTGCAAGAATCGCAAAAATGCTTGAAGATTGCAAAAATCGCAGAAATAGCAAAAATTGCAAAATTACCTGAGAATTGCGAAAATCGCAAAAATTCCTGAAAATTGCAAAAATCGCAAAAATGCCTGAAAATTGCAAAAATCGCAAGAATGCCTGAAAATTGCAGAAATTGCAAATATTCCTGAAAATTGCAAAAATTCCTGAAAATTGCAGAAATAGCTAAAATTCCTGAAAATTGTAAAAATTCCTGAAAATTCCGGAAAATTGCAAAAATCGCAGAAATTCCTGAAAATTGTAAAAATCGTAAAAATGCTTGAAAATTGCAAAAATGCCTGGAGATTGCAAAAATCGCAAAAAAAATTTCAGGAATTTTTGCAATTTTAGCAATTTTCAGGCATTTTTGCAATTTTTGCTATTTCTGCAATTTTCAGGCATTTTTGCGATTTTCGCAACTTTCAGGCATTTTTGCGATTTTTGCAATTTTCAAGTATTTTTGCGATTTTTACAATTTTCAGGAATTTCTGCGATTTTTGCAATTTTCTGGAATTTTCAGGAATTTTTACAATTTTCAGGAATTTTTGCGATTTTTGCAATTTTTACAATCTTCAGGAATTTTTGCGATTTCTGCAATTTTCAGGATTTTTTGCAATTTTCAGAAATTTTTCTAATTTTCAGGAATTTTCCCAATTTTTGCTATTTTATTTGCAATTTGCAATTTTTGCAATTTCCAGGAATATTTGCAATTTCTGCAATTTTCAGGCATTTTTGCGATTTTTGCAATTTTCAGGCATTTTTGCGATTTTTGCAATCTTCAGGAATTTTTACGATTTTTCCAATTTTCGGGAATTTTCAGGAATTTTTGCAATTTTCAGGAGTTTTTGCGATTTTTGCAATTTTTACAATTTTCATGAATTTTTGCGATTTTTGCAATTTTCAGGAATTCAAAAATCGCAAAAATGCCTGAAAATTGCAGAAATTGCAAATATTCCTGAAAATTGCAAAAATTGCAAAAATTCCTGAAAATTGCAGAAATAGCAAAAGTTGGAAAAATTCCTGAAAATTAGAAAAATTTCTGAAAATTGCAAAAATTCCTGAAAATTGCAGAAATCGCAAAAATTCCTGAAGATTGTAAAAATTGCAAAAATCGCAAAAATTCCTGAAAATTGTAAAAATTCCTGAAAATTCCGGAAAATTGCAAAAATCGCAGAAATTCCTGAAAATTGTAAAAATCGCAAAAATACTTGAAAATTGCAAAAATTAGTAAGTAGTAGTAAGTAAGTATACAACATTTATTAGAATGATCAAAGATCAATCGTAAAGGAACATGTTTCGGGCTCATATAAGCCCATCATCAGCCAATAGAAAGTATCATAGTTACGGAAATCAGAAAAGTAGACATACAAATAGTATAGTTGATATGAATTTATTATGTTATAAATTTATCTCATCATAAATCACTCGAAAAAGCAGTTGAAGAGTTACAAAATGCAATCCGGAACACTATGGGATGGTGTGACAAGTGGAGGCTAAAACCAAATCCAGAAAAATCCCAACTGATACTCTTCAATCAAAAAATTTCAGATGATCCACCCACGGTAACTGTGAACAATCATGTATTGAGAACTAGGGCATAAATATCTGGGAGTGCACTTAGATCAAACACTAAACTTCAACCATCATACCCAGTGTATGAAAAAAAAAGTGCATCACAGGAGCTGAACATTTTCGAATCCTAACTTACAAGAATAAAGGAATTAACAAAAGAACTGCAGCACATATTTACAAAACCATTTGCCTCCCAATTCTTGAGTATGCTCACCCATTATACATAAACACGAGGAAGACGGCACTGAACAATTTGGAAGTAGCAGAAAGAGCTAGCCTGAGAGTCATTACCAAAATCCGGTACCCTCAGAATCCCCTTCACCACCCATCAAACGAACTTCTATATCGGCTGACCAGGATACAACCAATTTCTGAGAGACTGAAAAAAAAAATTGTTCTATCCGTCATTCGGTTGCCCCCTTACGAGCAACCCTCAGAAGTCTTCGAAAGTCTTGTGCGAGCAAGGAATGACGGAAAAAGCTAATGTTGAAGTTTTCCAAGAACGAATCCAATCTGCAAATTATCCAATTCCAGTGTTTACAGGGAGATCCAATGGTGAACCTAAGACGGAAGTTTCCGGAAAACACATTATTGGAATGCTCAATCAATTCAGAAGACTGAAATTCCTTCAACATTCTTGCCTCATAATGGACTTTTCCTCTTTTTTTTCTTCTTTACACTAGCAAATTTAATAATTCAATATATCTTGTACATACAATAATGATGAATTTGAACTCAATGTATAATCACCGTGTAACACAGGCTGAAGAACCTCGGTCGGTGGCCTTTCGGGTACCCAATAAAGCTCCTCAATTATTATTATTTGTGTTCAGATCGATTCGACTAAATCCCACTTCTGATTTTTTTCAGATGGACTCTTCTATCAATGACGGCGAATTTTGAGGGATGGTCATGTGCTCGTTCTCTGGGGGACAATAAAGACAGTTGTTCCTCGAAACAAAGTACGAATTTAAACGCCGTTTCTTGGGCCAACTGGACAAGGCTGTCGGAGTATTCCTATAAATCCGGGTACTGCCCGGAAGTCGCTAGGCCGAAGGCACGTACCTAGTCAGAGGGCGGTCACATGACATGGTGGTTGCGGTTCGGTGTTTCCAAGAGGAAGGAGAATGAGAAGGACCATTTATAGTGGTGAGTGAAATCTCTTTTCTTTTCATTATACATATTAGCAATTTTTTTGTTAACGATTTATATGACGGCAATGGAAATCTCGAATTAATCAGCTGATGCACATGTTCTAGCAATTATTATAACTAAGTAGATATTAAACAATTAATAAATCATGAGGTTCTATAGACCAATCATTAATTTACCAGGAGCCATTTATTTCTAGCAGAGCTGGATTAGTTAACCCTTTATTATTATTTCTTTATATGTATTTATGTATCCCTATCATAAACATATATCATAAACAGAAATGTTTCTTGGGGTAATAAAGACAATCAATCAATCAATCAATATGACTTTTATATGTATCATGATTCGCCTATATACAGTAAGTATACATACTTTGTTCAGAAACCCACCCTCCTCTCCTTCAATTTTTGAACAAAAATGGCAGATGAGTATTTTTGAAATCTACATCTGTATTCAGAAAAAATCTCGATCATCCTGGATATTTTGCTATTTCAATGATCAAAATTCTGATGAAATCACTCTAACATCTATTTCATAATATGTCATAATCCACTATTCAGTTTATGAAAAAAAAAACAAGAATAAGTGAGTTTTAGAGAGAGTAGAATTCGATATTTTTTAAAAGTCTAAAATAAAATTACACAGGAACAATGTACGTTCCCTAATCCTATATAGGAAAACGAAATTATCTTTCAAACACTCCCCACAATATGTTAAAAATTCATCACAGGAGCACATTTGAAAAAAAAGGGAAAGTAGAATGCAATATTTTCTCGCAATTCAAAAAAAAATACACAGACATATAGGAAACTAATATATCTTTCAAACACTTCTCACAATATGAGATAATTCATTACAGAAACACATTTGGAAAAAATGAGATTGTCAAAAAATCAACTGAGGGACATAAAGGAAAAACAATGTTTTCCATGAATTTAAATCGTCATATCTAGCGTCCGAATAGTGCGATTTCACTCGGTTCACATAGAAAACAGATATAACGAGAAGTCGATTTTTTTTCATCGACATAAATATAACCTTTAAGATTATTTAAAAAATTTCAAATTTTCAAATTTGAATGAATGTTCCCATGTAGTTTCATTTAACATAGGATGAATTCCAAAATATCCAAACAAGTTAGAGAATCAGGAAGTATTTCTTTGGGAATTCATTTTGGGGAATTCAAAAGGAATAAAAATTCGAAAACTATTCTATGTGCCTATACTCTCATCGATGAAAGAAGCATCGTAATGAAAGTCGTAGTAACTTAGTGTACTTGCCTATTAGAATTATCATACGACAAAAATACGTAAACCAACCTCGTTTTCGTTGGACTATGAACAGGCGACTCCTTATTCGCCGCATAATAATTGTAGTACCCGTTCATGGTGGTACCGTTGTGCTGGGATTCGGGCTCGTCGACGTAATAGTGCTCAGAGCTGTCTGGAGAATAGTAGCGCGGCCTCACGGAGGGAAAACTGTGCCTGTTCACCTTGTTGACGTAGTCCGGTTGCTTGTACTGGGGACGCAACAACGAGTCTCGGTACCGCAAAGTCATGGATGTCGGATCTACAAAAAAAAAATTAGGAAAATTAGATGATTTCATGTTTTTCAGTAGGTATGGGGTGAGATCGGCCACCCCCACTTCTCCGTCTTTTTAGGGTACGCCCACCTTATGACGTGTGCGACACGCCCCTTTTATGAGTTTTTTTTATTCGATCGTTTGCAGGTAGTTGATATTTGCAGAAGATATGGAACTGGAGTCAATGATATAAAATTCGATCATGTTTTTCACTTCTGTGTGATGATTTTACGCAGACTGCAGGCTGTGATGGAGTTTCATAGTCCAAAATCTTCAGATATTCAATTGGGACTACTGAAATATTGTGGAGATGACTTTGAGCGTTATACCTACATGGTTTTTCAAAATTCAATATCAAGATTTCAGAGACATCTTTTTCAGGTCAAAATAAGCCCCTTCTTTCTCGAACATTGATTCCCGAACGATTTGTTACCGATCTACAGAGCGTTAAAATTTCAAGGTTTTTTCATTTTCCAGCACCGTTATTATGGAGTGAGTTTGTTAGGTTTCTCACTCTTTAGGAAATGTTTGGAAATACGTTCCCCCCTTATGTTGAACATTTCAATTTATTCTACCGAATTACAATGACTTTTTTCTCGATAACGGTTGCAGATGCGTAAAAATTACAAGAGACAAAAAAGTTTATAAACAAGACAGATAACCTATTTCGTACTTCAAAATTTATCAGAGGTGCACCACAATAAAGTTTATATAGCGAAAAAGTGCTTGACCATTCAAAAAATATCTCCGTGTAGATTCTAAAATTACTCGGCCTACTGCGTATGATGTGAACCCTAAAACGTAACCTATGTTTCAAATTCGATCTGATTACCTCGAAAACTAAGAGCTATAAGAAGACAAAAAATATTGGAATTTTACGCTCTGTAGATCGATAGCGAATGGTTTGCGGACACATGTTTATAGAGAAAAAGTCCTATTTTGATTTGAAAAAAAGCCCCTGAAATCTTGAATTGGAATTTCGAAACACCCTGTATTTGTTCTTCCATATTATTAGTTTTTCAACTATTATAGCTGTATTTTCTTCAATTATGCTTGTATCGTACAAGTTCTACATTCCTGATCAACTGAAAATTTCGACATTTCACTGATTTTGAAACGATTGAATATTACTCTGAATATGTTGGATCCATAACTCACTTTGATAATAATTGCAGCTGGTCACACAACCCGCAGGTGTTTGAGTACCCCTCGCCATAGCATAGTTTCCCATCGAAGGGCTCTCACTTCTGCTGGCAGGTACCAGAAGGGGCTGGTAGTTGTTCGAATAATGACTTTTGCTCAATAGTTTGTGCGTAGGGACATTGGAATTGCAATAGGGGTCTTCGGCCTGCATCTTTTGCTGGTAAACGGGCTCTATGTACTTCTTGTTGACCTGAAACATCATTCAGTATGTCACCCTACAAACGTCTTTAAAGGGGTACGGAAATGCCGAAGATAAATGGATATGCGCGGTGGAGGTTTACATCGATGACGAGCATCAGAACCTATACCGAAGATGCCTTCCTCTAAGTGTTCTTTTCGGTTCCTGAGGTGACTTACACGTGTTTTGGAAAATTATGCTTCTTTAAATCATAAAACTCTGTATATATAGAAGCAACAGTAGTGACGACAGTGATATTGTATGTCTTCAAGTGAAAGATGATTTCTAAATCGCTAGTTTTGGGCTCATCCTATAAACGAATAAATAGACTATCTAGGAGAATACCATCACCTATTTGAAAAACCTATTCAGAGATATCACTCGCCAGAACATGACTAGTATGATGTTGTTTATGGCGTTTATCCCAGAAAGGCAAGGCACAAAACACCAAATCTCTCAGCTCATTCTTCATTTTTGTGTATAAAATCACCGAACATTAACAAAACAAACAACCCAAACGTCTCGCAACCTGTTTATAACAAGAAATTAATAAATAAATACCATACATATAGCAGGAGAATGTCACATGGTTTGAAAAACACCAATAAATCTGCCAATTTATCATGCCATGAACAGCTCGATCGCGATGTAAAACAAACTATTTTGTCCTGGAATCGACATCGCTGTAAACCGCGATGATAATCAGCGAGGGTGAGCGGGTGAAACATCCTTGGTATGTGCGGTCTCATTAGAACGAATGTGTTTGTTTTGACATCGATGTAGCTAGCTAGCTACCTACCGCGACCGCCACCTCCACGTATCTTCGGCATGTTGAAAAAATTACATTGGGCTGACCTGATTCTGGCTGTAGCGATAGTAGTCGTTGGTTTGGTAAGCGTTCGCCGTTATGACCGGTTGGTACCCCTCTATGTGGTTGTAGGGGATGTAAACCATGGTTTGGTGGTAATTTCTCGACATCTCTTGAGGCGGCGGCGATAGTGGTCGACCGTTCCTGTTCTTCGGCAAAGTTTGACAGTCTATCTCGACTCCTATGACAGCAGAATGCGTTTTGTAGACTTCCTGGTAGCAAGTCTGGTTGCCGCAGTTCTGGTATTGGTTGTCCTGAACAGTCCCAGGCCTGAAATGAAAGTATTTATCAATTATATTGTAAAGCCCCATTAGATTTTCGTTTATTATAAGTGATCATAGTAGTTGAAATAAAGTGCTAAAAGAGGATCACAATGCTTTTAGAATCATAGTTTTCAACCTAATATGGAATTTCCCTAAATCATCTTGCAAAAAATCAAGTTTGTTAGATCTCGAAGAGTACTTACACAATAAGGATTTCGATGTTTGGAATGATTTCAAACTAATTTATTTTTTTTATTTTTTTACACTCTACAAAATTTGGTATTCCTTTCACCCTGTTTTGATCTGGTCTCCAAGTGCATTTTCAAAAAAATGTTCAGATTCCTAACATTCAGATTCATTCACATAATATAATATTGCTGAGTATTAAATTCTATCTATGCTTCGTAAACACTTGAAAATAATTTTAGTTTATACATATGTCAAAATATTTACTGTACTAATTTGAAACGACCTTCCACTTCCTAAGCGCACTCTTCCTCGTAGTAATGAATTTGGTGTTCTTTACAATATTATAAGGAGATCGGTCCTCGTCTATTACCTTTTGGCTTTCACCGATCAGCATGAACGTATGATGAACAAAATTCAGAGAAAGCATCAGGAAGCTCATCCATAGCTTCACTGAGGCACGTAGCCTATCGCCTTCCCTTCCCACTGCGCGCACTGGAACAGCGCAACCTGTTGCAACTTGTTGCACTCTTCTGGATCGATTCGGTCCTCACCGATCAGCATTAACGACTAATAGAAAAAATCAGCGAAAGCTCACCCACAGCTTTACCACCGAAGTCTTTGTTTATGTTCAGTGCCTTTACTTCGTTTTTATGTTCTGGTTCTCACGAAAAGGGATATCCTGTAATGTTCAGAGAACATCGTGAGAACCAAGGGAAAGAAGGTAGTAATTGGTGTTCTTCTTAAATTTCTGGATGTTATATGCCTCGGGGAACACCTCTTGTGGCAATGTGTCCCAGAGCCTCGCTGTTAGTTGGATGAACGAGTCTTTGGAAAGAGAAGTCCTGCAGGTCTCCAAAGTAACCACGAAGGGATGCAAAGCCTCAACTCGACGGGTTAATCTCGCGGGGACTGCCAAGGGAGGAACAATATTTGATATTTCGGAAGAGCATCGTCCATGAAAATTCTATAAAATAGAGCCAGACTGCCGACTTTTCTACGGTGTTCCAGAGAAGTGAGTGAGCTTGTGAGCGAGGCATCACCCACGAGACGAATTGCCCTTTTTTGGACAGAATCCAACAGTTTCAGGGCGGAATATGAGATAACAGAGTTTATATTTTTTCAATGCTCAGCCATATTAGCATATTTCTACAAACAATGATGGAAATAAGTAGATGGTGCGCGTACTCGGCCATTTTTACGTATTGAAAACTTAAGAAAAATCACTCGACCGCTCAATATGATTTCTCTACGTCACATCGGACGAGACTTTTTTTTCGCTAGATGGTGATACTGCTATTCGCAATAGAAAATAAGCGTACGCACCTATCGAAGTTCTTGAGAGCTGTTAAAGCAACATGTTCACTTTGTTTTCATTGGTTCACATTTGTTTTTTGTTTGTGCTTATTGGTCATATCATCAAAACAAACCGCTCAGAAGTGCTCAAGTTGCTGCCGTCAGGTGGGGCGACGTGTTATTTTCTATCGCGAATTGATGCTGTGACGAGTGGGACGAGTGGAAAAAATGGCAAATGGCAATTTAGGTACGCGGAACATATGTGAAAATGGGTTCATTCCACTCGAAATTCGAAAAATCTGCGGCAATTTCAAAATTGGCAGATGGCATAGCTGTGTTATGTCACCATCTATTAGAAGATCGCCGACATCATTGTTTCAAGAGGTCAAGAAGGATTTCTGTAACAAAAGCGCATCAGTTGTGCTTATTTTCATCATTCTACAAACTGAACATTCGACCGGATAGCCTTGGAAACTGAGGTCCCTTCAAAGATCATAAGTAGGATGCTTAGGGTCAGTTGCATGATTATCTTTGTTAACTCAACAAGGGATCAACTCTTATAACGTAACTCTTCGATCAGTTGATCATGCTTTGTCATGAATAATTCGATGAAGAGTTGAGCTATGCTCTGATGAATGGATCAATTTTCCAAAAAATATAAAAAACGTGAGAAAAATTTGAATATTCATTTATGTACCTACATAGAAATGTGTTCTGAGTTAATATTCATTCATTTCATAAACAACAAAATCTTGCTCTTACAGTCAAGATCTCGCTCGTTTTTGACAGCGTAGCTCGCTCGAAAAAACATTTTTCTGTGTCAACACTGGTCGAAGCTCACCCATAGCTGTACTGTGGCACGTATCCTCTCGCCTTCCCATCCTCTTGCGCGTACTGGTACGGCGCAACCTGTTGCAGCCTGTTGCACTCTTCGTCGCGATTGGGGCCCGTCTCGGAGTAGTAGGGCCAGGCGGCGTTGGTGTTGTGGGGCGGGGGAGCAGGAGTTCGGATCTGGTTTTGGATCTGCTGCAGGATCTCCGAGGTGGAGCCGAAACGGGGTTTAATTCCGCGAACGCTCGGCCGCCGGTTGAAGCCGTAGTCGTCGTGTTCGTCGTCGTCGTCCTTTTTCGGGTCGGGCTCGTACCTGTGGTATTAGTAGATAAGAGTTTGAACACATCTGAACTTCTGTCCTTTTCTATTTTATATATTACAATGGGTTGCGTGCAAGAACTGTCAGATCACCGACCCTGGAGGCACAACATTGAAACACAACCTCACTTTTATTATTTGTTTCACAATTATTTTGGCATACGAATCGTATTTCATCGGCTATTCATTAATTCGCTCATGCCATCACATTGTGCTGTTGTACAATGCACAAAAACTGCAGCGGAAGACGAAGGAATCCGGTTGGTACATTATGATTTAAAATTAAGTACCTAATATAGTCAATCACATGTAGTTTTCATTTTTGAAATTTGATAATTCCTCTGATTTCTCATCGGAATTTCTTCTGCAATAGTAGCTAATAGTTATACTCGTGAAATTTCTAAAATAATGCAAGAAGATTGGATTCATGCAATCAAACAGGAGGACTTGTCTGACATGCTGACGAAATATGATCGTGTGTGTTGTAGACTTTCAATCTATTAGCAGTATTAGCTTCTATTGCAGAAGTGGTAGAAGGAATTTTGATAAGAAATGACAACATTTCATAATGAAAACTATGTGACATTACTATTTACCTGCAAAATCATATTCCTTCGTCTCTCGCTGCATTGTTTGTGTATTGTACAACAGCACAATGAGAAGGCATGCCTGAATTGATGAATAGCGCAAAAAACACGATTTGTGTGCCAAAATATTGTGAAAGACTATTTCAATCCTATGATTCCTCTGTAAACAAATAGAAAAAGTGAGGTTGTGTTTCAATGTTGCACAGAAGAGTGGGGTTATGTTTCAATATTTTGCCTCCAGGGTCGGTTATCGTGCACGCGACCTATGGTTTGAGTGAATAAAAGAATAAGAAGTATATTCTGCTCTTTGTCTTTTCCATTTCCCTGATAGCACGAATATGTCATTCCGGAGATCTATTGTCGTCACTCTATTTGATCTTCTTACTGAGGAGAACACTCGATAGTACTCGAAAATAATCACAAAGTGGGCGGTGAGTCGAATGTCAAAACATTTACGAGGGTGCTCAACAAAACAATTTAGCATATGTCAGCATAGAATTTACATGCAGTTTCCTCTCGTGCTCTCCAAGAGATAAAAACAACAACCTGTAAATAACGACGAAGAACTCACTTCTTCTTGATCCTCTCTATCCTGTTGGCGTCCTGCTGCACGAACACCAGCAGCTCGTCCCCGGACTCCGAGGCCGGAGTGCCCGCCAACACGTCGGGGGCGGTCTTCTGCCCCTCCTCGTCCGCCAACGCCTCCTCGATGTCGTCCAGGGTGTACTCGCCGCCCCCCGGGCCATGGGAGGGGGTGGCCCCCAGGCGGTGGCTCGGGCGGTAGAAGTGGTCGTCTCGGGGAGGGGGGTGGCCGACGCAGGCCGTGAGGGGCGCCAGGAACTGTTTCCTGCTCTCGGCGATGGGGGTGGGTTTGGCGGGGGGTTTGTCTTGCGGTTCCTGGAAGCAGGTCGAGAATGATTATTATAAAGATCGTCTTCTTCGACTCAAACACACTCTACTTTGGGATACTACTTGAAATACTATAGGGCTTGTTAAAGTGAAGGGGATAATTGTTATTACCAAACAGAACCTAATATGAAACAGAAGTATAGCAATGTAAGTACATTCATGGTGAGAAGAACTGCTTAGGAAAAACATTTTTGGTTGGAGGATGCCGGGCTCAAAGGGAAAGCACACAGCGTAAGGGATTCACTGCTCACTGGAAGTGCAAACCTCGCCGATTTCTCAACTGCGATGAAATGATCAGGAAGTTCATTTTTGAGCATAATATCCGAACGGAGCTAAGCACCGAGTAGAGAGAATGGAGCACAGAATCCATGCATGCAAGCATATTGCAGAAGAATTCCAAAATATGGAACGGGTCTAATATACAGAAGGGAACTGGAGCAGGAGTGTGTGGGCCTCGCACTATAAATATTCCGAACCGATATGCTAGTTTCGCAGCGATTTTCAAGCGGAAATTCACGCCATAGAAAGGTGCATCCAGTTCGATCTCGACAGATAACGGAACAAAGGAATCGCTATTCTTTCCAACAGCTAAGCAGTCATCAAAGCGTTGAGCTCTTCTAACATCAAATCAAAGATAGTTTGAGAATGCCTAGACAAACTCAACAATCTAGACAGAAACAATACAAGGTAATCCTCTTCTGGGTGTCCGGGCACATTAGAGTGGAGGGAAATGAACAAATATACATTCTGGCCCGAAAAAGAGCATCACCGCCAGTGATAGGACCAGAACCATTTCAAGAAAAACTTATTGAAGGTGAACAAGCAACATACTGCCGAAACTTCCAGGACTGCCACAGGCCAAAGATCTGATCTCCTCGGAAATTTCAACCGAGCAAGATCGAAGACACTGATTAACCCCAGCAAAATTTGTCCCAAGATAATAACGGGACTCAGAGAACATTTAAGGAGGCTAGGCTTAGCGGATGACAGCACCTGTAGATTCTGTCGGAAACATCCAGACACTCCCTACCACACTTTGCTGGAGTGTTATGATGTACATGTTCATCACAAAATTGATAGATCAAATAAACTGGAATCATACCAGCTGACTGTGGAAGGATTAAAACAAAAAAATCCTATCGAAATCCTCGAATTCCTTGAAGAATGAAGCTTGAAGAGCTGCTATAAAACCAAGAAAACCTTGAGATACAGAAGAAGATAGGACACCATAATAGATCTAATCAGGTCGCAGCGCATCTAAGACCATAAACACCTACCAATACCAATAACAGGACTAATTAACCGAGCAAGGGAAGTCTCAGAACGATAAGGAACTAATCTTTAATTTTTTTTTAAACAAGACAATGAAGAACGAGAATCGGTAAGAGTCCACAAATATTCGAAGTATTGAAGAGTACGCTGCTTCAAAAATGTCTTACCGTGTATGGTCCCCCAATGTCTGGAAGAGTTTGAACGCCTTTGGGTTCGTAGGAGACAGCTTGTGTGGCAGCATCTGGAGGAATCTCGCGTTTGCCAAACAGGTCTGTAATTTTTCTGTAGGTGGAAGACATCGAGGACGAATTCGAGCTGGCTGTGGAAGAGCTGGATGGAGAAAAGTTGCGGTCTTTCGTTTTGTTGGTATCCTATAAACAAAACATATTATTGAATATAGAGAATAGACAATATAGTAAAATTCGAAGGACAGTTTTCAATGTAGCTAAACCAACGAAAGCAGGACTATTCAAAGAAGGAAAGAACTAAATGGTAGTACCCGAAGTGAAAGATTTCAGTGCAGCTGAAGCCAACGAAATCAAGACTATGCAAAGAAGAAAATAATCTTGGATAGAATAAAAGCAATTTTCAAGAAGATATTCTTTCACCCTCCTTCTGAACACACTATATGCTTGAAAGCGTCACATCAAGGGGTTGGTGATTATAAAGTTCCAAATCCAGTGTGTTACGCATTGACATTACGAGTATAACCTCTGGTTGTCGGAGTTTTTCTGCATTTCTTGTGGGGCAGTTATATATGGAGGTGCGAGTGAGTGGGATAAGAGTTTTCGTTCTTATGAATATGAAGTAAGGTGTAGAATATATAAATTCAGGGTAATGGCATAATTCTGAATTTTTTGAAGAGTGGTTTGCAATGACCATCAAATGGACCTCCAGTTATAATTCTGATGTTTTTTTTGTATTTGGAATGCTCTGAGGGCATGGGTGAACTTACCCCGAAACAAAATCCCATACATTGAATGGGTGTGAAATAGAGAATGATACGACGTTAGGAGTGGGTTCAAGACTTTCTTCATCTGACGGAGTAAAAATGTCTGTGTGGATAGTTTTTAACACTGCTGGTCAATGTGATTTTCCCATTTGAGCGTATCATCAATAGTTATGCCAAGCAGTTCAACGTGGTTACTAGTTAATCTGTTATTTGAAGATATCAAGAGCTTTTAGGTTTTATCCCTGTTTAATTTGAGAATGTCACAAGCAAACCAGTTCTCAGCTTTAACCTCGATTTCTTCAGAAGCAGATTCTAACATTGTGTTATCATCCGCAAAGTAAATAATAATTGTACTGGGTAGTGAATGAAGAAAGATATCATCTATATAAACGATGAAACGTGTCGGTCCCAGAATAGAACCCGGGGGTATACCATGCGAGATACATGTTGTTCATCTGATAAGACACCATCTACACAGACGTCTTGTCTTCTTGCGTGGAGATAAGACTGAAAAAAGCTTGAAACTATTCCTCGGATTCCGTAGTATGTAAGTTCCTCTATAAGGATATTGTGGCAGATGCAATCGAATGATTTGCTGAGATTCCACAAAGTCAATGAGGTGTGTCCACCATTTTCTAAATTTTCAATTACATTGTGTTTTACTTTCACCACTGCATCGGATGTAGTTCTTTTGTCATGAAGCCATATTGATGTTTATGTAATAAACATGTAAAAAACATCAAGCTCTCCTTAACTATGATATCTATTATTTTACCAAAAACACCCAAAACAGGTATAATAGAAATTGGTCTATAATTGACAGGTAAATCCCGATCCCCTTTCTCGAAGATACTTTGCTCATCTTAAATATATCTGGAAACACCACTTCTGAGAAACAACGGTTTATGAGAATGGTTAGAAGTGTTTCTTTGATGATTCGGCTATTGATATAAGTAGATAGGCCAGAGGAGTGTGACCTTGGAGAAGTGACCTTGGGGGGGGAGACCTGGAACCGGCAAAAACTATCTACTGATATATATCAAGGGAAGAGGATTTTTTCAGTTTTTCAATCGAAATAACTACATCTTCATGTGTCACGGGAAGTATGAAAAAAAATCTCTGGGTTTCGAGAGGCTTGAAAGACAATCTAATGTATCGATTTTGTAGTTTGGCAGATCTTTGATGATGTTTTCTGCTATTTTAGAGAGAAATATGTTGTTTTTGTTAGAGGTGATTTTTTTATTGGACTTTTCTTTGAATTTGTTATATGATTCTCTTCTAGCCAATGCTATAGCTGTTTTATAACAATGTTAGTATTTTTTATAAACTTCTCTAACAGGATTTTTTGATTGTAAAGTGCTCCTCATCTGGGGTAATTTATTATTGAAAAAGGTTTATTTGAAGTAGAACATATTTCTTACCTGACTAACATCGAGAGTGTTGTTTCCCTCCTGGCCGGTGGGACTGACCCTCTCCTCTGCCTCGACGCTGATCTCGTCTATGTCACACGTCAACTGCTTTATGCGCTCCACCAGCGAGTTGTCCGTTTTTTGGACGTGCTTCTTGCTCTTCGGTTCATACCTTCAGGGTTGCCAACAGAGTTTATTTGAAAATGGGAATTTTCCAGTTCAAGAACAATAGCTCGAATAAGTCATTTCGACAAATGTGCAAAAACTGGAAAACAATGGTAGATGACGGAAGAAAAACAACTACCTACTTTTCTTGCTATAAATGAATACTGATATAAATGTTTCTTTCCTAAACGCTGAATTTATTTTCAGTTTCTGCTGTTTGTGCTGTTTCAAAAAGTTGTTAGAGGGGGGGGGGTACTGGGGAGTAATTCCCCCCCCCCCCTCCCCAAGAAATTCAATAGATACAGACGAACGCAAATCCGATATAGTTGTATCACATAATACACCACAACATCGTTTCCAAAATTATCCATAGTGGGAGGTGGGAGTCTCTCATCTCCTTGAAGACATAGAAAACCTTCACGAAAAATTAAACTTGAATCTCATGATGCCTCGAATTACCCAAAGGCAAACACATCGAGTTAATACTCCATGAGGTTCTATTGAAGAATACTTCCGAAGAAGTATTTTCATTCCTCTTTTAGATAACGTGATTGAAGATCTTAAATTTCGATTTCATAATGAGTTGTACAGAATTCTCAACATCAATAGCTAAATTCCATCAAACATTAAATCAGTCATCAATGCGGACTATTCCTCAATAAAACAAAACTTAGCAGAATATTCATCAAATTTCACGAACGAAGGTGAAGATTTCCTATTAACTCACTTATATATCGAGTTGGACCTTTGGTTCAAACAATGGGATGTAGCACCATCCCATGATGAAAAATTTGTCTAGTTTGGCATCCTCTGCTTTACAGTTTCGCGATAAGGATACTTATCCAAATGTATACCTAGCTCTATATTTAATCTGTCATGCCTGTGAATGTAGCAAGTTCGGAAACAAGTTTTTTAACCCTTAAGAGGTTGAAAACGTGGCTTAGGGCAACAATGGGCCAAGAAAGGTTAGTAAAAGAATTGAATTTAGATGCTGTACTAGAGAGGTTCGCGAAAATATAAAAAAAGGAATTTAGATTTGATTTTGTAAATGTAATAGAGCTCCTTATCCTTTTTGTCGACTTGCCAAAGAACATTAATTTTTTTATTTATTTATGGACGTTTGTGTTTTTTTGTTTTTGACTTGTTTGTCCAAGGTTTATTTTTGTTTCGAATTCTATTGAATGTCATTTATGGCTCTACAACATGTTTTTCATTACCTCCTGAACCAAAAAGCATCAACCCCGAAAATATATAGAAAAATATGAAATTGAAAGGTAATTGAGTACTGATTCTATTTTTCAAGAAATAAAAAAAAAACTCGCCAAATGTCCGAGGTAATATGAAACATTGTTGTCTAAAATCATTTTCAGGTTTCTTAGCAAGTAACACTGCTTATTGCGTACCTTAGCAGCGACCTGCGCAGCGTGTTCCTTTCTATCACGCGCTTTATAGAATCAGTGGTGCCTGCGCTCTGGATGATCTGGGGCAGCTTGGACCGTTTGGCCTCTTCGAAGGCTCGAAGGGACTCGGCTGTTACCAGGTACTGTTGGTGGTCTTCTTGGGCCAAAGGCTTGGTGCAGGGAAACAGCTGCCTACACACATAAAGCTATTTATTAAACAAGGAAAAAAATGAGTAGATTTTAGCTCCTGGTTGTGTTAAAAAGCCGTGAGCTAAAATCTATTTTTTTCCCATGTCTTTTTTTTGTGACAGGAAAAAGGACGAATAAAAAATATTGAGAAGGTATTACATTATTTTAAAATCGGAAATTAATCGACGTGAAATTTGAAGTTTGAACAGGAATGACAGCTACGTTGCAGGTATCTTCATCATTCTTTAGAAGTAATCAAATATCTGTGACTTGATTTTGAAAAAATGCGACCTTAGTGGTTGTTTAGTAATTTTCGTAACCATGAAGTGGAATGGTAGATGAAAGGAAAGGAAAGTTATTTCTCGGAGACGGTGTTATTGGCTTATTTTTCGTAACTGGCACAATAAAAGCCATCAACAGTGCACCTATATATCCGGGATAAAAGTACTCACTTTTTTCCCGTGGGAAAAAAAGTTATTCATGAAAAGTGACGTTTTGTAAAATACTGTTTAGGCAATTACAGATCAGGTTTATTAAATTTTCAAGCATGTTCGAATTATTGTAGTTTCAATATGAATATAACGAATTGACTATGTAATTGTGTTGTGTTTCTTGTTGAATATAATGAATACTAAACTATGCTGTTTATTCTTGATGACCTAGTACAGCCTTTTTAGCCTAAGGGGAACTGTTGAGGAAAATAGTACATTATTGTTTTATTGGGATGTAACACTGACAAGCGATATTTGCGTTTAGCCAGAGCGACCGCGAAGCCAAGAACGCAAATTATGCTAGTCACTTCTTATCCTAATGAAACATGATATTTTTTCGGCAATCGAAATAATTGATATCTAATCAATGAAATATATAAGTGAAGTCACCACTATTTTGACTCACTTGAGCATGTCACTGTCAAAGCAGCTATCATATATCAGCTGTAATTCGACACACTCTTATTTCCAAGGAGTTAAACATCAACGTTAGCTCGTAGAGACTAAAAGAATTGGCTAGCAACATACTTGATAATCATTTTATTGTACCAGTAAAAGAAACGTCTTCTTCAAGAGCTAATTTTACAATAATACAACCTGTAAATTCTATTCTATTCTATTCTATTCTATTCTATTCTATTCTATTCTATAACCCTCGTCTGAAGCCTCGGGATATAATCTTGCATGGTCCCTGGGTGATAATGATATTATTTACTACCTTAGTGTATTGATAACTATTATTTTACCTGACGGCCGAGTTGGGCTTGAGGCTGTTGTTGGAGATCAACACGTGGTTGCCCAGTTTGAAGGTTAGGGTCATTTCGGTGGCTTCAGGACCTGGTGGTTTGCCGACGTCCTCTTCCTTGGAGCATTCCTTGCCCTCGACTTGTCGTTCTGTTTCCGGGGAGGACTTGCAGCTGTCTTTTTTCTCTTCTTCGATGAAGCGAACCGTCCTGGGGGTTGAGGATTCGTCGTCCGATATCGAATCCACTTTCTGAGAATTACGAGGAGTTTTATTCACTAAGTATTAATTTTTCTATATCATGATTTTTGTATAAAAGACAAAAATCGTGTATCTTTAGGAAAAAAGAAAAGATATTGGAATGAATTGGAATTAAGAAATTGTTGATAGTGGTAGCTTCGTCGATTGATACAAGAGATCCCGACATATGTTCCCTCATTACTCCACAAAATATTTCGAACTTGAACAATACCTTTCTAATTTTGGTTTTCTCGTATACTATAAGCTATAACAATGTACCTATATTTTTCATAATAATTGTGAAGACATTCTGACAACATTGATACATTTCTTCGCAAGATGGATCAATATTTGAACTTTTGAACTCCAAACTTTGGCAGAATATTGGGTGTTTGCTGAATGTAAACAGGAAGTTTCAAAATTCAGTATCAAGATTTCAGGGGCTTATTTTTCAGATGAAAACAAGACTTTCTTCTATTTAAACATCTGTCCGCAAACGCTTCATCGTTACCGATCTGCAGATCGTTAGAATTGCAAGATTTTTTTCTTTATAGCTCTTTTAGTTTTCGAGATATTCATATCAGATTTGTATCATACGTTACGTTTTAGCTTCCACATTATACAGTGTACTAAGTGATTGTAAGATTCTAAAGGGAGATATTTTTTTAGATGCCAGGCCTTTTTTCGCTCCATAAACTTCTTCATGGTACGCCACTGGATGACTTTGAAATGATAGTTTTATAAACTTTTTTCCGCCACTAGTCATAAAATCTACCATTATTCACTTATTTTGAGGCGTAAAGTGTGAAAGTATGAAAGCGCACTTCTTTTCAATTCTGATCAAAATCTAGTAGCCATGATCATGACAGCATATGATAAGTCGATATTGATCATTCGAGTGCCATTCTTGCGAATCTTGCATAAGAACAGTGAATTCGGGTTAAGTATATCAGAGGTGGCTATGTCTTTTATTGACTAGTCGTTCATAAAATGACGAGAACTACCTACCTTGGTAGTAAAAACACATTTTGCGCCTTGAAAAGGAGTAAATAATGGTAGGTTCTAGCTAGTGATGGAAAAAATACTTTTTTCTACGGCTATAACACAAAATGGCTCTTGTCTTACTGTGTTCGATACATCAATGAGGTACTTTGTATGTCATCAATTGTATTTCCGTATCTGATATCACAATGACTCCATTGTGTTATTATTCCAAAAAAATCTCATCGCTCATGTCTAATAGATGAGCTTTACTTAAGAAGAAATCAGATGGCTACAAAACGAAGAAATAAAAAATGCCGCTGTTGCTTGTTACAGCCGTAGAAAAATTATAGTGTATAACTCGCACGGAATGCTAGTTTCCCACTCGAATGATCGCGGCTCATGCTGCTTCAACTTCATTCTCGTGGGAAATCACTATCATTCCGTGCTCGTTAAACAATATACTAATTCTTTATTTGGTGTTCGTATTTTTTTAATGTTGCACCATTCAATAAAACGCGTTCATGTATTTCTTCTTAAACAAGATTTCGTTGGCAATAATACATCTGTTGCTTGAAGGTTTTCATCACCATGTATTATCCATCGTAGCAATTTACTACTCCGAAAATTACAAACTAATTTGCGGTTTGATTGGCATGGCACCAGTAATTGTTTCCCGCATCAGATCAATCCAATTCTATAGGGGGATTTCTATAACACTCAATTTTTATTTTTCAATATTCCTCAATTTAAAAGTCAAAAAAGTAAAAGTAAATAGTGGAATTTGATGGATGATTCGGAACAAAAATACTTGATACTGCAACAAACAAACTTTAACTTTCATATTCTATCACCAACCACTTATATTTTGCGATAATATCATATCATATCATCTCCCGCACTGTTGTGGGAAAATGAAACTTTCCATACTAAATTGCATGCGGGTATAGGGTGAATCACGCACGCTTGTAAAAAAATCTTTCCCATCACAGATATAAATCGACCTGTCCGGGCAATTTGAATTTTTTTTAAAGACTTCGAAGATAAGGGGAAGGGTGATAAGTTTTCAAGTATTAGCTAAAACAGACTGAATGAGCGATGAATAGGTACTTACTGTGATTTGTTCGTTCACTTTTAGCGCATTGTTTTCCAAACTCTGTTGCCTCCACAGCTTGCCTCCCTTCAAAATACCCGCCACTGGCGATCCATGGGAGGGTAAAGGCGAATTTTCTTCGGAGGGTTTGTCATCCTCCAACGACGACGAATCCAACAGGTAGTTTTGACCGTCTGCAAAAAATAGTGCGAGGAATGTAAACAGAGAAGATGATTATGAAAATTGTTGTAGTGGTATTCTTCTCTATTTCTTCTCATTTTCAATGTAAATTACAAGAAAGAACAGAATTATAAGGGATATTCTTTCTCTATCAACGTTATTTGAACTTCTTCACCGATGTGGGTTATTTCCTATAACTATATTCCCATGGTTTGTTGCATGTTTTAAGAGCTCGATTTTTCAAATCGGAATGGGCGAAATAATTTATGCTCTGTGAATCAGATTTCCATGTTCCTCCATGTTTGTCCAATATATTTTATCCACTATGTTGTAGATCATCAATCCTCGCAATCTTTATTCTCAAAATTTTTTAAAATCTCGAACATATACTAACCTGAGTTATTCGGAGATGTTGGAGTAGTTTGTTGACTTTGGTCAATTTTTTCCTTCTCTTCTTCTTCTTTTTCGTCATCTTTTGTCTCTCCTAAATCTATCTTTGGCTTATTAATATCACTATTTGGTTGAGAATTATCACCTGAAACCAAACGGAAACGTGATATTAAAGCCTTTCTCAAAACATTCAGCAGATTGTGTTTATTACCCATTGAAATTGTTTATTTAATTCATAAATCACAAAAACAAATAAACTATCCAGACAATTTCAGTGCAGATAGCACGCATATCAACGTATCACTAGAGCTTAGAAAGTAGAATCTTATCTTGTTTACGTCTATAGGCATTTCTTCCTCAAGTAATAGTGACCTACTAAGTGCCACTAATTGCATTTTGCATATTAGTTTTCACTTTTAATTTCATTATTAGGTGTACGGAGTGGGAGTAAGACGGGATTTAATTTATTTTAATTGGATATACGAGGGCAGATCCGAAACTCCTACGTAATGGGTGCGTCAACATTGCTAACCATTTGCGAACACTCCGTTTTCGGCAATTATTCTAGATTATTGTTGAGATACAGAGTGGTCCAATTTGTTTCACATTAATTTTCAAAAGTGACAAATACTTTCAAAATAAAATGTACCTTAATTTGAATACTACGGCGTTGAAGGACGACTAGGAAAAAAAATTACATTTACCGTTTTCATATTTCAAAAGAGAGCACATTCGTTCTCAAAATATCCGCATCAAAACTAATTGAAAATTAGATTTATCGATTAAAGTTTTCTTTTAGGCTTTCTAACTGTACAATTTCTGAATGCAGTGGCATTTTGGGACAAGTCATCTCCGATTTGCCGTTATACATAGGTAGTTAATTGTACTTTAATTATTATTTATAGAAATGTGGAGAATTCCAAAAAATCTAGGGAAATACATTATAAATATTGATCATCGTTTCTAAGTAACATGGTGTGCATTATTGAAAAATTGCTGAAATTTATTTTCTTGGCAATTTCTGTTTTGTTTCCATGACAATCTTATAATAAACACCTTGTAATTCTGAAACGTTGATATATCAATAATAAATCAATGTGCGGTTTTCACCATTGAGGTTTTCTTAAAGATTAGTTGTTATTTGAGAATTCGATTCTTCTTCAACAGTTTCCAATTCAGCCTATAACCCTTTATATGGTGTTTTAATGCATTTTCTATGTGATGAGAATATCAATTCTTTCTCGTTTATTCAACAGAAAATAACTACTTTCCTGGCTATAAGCCACGTCGAACATTGAATTATATCTGTTGAACATCCAAAAAGAGAGCCTGAAAAATAAAAATCCTCTGAAATTGAGAATTGACATAATCTCTCAAATCGAATAAAATAATATATATAACTTACCAATATGTTCAGTATTGAAATGAAAATTGAAATATATATATGAGTATACTTGTATATACTCTGATCTTGATGAGTTTGGAAATTCCAGAAAAATCATTCGTATCAGTAATATGGGAATTATATCTCTCACAAACAGGTTATATGACTTCACTCGAATAAATTCATTTCGGATATCAAATCCTCATCAGTAACCTGAAGTCCAGTTATTCTTTCAGCCATTCTTCATGATATACACAATTTTCATCTCCCTATAATATAACTAAAACTATAACGAACTGACATCTGAGAATTATGATTTGTTCACATAAAATGTTTACTACGACATACGAGGGTGTTTTCACTCGAAATTCGGCATACTGTATATATATTGATAATGAGAATTCTGTTCATTTATTCTAATTTTACTGAATCTGTATCTCCTCTATCTCACGAACTCCATATAGGGTGGGTGTATAAGTAGATGCCAGACGCCAGTCAAATTCCGAACTCGTTAGACTTTGACACATCCAATTCCAGAATAATCGGATCAAACGGATCAAACCAATCATTCTAATCGCCAAACTCCAAACGTACACAAGCTTGCTCAAATACGGATACTTCGATTTATTATAATCTGGTTATGCGCTAACGAGTAGAGATTTTCAACTTCCATATACTGGATTATCAACTGTTCTGAATATTTTTTTATCAAACTCATCGGTGGAAGTTAAAAAAGAGTGATTTTTGAATTTTTAATTATTTGTAGCCTGGCAAAGGTTTTTTCAAGCAACCGATTTGTTTTTAAATTTTCAACATGCTAAATTTCTTATAAAATTATGTTCATCCAATAAACAGATATGGGTGAAGGTCGACCCTACTTCGGATACTCTACTATTAATGCTGTTTTTTTTGCAGGTTCCAAGGGTTGGAGAACACTTTCGAGGGTAAGTGTATATATTTTGCGTAGGGGTGATGGATGGTATTTTTGCTTGTGCTTGTTATTATGTTTTTGCGAAAACATTTGATGGGTTTATTATGTCTCGAAAGGTTATTTACCAAATATCAGTACAGCCATCCAGACTAGACGTTGTTAAAACCGAATATTGTGGGACTATATAATAAATAAAATGAATCCGAGAGTTAATTATCCCGTTAAGGAAAATTAAATGTCGTCTAATTAAGGGAGTAATTAAATAGGAATTCGAGTTAGCAGTTGAGGATAATTTGACGATTATAATTTATACTTCGGATTAAACTTGAATGAAACAAAAACTCCGAAGAAGATAATTACGATATTAATCAAGTTTCGAACATAAAAACTGTAGAACAAAAGATGGTTTTAATCACTGATAGAGAGATATTTTAGAATGAGAATTGAGTTGGAAGTCTATGAAGACAAAATGCGAAGAGATTGTCCAAATAAATTCCAAAAAGCAAAAAATGAACTGGTAATTCATCGTTTAGTTTTGGGAAACATCTCTAATAGTATTGAAATTTGGGACAGTAAAATGGACTGTACAATGAAGTACCATATTTTTGGATGTGCATTTCAATTGGTGAATCTCCATGGTGAAAATGCACAAGGTGATTACAATCATGTGGATATAAGGTAAAGTGATTGTTTAAAAGACATTCTGAAAAGCTACGCTTGTGTTTCAATTAATACGAACTGGTAATTCGTCGTTAAGTTTTGAGAAAACATCTCTAATAGTATTGAAATTTGGGACAGTGAAATTGGCTTTACATTGAAGTTCCATATTTTCGGATGTGCACCGATTTTCTTGAAATTTGGCAATTATATTTTTTGTGATGAGGGGCTGATTCTAGCAATAATTCAATTGGAATTATGAAATCCAGTGGCGTCCCAGGGGCAACTTACCGAATATTTTTGTCAATAAAATGTGCACTACTAATTTTTTTGAATTTTGTATCTTCATTACCTATTGACCAACTGAGAATACAACATTTAGGTCTCTGAATTGTTTTGATAATGGAAAAAAATAAATACCAATTTAATGCATAAAGTGCCAAAAAATTCCTTCAAAGACTGGGGTGAAAATCAAGAAGATTCATATTTTCCAAATATTTGTTGATACATGTTTGACACACTCTACACTCTGTATATTGATAACTACATGTATTCTCGGTTCAGGAAAGTGTAGTTTTCGATAATACAAAGTGTGTCAAACATGTATTATAAAATATTGGAAGGAAATGAATCTTCATTCTAATTTTACGTCTATGGACATGGATCACACATTTAATTTCACCCCTGTTTCTGAAGTAATGTTTTGCACAAATTTATACAATGAATTTGTATTTATTTTTTTCCACGGAAACGTAGCAAAATAGCAAGACAATTCAAGAGACCGAAATGTTGTATTTTTAGTTAATCATAAGGATAATATGAAGATATAAAATGTTTGAAAATCAGTGGCGCACATTTTATTGACAATAATATTCGGTAGGGTGCCCCCGGGACGCCACTGGATTTCACAATTCCAATGTTACTATGGTCAAATCAGATCCTCACGACAAAGAAAATTATTGCCAAATTTCAAGAGAATCGGTGGAAGGATATTTGAGATATTCATAAAAAACCGATTTTTCCTCCGTACACACCGTATCTTGAAAACTATGCATTTACGAACCCTCGTATATATGAACCCCTTGATTTTTTGCGAACACCCTGTATAACCTCCCCAGGGAGCCATTATTTTTGGTTCTAGAATCTGTAATTGAAATATTTCTATTTAATTTCGGGATGCCCTGTATAGTCGATTATTGATCGTCCTTTTTGTGGATAGAGGAGGACATGTTTGCTTCCTGGCGCGACAGGCCATTTAAGTTCCATAATAAACTTAACTGCTGATTCGGATCTCGAATCGGAAGGACCACAAAAAGGTTATCCAATTCCCTACAAAATATCGTCGTCCATCTAGTTTTCGTGTACAAAGCCATAACGATTTCTCCAGATTGGAAAGGTTCCTTCGCTTCGCAATTGAAAAGGGTCGTATTGGAACTAATTCAATTTTTTTGTGTAATCGATAGCAATTATTACTATTAGCACTCGAGGTACATAGCACACCCTCGAGAACAATCTGTTGGACATGAGATGGGATAATTTAAGGTGACCGAGAAACAGAATAAAACACTCATTTTTCAATCTCACTGTAAAGTCATTATTCCAAATTTTTTGGGATTTTCTCTCCTCGTTTCTATAAAATAAAAATATGAATATTATTTCAATATACGTGTAGTAAGGACAAATCAGATGATTTGCCCCAAAATGTCACTGCGTTTAAAGAATTTTCCTATCAGAGAGCCTGAAAGAAAAATTCACCAGCTTGTCAGTGACAATTTGTATTGAAAAAATTTTGGAGAAGAGAAATAAAGGTATATAGAAAAAATATCAAATTTTCACTTATCTTTGGACGTTTCGGGACCGATTCTGCTCCCGTTTTCAACATGAATAGAGATTATTTCAATAGCGAAGTCGTATAATATGTCTTGAAGCTTTTCAGTTTTCAATGACAATTGGTGACGTTGGCAATCAAATGAGTTACAGGATGTTTTCATTTACCAAATTGTCACTGACAAGCTGGTGAATTTTTCTTTCAGGCTCTCTGATAGAAAAATTCTTTAAACGCAGTGACATTTTGGGGCAAATCATCTGATTTGTCCTTACTACACGTATATTGAAATAATATTCATATTTTTATTTTATAGAAACGATTAACCTACAGACAGTATTTCACTGAAAGGTTTTCCAAAAACCTACGACCTATCCCGTAATCCTCAGATAGACCAACAGTTTGTTACAGAAGAAAAAGCAATGAAAGTCTGTGCTTCCCAAAACAGTGAAAGGGTTGAGATTTATTTCAGAATTTCAAAATGTTCACTATATCTATGTAAAGCAATGGACTTTTCAAAATAAGAAATAAAAGCATGCGGATGCAAACGGATATTGACCGATTTAGCTCGGGTTCATTTTGTAAAAAACAAAAATTGAACAAAATTCAGAAACTCAAATTCAAATTATAAAAGTTCTTGCACACCAAACTATTCTTGAATATCATGGATTTTCAAAAAAAAAACATGCCGGCTTTTGGTTGTGAATTGCATAAAGTATTCTCAAATGTTTGAGTTCCCAAGTTTATTTTCATTGATTCCTTTTGATTTTATTACTCGTATCTTCCGGTAGAGCATCTCCTTAGCTTCAGGCCAGTTCGACTTTTCGACGACAGTTGATTGGGACTGAAAGTGCTTTTATTGGACGAGTGAAAAAACAAACGGAAGTTTTGTTGGTTTTTGTTTTCTTGCCGCTCGGGCGAGAATCATCGGGGTTTGGTGAGGGTGGGTCCAAGGGGGTGGAAAAGAGGAGAGGGGCTAGTTTAGGTCCCTGGTGTAATTTCAGCTTGTAGTGCTGGAAAGTTTGATGTTGTTTGCCGAGTGCTTATGGCTTCATAATTTTTTATCGTATCGTTCGGTATTTTGTACATCGAAGTTTATTTGACGATAGTTTTTCTTCGGAATCGATGTAAGTACTTTTGCTTCGGAACTTCATCTCGTCAATATTTCACATGAAATGTAATGTTATAATACTGCGGGAGGAGTGGAGTACTCAACTGATTTTTATAATCAGTCATATTCTTCATCTAATGATACTGTGATGATGAAAAGACCAAATACTATACAGGGTGTCAATGTTGAAAATATGCATAGATTATTTTTTGACCACCATGTATAGCTTTTCGTGATGGCAACATTCAGTCTGCTATGTGACTGAATCGGTATACAAATTTCAAAATGTTACATACGGTGGTTATCCAGTAATGGATGTCCTGAATGGAGTATTCAAACATCAAAATTCGAAGTCTGCATGGTCTCGTTTTTCCGTTTTTTCTCGAAAACAAGGCGTTCTATCGAGTATCAGCAGGAGGATCTTTTTTGTACATAATTAAATAGCCTTCTATAGCATTGTATGAAATTTGAAAATTTTCGTCGTTGCTCACTTTTAACTAAAATTTAAACAATAATTTTCCCGTAACGGGCCATTATTGGTAGGGAAAATGAAAATCTTCGTACTTCTTGAAGCATAAAAGACGTGTACCAAAGTTCATACAGATGTATATAATATTGTCTTAGCTATCATAAAAAAACTGAATATTTTCCAAAACTTCATCACCCTGTATCTCAAAAGTTAAGACTTTTAGGACATACGTTCACATGAAGTTTTCTTCTTAAAATGGGTCAGAGAATCACTCATGCCCTCAAATATTAGCATGTCTTCAAGGAACACCCTGTATATGGTCCTTTTTTGAAAATAATTGTTAACTCAAAAATTTACAGAAAAAATTGTGAGGGTGTGATTTCCACGCCACTATTCTTAGGATATATACTATATACACCTCATATTGACTATAGTGTTGATATACAGGGTAATCCATGAAGTCTTTAACATAGTATAGGGAAAAAGTTCATTATCAGAGAATCGAAAAAAATCGATTTTGACACAACATGTGATGTGATCATCAGTAGGGCGGTAAATTAAAAAAAAATATTATAAAGAGGCAGAAAGTGAGGTGATGACAAGATATCGTAAGAAGTTAGTTATTCAGTTCCATAGTGATTAATTATCGAGTTTCAAGCAATTATTCTAGAAAATTACAATTATCTAATAGTTCTCTCATGAATAGGTTGACAGTAGTGATATTCCTGGTATTTCGATGATGATAATAAGAGAACAATCTCATTTTCTTCACACCGAAGATAGCATATGAAATTGAAAAAATTGGATCTTGCCAGGACCCTTGCTGCTGCATTTGGTTCGCATCTAACAATTATATCAGAATGTATACAGCAGCACTGTTGTGATGATATAACACCGCTTGACTTGAACTCACCTTTGTCAGTTTCAAATTCCTGATTGGCACTGCACTCCCTGCACACCGCAGTCCTCTGCTGCTGCGACTGGCCGCCTCCGCTGCCGCCCCTCCTGGCAGCCATTTTCTTGATGGCCGCCATCTCCTGCTCGACCATCTCCATGTCCTTGTACCCCTCGGGGGGGCTTAGAGTGACCGCGTCGACGAACTCGATGGGGGGCGCGAATTTGGGACTCTAAGGGAAAGCAAGAGTTTTTATAACCAGAACTTGAATCCAATAAATCAATCAATCAATCACACAAATCACACAGGACAAATGTCATACATTGAGGTAGCAGAGTGACTTCTCCATAAAAACATAATTTTATCTAAAAAGTCTTGAAAACTACACATTCAACAGTTTCACTAGTTACAGTGCAAGACAAACAAGGGAATTATAAGGATACAGAATTGCAGATTAAAAACTCCTCAAATGCTTCCTGTAGTGAAAATTTCCTGAGATTCCCTATCAATTTTGAACCCTTCAATCGTTCAAAAATGTCTGGTACAACCAGTGCCGGTTTTACCAGGGGTCTTTTGGGTGCTATAGCACCAGGCGGCAAAATCTTCAGGGCGGCTATATGAAAATACAACTGGACATCTTTTGTCATCAGTTATTATCTGGATATTCTGATTTTTTACGCGAAAGATTTGATCCCTACACTACCTAAACTGAAATTTATGTTAAGAAGTGAATCATCCCAAGGAAAGCACAATAAAGAGAAAAAATACGGCAAAAAGTTCAAACCAGACAGAAAAATGGCGGACACAGTGTTTTATTTTAAGTTGCAGATTTGAAATTTTTTGTCGGACTTCCACCTACAAATCTTGTTCAGAATCATTTGACTTTCTGTTCAACATAGCATAGATCTATGAACATAGTGTCAGCAGAGGATGGAAATTTAATCAAAATGGCAACTGAACTACAAAAAAAGTATGTAGAGGATCTGGACAAATTTGTTTCTGACGGATGTAATTCATCTGAAAAAAACAGTTTTCTCTCCTAGAGACCAGGTAGCCGTGCCGTGCAGACTTCTGAGGGTTGCTCGTAAGGGGGCAACCGAATGACGGATAGAACGTCCAGGCTAACATTCCGGAACATATGAATCTATGATTTGACCGAAATTTCACAAAAATCGGTTTTTTGCCGGTGAGTATATGATTTCAATAAATACTATACGGTCGACCTTATATTTGCTCTTGTTATTTTTTCCATCTGGCATGGAAGTTAACTAACTGGGTGGGGGCAATTTCGGTTAGCACCATCATCATGGGTACTTGCCTGCGGGTGCCTCTCCTGCTGGTCCTCGTAGGCCGAGCAGTCGCAGTCCGGTTCGCAGCACGTGAGCCTCACCATCTCGTGCTGGTAGCACGTGCAGACGCCGTCTTCGTCGTCCTCCTCGAAGTCGCATTCTTCCCGGATGAGGATGATGTAGTCGGCGTCGAAGAATTCGTTTTTGGTCTCGTTGAAGACCACCCTGGATCAGGAGAGGAGAACTCGTGCAGGAGGGTGTTTTTTCAGAGGTGGGGACTGTTATACTGCCCGATGAAATTTTTGGCGTTATCTCCACGACATTTCGACTTTGTCGACAAAAAAAAATTATTTCATAATTCGATAGAACTCACCCAAACTAGCTCACCACCGCAAACCGTTTCTTGCTGTGAGCTCCCTACGTTTTATTAAAAATTATTGAAATTCCAGATTTTTCGGACCTCTGAAAACGAGGCGATGATGTGACGTCAAAACCCTAATACTGAAACAAGACTATTCCAGACAGAGATGAATGATACATGATTTCTGACAGAGTGAATTAGCGCGAGATCACAGTTGAAAGAATTAATATATCAGTTGCCTCAGTCTCTGTCAGGCGTTTGGTATTTTCTTTTAACTATGGCGAGATGTTTCTACGTCATAAGAGGATCCGTTTTCAAAAGGTGCTATTATTTATGTCTAAAAATAAAACATTCCAGTTAATTTTTCGATTGAATTATGGCGTCAATCATTATTTATGTATAAAAGGATCATTATAAACATGGTTTGAGTTAAAAGTTCTACTAAGGTGTACACGCCCATTCCATTGGTAAAACTGGCTCGCACTGAGTACATATTTTGTATTTCATTGATAAAACTGGTGTCGGGTTTTGAATTCCATTGGAGAACTGGTTCACATAGTTTAGAGCTCAGTGCAACAATTCTCGCACGAGCTCTAATAAGTCGTGCGAAGTCAGTGCAGTTTTGAAAATGGCGGAAACATTGAATATGCATATAGCTTAAAAACCAAAATTGAGTGGCAATCTAATCATCATCATCAAATTTGGAGGTTTCAAGAAAATAAAGGAGGCTACTTCCCAGAATTCATAATTTTGTTGAGTGTTTTGCACTAAAATTCAATGATGAAGAGGTTCTTATTGAAAAAACTGCTCAGAATTATTTCCATGAAACATCTACTTTGTTTTTAATTGAAGTCGAGAAAGAATTTCAGGATACGGACAAGTTATAAACAATGACAAACCAATTTATCCGATTTAACCTCCAACAATAAAATTTCATTATATTATTTCGTATTCCATTGGGAATGCACCAGTTCACATTTTGGAGAGAACTAAACGTAGTAGTCTAACTCTTGGTCTTATTCCCGAAAAATAAATGTAGTTTTGGTCTTGGTCTCGATAGTCTCGGTTTTGGATAAAAATGCTCCTAAAAATTTGAATTATTCAATTCAAATATGCAACAGTTTTTATGCATATAATAGGTGTTTCATATTTATCAGTCTTTAAAATTGCCAATTTGTGCGTATAAAGTAAGCGAAATAAATTCCTCCTTTCACGATAAGATTATAATTCCCAAGAAAGGCCAGAAAAAGGTTCAAAAGAGGCGGAACTGACAACAACGCATTAATAAAAAGACTTTAAAAAATTTCAAATTCAAATCAAATAACTTTTGTATTAAATTTGTTTCTATCTTCAATAGGAGGAGGGGGAGGAGGTATATGGACCATTGAGACCTTACAACATACACCTATTTGTTGTAAACTTTGCAACTGCAATACTGAATTTGAAACATTTATTTCGGATTTTGAGTAAACAAAAATTTAAAAACCTACCATATGACAAATAAATAACTGAAATAAAATTCCATCACATTTTCCATCAGATTTTTATTAGATATTGAGTAGATTTAAGTTCATAATTTATCTTTCAAGACCAAGACTCTTGGGAGAGAGCCTTGGTCTTGGTCTCGAAAGTCAAGTCTTGGTCTTGGTCTTTAAACTGGACTCTTGGAAATTGTATCGAATGGATCCGATTTTTTCTTTACACTACCTGTTGCTCTGCCTTTTGGCCTCCCTTTTGCCGGGAGGTTTCTTGAGGAGGGACTTGAGATTGTCCGCGTCGGGGTTGTGTTTGGATTTTTCGGCGCTGTCCGTGCCCATCGCGAGGGGTGAGGGGATGGTTTAGGTTTTGCCTCGGACGATGATCAGCTCCATGGTGATTCGGTGGGTTTGGCTGTAAGGAAAAGAGAAGGTATTGTAACGAAATGGAGAGATTAACGACATTTGTGGATTAGCGCAGTTCAGGTGCACTCGAAGCTGCCACTCCAAATGCACTTATACAGGGCGTTTCATAATTGAATATCAATATTCGAGGAGGCGATTCTTGGGCCCATTCTAAGAAGAAAGTTTCATATGAACGTATGACCTAAACGTTCTAACTTTTGAGATACAGGGTGGTGAAGTTGTCAAAAATTAATATAGACTACTACAATAATAAGTTATAATTCCAACATACCAAATACGAATATAAAGTTCATGAACTATGAATTGTTTTTCTGAAATTTGATGTAAAAAATAAATCCTATTCCTCATCATCATCAAATTTGAAGGTTTCAAGAAAATAAAGGAGGCTACTTCCCAGAATTCATAATTTTGTGCTTTGCCCTGAAATTGAATGATGAAGAGGTTCTTATTGAAAAAACTGCTCAGAATTATTTTCATGAAACATCCACTTTGTTATCAATTGAAGTCGAGAAAGAATTTCAGGATACGGACAAGTTATAAACAATGACAAACCAATTTATCCGATTTAACCTCCAACAATAAAATTTCATTATATTATTTCGTATTCCATTGGGAATGCACCAGTTCACATTTTGGAGAGAACTAACGTAGTAGTCTTGGTCTTATACTCGAAAAATAAATGTAGTCTTGGTCTTGGTCTCGATAGTCTCGGTTTTGGATCAAAATGCTCCTAAAAATTTGAATTATTCAATTCAAATATCCAACAGTTCTAACTTCTAACGTTCTAACTTTTGAGATACAGGGTGGTGAAGTTGTCAAAAATTAATATAGACTACTACAATGAAAAGTTATAATTCCAACATACCAAATACGAATATAAAGTTCATGAACTATGCATTGTATTTCTGAAATTTGATGTAAAAAATAAATCCTATTTCTCTGCATTGTGATATTGTTATATTAACGGTATTGCTATAATCATGTAGTGAAAAGCTTTTAATTTTTTTGTACGAAAACTGTGCATCAGATTGAAAAAATTGTGATGATCAAATTTGTTTAGAAATGATTGGGAATTTCAGGTATGATTTCATTTCGAGATTAATCAGTGGCGTACCATCAATGTCTGCCAAAATAGGTATGTGAAATACCATACGAACGCCACTGGTGGCAGCCAAATTGAAATGTGGTACATTAACTGATGCCTCTTGATACATTGTACGCCAAGTTTCATCACCACCCTGTATCTCAAAAGTTAGGACGATTAGGTCATACGTTCATGTGAAACTTTCTTCTTAGAATGGGCCCAAGAATCTCGCCTCCCTAAGTATTGACATTCAATGTTGAAACACCCTGTATTGTCGTAGTATACAGGATGACACAGAAAAATGTTCATTGCATAGTGCCACACAATAGAGAACATTTAAATATACAGGGTGATTCACATAACAACCGACATAGGGCAGGGGCATGTAGGGGGTCCCAAAATATGGCAATTTAACGCAACTTACCTCTATACCAAGTGACTTCCCTAAGGAGTTATAGGCATAGCACTAACAGCATGTCAACTTGCTCGTTTAAAGAAAACTTCCCGTTTATTTTAAAAACACTCAAACAACAATTACTTAATTGAACAACTCACTTGCCTCATTGTCAAGTTTGACGTTTATTTTCATAGCCAACTTTTGAATTTTCGATGATTTTAAATAACACACCTAGAGCGCACGTTTTCAGTTATTCGAGTGTTTGATGAAAATGATGAGGTTTTTCGAAAAATTACTAGAGTAAGAAAAGTTTTAGAATTGAATTGCCCACAAAACAAAGCAAAGATTTTCGATATCCATCAAGGGATAACAAAATTATGTTGAATATTGATGGTGCGCCACCCGGTATACCCCCTTTACAAATTTCAATCAAACTCTAGTTACTGTCAAGTAACGCCCTAAATACACCCACAAAGTGTAACAAATTTGGTTGCTTTAAGTTCAAAAATAACGAAGATATTGATTTTTTCAAAATTTATAACTTCACTTTCAAAGCCTATATCTCCTTAGGAAAGCAACTTGGTATAGAGGTAAGTTGCGTTAAATTGCCATATTTTGGGACCCCCTACATGCCCCTGCTCTATGTCGGTTCTTATGTGAATCACCCTGTATAAGAATTCTATAGAACTAATTTTTGATTCTTTTGAATATATTTTCCTGAAATAATGATATTGAATTCATAATTATGTGAACGATAAGTTTTGCTAACGAACTCATTATCATATATACGGTATGAAAATAACATCGTCTTTCTTCGGTTATTTTTTGCTTCAAACAAGAATTAGAAATTCAATCTCTTCACCCCAAACAAATCAATAATCCATAACTAATGAATCTATACAGGATTACAGTACTAGAAAAAAAAAACAAAATCGGATGGTGAATATTTAATGGAGGAATTCAATGTATAGGTACCTTTTTTCAGTCTACTACTTCAATCAGCTGATTCGCCCTCATATTTCATTTTCATTCAACCTCTCTACAACCTTGATGGTACAAAAATGAATATTCATTTATCAAAAAATCACCTCCAGCAACTCACAATGAAATTATGACTCTATAAAACTACCAACAAAAACATATATATGAGCTCTACAGTCTGCGGATATATTGACGTTGCCATGATGACACTACCTGTGAACCCTTATCGAGAAGGAAAACAGAGGAAAATCCTCGGGAAAATCCGTTACCTTGATCGGTGGAAAATGCTGCTATGTTGCTTCAAGGACGATGACGGGTGTACCTTCTGCTAGGCCATCTTTTCGCGAAACTGCGTCGGCCGAGCCCCGGAGAGGAAAACCGAGAGGAAAACCTCGCGTAGGTGTGAATTTTCCGACCTTCCCGAGAAAAGCGAACTGCACCCTGGCCGACGAGGCGCATGCGTCGATCGATGATCTCACACACGTACGAATCTAGGCACATTCAATTTGCACCAGGGGTGCCGTCTTGGGAGGCGAGGGTGCATGTAATACAAGGTGTTTCGTATTCACGTAGATAGATGTCAACCACAGATTGAAGGAACAAAAATACAGTGGACCACTCATAATTTGATTTTATTTCGAAGACCTGTATTTTTTGAAAAAATTGACCGATCTCCATGGGGTTTTCGATATCAGATGTGATATTTCATCGGCTTCAAAGAGAGCTAGAACACTCTGAAAAAGTCCGCAGAACAAAACATACACAGGGTGTGAAGTGGAACCATTACACTATGGTCTACGTTTCCAATGCTGCCAGAACTCGAGAATTTTTTTTCTGATCAAAAATCAGTCATATTATGATACACTGGGACCTCATCTCGGGACGTTTTCGTGATTTCTCCTCAATTGGCCATTGAAACAAAGATTGAATTTTTTTTCGAGAACCCCACTTGAGCTGAATATCGGGAAGAACTGTTCTCATGTTTTGTGGAGGACAATGAAAGACGAAAAAAGCACCATTGTAGAATCTTCAGGATGACTAGAAAATAGGACAAAATCTCAATTCAGTGAAAAAATCATAAACGGTGAATACAATCATGGCCCATTCGATACAGTATTATCAGAAATGGCCTTCTCGATATGCATTATTTATATTAGAGGATGGAAATTCTGAAATTCTCGATTGAAACTTGTTTCCTGCTATCGATGATTCTCATCAACTGATTTCCAATATTTATTGCCCAAGTATGAGACACAGAGTATAATTTCTTCAATATACTTAGTGTTTCACAACTTATCTGACAAATTTCAACCACAACTACGATATTACATAAGAAGTCTATCATATAAAAATTTCATAGAAGTGAAACGAGATGGAAAATAAAATTTATAACACTTTATATCCACTAAAACTATTCGGAATGGGCTCTATTGGCGAAATATGACATTAGTGAATTCTTCAGCATTATGAAGATCCAACTAGCAAGTCTTATATTCTAAATTTCAGTACTTAGTAGAGCCTCCAAGATTTAACAAAACCTCAAGAAATCGGTTTGGCATAGATTCTATGAGGTTGTTGATGAAGTCTATTGATATTGCCTCCCATTCTTCTGATACAGCTTGGATAAGGTTGTCATTACTTTGAGGTGCCTCTTGCCTTCTCGATAGGTTGAGTTTCATTCGGCTCCACACATGTTCAATCAAATTCAGATCTGGAGATAATGCTGGCCACCAAATTCTTCTAACATTATTGTTTTCTAGAGTTCGTAATTTATCAGATAAGTTGTGAAACACGCAGTATATTGAACAACAATACTCTGTGTCTCATACTTGGGCAATAAATATTGGAAATCAGTTGATGAGCATCATCGATATCAGAAACAAGTTTGAATTGAAAATTTTCATCCTTTATTTCAATTAGAGGTGAATTTTCGAAAACGTCTCGAGTTAATAGTCTAATATAAATAATGGATATCGAGAAGGCCGTTTCTGAATATACTGAATCGAATGGGCCATGGTTTTAGTCACCAATTTTGATTTTTCATGATGAGAGAGTCAGATGAAACTCCGTCGACCTCTACATGGAGAGACCTGTTTGAGAGAAAACTAGCTAGCTAGCAGAGAACATAGCTGGGGAGGCAAGCCATAAGATGGAAGCTTGGCGAGGAGTCCGTGGTGCCAGACTTGATCGAATGCCTTGGAGATATCAAGTGCCACGGCTAAGGTTTCACCTCGGGTTTCACCATATTTTTCAATAGATTGCTGCCATATATGTGAGACGTAAGCGAGCAGGTACCAGTTGATCTCTGATGACTGAAGTCATATTGCCTATCCTTGATAATACCTGAATGTTCCAGGTATCTCATGAGCTCGATGTTGATAGCTTTCTCCATGATCTTTGAAATAATAGATAGCAGTGCGATCGGTCTGTAGTTGCTAGGTAGGGTCTTTTTGCCTTTTTCAGGAACTGGTTGTACTGTTGCAATTTTCCAGTTTCCAATTTGTAAGAGTAGTTGAACAACTTGCAGAGAACAGGTGTTAGTTCGGGAGCACATTTCTTGAGAACATTCGGTGGGATTCCGTCGGAGCCACAAGCTTTGTTGGTGTTGAGACCCAACTAAATCTTCCTTATAGTACGTGATCTCGGGCATATGACTGTCAATGTTATGTTTGGAGGTTGTTTTCTCGATGAATCCAAAACGGCATTTCCAGCAAATAAATGCGCAAAAATGTTGCCTTCCTCCTGGGCAATTGTGACCAGTGTTCCATCTTCCTTGGTTAGAGGAGGAAACGAGCTGGAAATGAAGTTTCTTCCTACAGCTTTGGCGAAGGACCAAAATGAACGGGATCCGTTAGGACATTCAACAAGTTTTGATCTTATTTTGGCATTACGAGCATCCTTTGATGATCGATTTGTCTCATTGCATATGCCTCTAGCCTCGACATATTCTGCTCTAGTCTCAGCTAGGGCCTTGATTTTTCTGCCATCGATGGAATGCTGCCCGTTTGGAAGCGACAGCTCTAGAGCAGTTTCTACTGAACCAGGCCTTATCGGAAGGTGTTCTTCTTGCTGTGGTCGGTATGTAGGTTTGCATCCCCAACATGATGATTTCAGAAATTGTCTCAGCACATCGTGTTGGATCTGCTAAGGAGAAACAAACTTTCTTCCATGGAAACGCTGAAAAAAACATACGAAGACCTTCCCAGTCGGCCGAATTGTAATGCCACATGAGACGGGTAGGAATTGTGGTGCTGGATGGTACATGGAAAGAGCAGGTTGTGGAGATGCGGGTGTGGTCAGAGTTTCCAAGTGGGACACAAACTTCTATTCTATAAGGATCAGGATTGCTGGTGAGAAAAGGATCTAGTGTATTGGCAGACTGGTTGTTGACATCTGGAATGCGGGTTGGTAGTTCGACTAGTTGTTCTAGACTATGAGTGATGGCGAATGCCTCAGTTTGACGACTTGCATCATCTGTTTTGATAGAGAATTTGAGCCAGGCTGCGTTGTGTACATTGAAGTCTCCTATGATTATGATTTCAGCTGTTGGATGGTTCTCCTGAATGAATTCCAGTTTGAGTGATATAGACTCAAAGAGGTTGTTATATTCATTATCATCAGGCGATATTGTCTGCTATACTCACGTGAAATGACTTGGAATTTCAGGAAATGAAGGATTCAATCAAATAATAATAATATGTTTCTTTTATGTTATTAGTTCGATCGAAATGTAATTCGATCAATTGATATTTCGATTGAATGATATTTAAATCAATTGATTTTCGATCATTTAATTTTTCGATCAATTGATTTTCGATCAATAAATGATGTTCAATTAAATAGTTTTCGATCATATTTCCGGCAACCTGCCAAAAGATAGTACAGATGAAACATGAAACCCTACAACTTTAATTTTTGAAGTTTTCTTCCACCTTGTATAGTTGAAGTGTATGGATTAGATTATACTGAGAAATCTTGTACAGCATTTTTTTCTGCAAAATTTCTTCGAAGTATTCGTTTTGCACAAATCCTTTGCAAATTTTCAAAAATGGTGAATGCGCAATCAATCCACCGATAGTTAAATTTTGCCTTATAAAAACAAAAATTTTTCGAGAGATGATGCAATCAAGCTCCAATTGATTTCCAATCAATAAATGATGTTCGATTAAATAGTTTTCGATCATATTTCCGGCAACCTACCAAAACATAGTACAGATGAAACATGAGTCCCTACAACTTTAATTTTTGAAATTTTCTTCCTCCTTGTATAGTTGAAGTGTAGGGGTTAGATTATACTGAGACATCTTGTACAGCATTTTTTTCTGCAAAATTTCTTCGAAGTATTCGTTTTGCACAAATCCTTTGCAAATTTTCAAAAATGGTGAATGCGCAATCAATCTACCAATAGTTCAATTTTGCCCTATAAAAACAAAAATTTTCGAGAGATGATGCAATCAAGCTCCAATTGATTTTCGATCAATAAATGATGTTCGATTAAATAGCTTTCGATCATATTTCCGGCAACCTGCCAAAAGATAGTACAGTTGAAACATGAGTCCCTACAACTTTAATTTTTGAAATTTTCTTCCACCTTGTATAGTTGAAGTGTAGGGGTGAGATTATACTGAGACATCTTGTACAGCATTTTTTTCTGCAAAATTTCTCCGAAGTATTCGTTTTGCACAAATCCTTTGCAAATTTTCAAAAATGGTGAATGCGCAATCAATCTACCAATAGTTCAATTTTGCCCTATAAAAACAAAAATTTTCGAGAGATGATGCAATCAAGCTCCAATTGATTTTCGATCAATAAATGATGTTCGATTAAATAGTTTTCGATCATATTTCCGGCAACCTGCCAAAAGATAGTACAGTTGAAACATGAGTCCCTACAACTTTAATTTTTGAAATTTTCTTCCACCTTGTATAGTTGAAGTGTAGGGGTGAGATTATACTGAGACATCTTGTACAGCATTTTTTTCTGCAAAATTTCTTCGAAGTATTCGTTTTGCACAAATCCTTTGCAAATTTTCAAAAATGGTGAATGCGCAATCAATCAACCAATAGTTCAATTTTGCCCTATAAAAACAAAAATTTTCGAGAGATGATGCAATCAAGCTCCAATTGATTTTCGATCAATAAATGATGTTCGATTAAATAGTTTTCGATCATATTTCCGGCAACTTGCCAAAAGATAGTACAGATGAAACATGAAACCCTACAACTTTAATTTTTGAAGTTTTCTTCCACCTTGTATAGTTGAAGTATAGGGGTCAGAATATACTGGGGCATCTTTTACAGCATTTTTTTCTGCAACATTTCTTCGAAGTATTCGTTTTGCACAAATCCTTTGCAAATTTTCAAAAATGGTGAATGCACCACCAATCCACCAATAGTTCAATTTTGTCCTATTAAAACAAGAATTTTCGAAAGACGAAATGCTCGCATGCGATAAATGAACCCCGCCTCTGGAAAATAAGTCCTAGTACTTCTCTGATTTGCACAAATATCTCTGTAATCGTGTAGTTGAAAAGTCTGAGAAAACTCGTTTCCCGACCACTTCGCCAGTTTATTAAATTTCCTTCTGGCGAAGGGAAAGTCATTTCTAGTGGGGGAAGGGGGAGGGGGCGCCTCGGAGTTCGCCGTTCGCAATTCGGGGGTGGTCGAGAAGGTCGCCGCTTCTAGGGGCAGAAAACGGGGGGATGCTTTAGGGGGTTGGTCTAGGTCGAGGTTGAAGGATTGAAATCGGAGATGATGAGACACAAGGGGTTTTTCATTGAACGACCCGGATTGTATCCCGCATGGTTATCCGAGATAATACCATATGGTTATATCGTATTCATCAGAATAAGCAAAATTATAAGTAGAGATACAGGGTGCCTCGAAATTGAATATCAATAATAAAGAGATCGGGGAGGTGAATTTGTGGATGGAATTGAGATATATAACAGGGTTTCAATTGTCAGTATCAAGATTTCATTTTTATTTTTAGGTCAAAATACGACCTCATTTCTCTATAAAAACAGGGTGAATCTGGAAGTGGAATAAATAAGTTATTTGGAAAAAAATTGCTCCCATAAAATATTTGAGATACTGGAGGTACATACATGTATTCAAAGGTTCAAAGAAGACTCCAACTATAAAACATGTTGTTAACATTTTCTCAAGAAACGCAAAACAGCCGATATTAGTCCAGCAACAAATACCCTACAGTTGCAATATTTCATTAGAAAAATTTACCAAAAACCTCTTTTTTCATTATCAACCTACCTATTGATTTTCGTTTTGAAGTGAACTGTTATTTAACATTTATTACATAAACAATTTTTGGCCCAACAACTTATTTTGGCGTGATATATACCCTGTTAAATAGAAAAGCTCACTCTCAGATTTACACTGTATGTGTCCGCAAATGCCTCATTACCGATATACAGAGCGTAGAAGTTTTAATATTACTCATTTTTCAGCAGCTTTTATAAAATATCAAGGTTTGTTGGGTTTCTCACTTTTCAGGTGACGTTTGGAAACTTGTAATTAGGATCACGAACGGAGTATGATTAGCGTTTTTGTTTTAATTGTGATAAAAGGTATTAAAAATATTAATTAAATCTGGCGAGCTACAAAAGATGACTTTTTTCTCAACGGTCGCATATTCGTAAAAATTACAAGTGACAAATAAGTGTATGAACAAAACGAAAAACTCACACCCAATTTCAAAATGTACAAGGGCACACCACAAAAAAGTTTATGGCTCGGTAGATCAGCTCTGAAATCTTGATATTGAATTTTGAAACACCCTGAATAGATCCGTTTTTGTCCTATTTTTGATGAACATATTATTTTGAGAATATCCGAGTGATTTGTCTTTTTCCTTCTTGTTCACATCCATCAAGTTTCATAAAAATATCTAATGTATTTTCGAAGTTATAAAACAGCCGTTTTTGTCGAATTATATAAAATTTATATATTATTAAAACCTACACATTTTTTTTTTCACAGCAAAAAACATATTCAAATGTGTCCAAAACAGCTGAATGTTATCAGCGACTTTTTTGTGAAATTTTGACTTCGCTATCAGATTCAGTTTTCATCAGTTGCGATGTCTAATTGATCCTAAAATGTCATTTGAATTTGATTATCATCAGAAAAGTTATCTGAAAAGCAACAAAAAAATCATATTCGTCGTTTTCGATTTTATTAACCCTGAATCTATTACAAAAATATAGCATTTTATAAAGAGATTTTAATCCGAGAGTAGAAGGAGTTATAACTTCGGCATTCTGTCAGAAAACTCAAGAGATCTTCGATTTTTCACTTTTTTTGTTCAGTGTTGCCAATCCTCAAATTTTGTCTGGCAATCTGACGAAAAAACTGCCTTTTGAGTTGAATAAACTTAATGGCAACAAAATTCCGAGTTCACTTCGACTAAAAAAAAAAGCTAGAGTGTAAATTGGTAAGAAAATTTAATTCACCAAACATTTGTTTATGGCTGATTGTCCTGCTTTCAAAAGTTAGGTTCTGTTATTGTCGCTGGAAAAGTTAGGGCAAACTTTTTTCGCTGCCATATAATGACAAAATCACGCGGCTTGTAGGATTTTTCATACACGAATTAAATTGTCAAGGCAATTTCGACATACATTATTTGTTAATAGGTCCCTCTAAATTCAGTAGTTTAGTCAAAATGTTCAGTCATTTCCATTTCCAGGCTCGAGTAGTGAATGATAGTGAGATTAATGAGTAAGATAAAGTTGTGAGGTAAATCAAAGCGACCACGCAAAATATATCGAACAATATAGGTAGGTATTTCGTCACAATACTTGACTGTCGCAATAGAGAATGAATGAAATGGATCTCATACAGAACAACAATTAAAATTTAAAAGGCAATATATAAATATACTACCTATACAAACTTGTTGAATCGGGGCGCAAAAAATCCAAACAACCAGGTACAACGCCACAAAACAAACGTCGCGATACTTTGTTTACGATTTCCACACTTTGACAGTTCCGGCACACTGCGATCTCGCATGGAAAAAACTGCGCGCCATAGTCGTATCATTCCGCGCTAGTGAGTGCTACCATTTCCATCCCATGGCGATCCGAGTAGGCCATACTACACTACTACTCTGTGCCGCCGTCGCACCTTTGTTTCCACCAGCGATAATCACACCGTTCGACTTCATTTCGCTTTTTCTCATGGCATGCTAGATGTGTTGTGCGCTCGCACGTATCACCGGTTTCCGCCAACTTTGTTTTATCACTGCCTTTCTGGCCGTGTATCGTGTATGTAGTCCTGTGTTCTCTATGTGTGACACGGTACGATGGCTACGACAATGGGAAGCGGTGAGAGAAAAAGCCGGCTGTGGTGGAGACCAAGGGGGTTGCTAAGAATAATAATATAACGAAATGACTTGTTGTTGTAGTGTATTATCATCGAACAGGTGGCAACAATACCTTTTCTGATCCCGCCACACGAGAGCAGGACAAGACAGTCAAGACACTACATTTGTCTGTTGTCTCTCCATTTTCCACGATGTCTTCGTATATAGTGCGGGTCCTGATACAATTATGGCTGGAAGAACCTTACCAATCAGTTCATCACTATCAATGCTCGGCATCACGGTATCTGACAGTTTATCTTGGCATGACCATGTTGCCAATATAGCCAGAGCTGCCTCTCAAAAGCTGGGATTCCTCTTCCGCGCGAAGAAGTATCTCACCTCACAACAGCTTCTGACACTCTACAAAGCCCAGATTCGACCATCCCTTGATGGTCAATGACCCAACTCTGACAAGATCACTGCAAACTTTTCAACTTCGGAGAGACGTTGCAGACTTATCACTCTTCTATCGCTACTATCATGGACGATGCTCTGTTGAATTGTCATCAGCTGTCCCCCCTGGAATGACCTTTGTTCGCCAAACGCGGCTGGCTCAAGTCTCACACCAATATGCAGTCAAAATTGAAACACCTAGAACAACATATTTCAAGAACTCCTTCTTTTGTAGGACATCTTCACTGTGGAATTCTTTACCCACAGATGTATTTCCAGCGAACTACAATCTATTTACCTTCAAGAGGAGGATCCATCGATATTTGTCCCTCCTTAGTGCTCGCAGTTCCACCACGGGATTATAGGTTCAACCTTTTGCGAGCACTTCCGAATAAAAAAAAATAGTGTGCCATCACTACCATCAGAAGCAACAAGTTGTTGATTGATGGCAGTGGTGGTATGGCAACAAGTTGGTGCTGGATGGCAACAAGTTTTTTCATGATGGTATGGCATGGTGACAATAGAGCTGTTTTTTATCGTAGAACTGTATTCAATGATGGTTTGGAAACATATTCGATATTACGTCATGATTTAGATGGTCGCCAAAATGTTATATTTTTGAAATAAATTTCGTCATTCGTCAGCTGACATTTGGTTGTTTTTGTTTTGTTTGTTGACTACCACAGAAACCACTAGAAAGAGCTGTCATTTTACTTATTTTAGAGATTTCATGTTTTGGAAGGTTGGAAAGTGAGTTAGAATTTTTATTTTTATCTCATCAATATTCACTTGGTACATTTCAAAGCAGACTTATTCGTATTTAAAAGTTAAAACAGAAAAATATGAGGAACTCGATGAGGAATATCAACAATTTCGAAAAATACAGAAACAAAACAAAATTAAAAACAGTTAATAATGACAATTAACAGCATTGAATCATTCCATTCCGTCGTTTCAAAACCAGACCAAATATTTTTAAAGAATTGGAACACTTAAAAACGGTTGTTCCTTGATGGCCGTGAAGCCAGTAATGGCACTCGAAAGTTTTAACAAATGAAGGAAACTAATCATTCATTTCTATAAATTTTGGGGGGTTTCTCTCCTCGGTATTAAAAATAAAAATAATGGTATTAATTATTTCACGATATACTTGTAGAAAAAACAAATTCCATTATTCGCCCCTAATGTCACTGCGGTAAAAAGAGCTTTCATCGACAGTTAGTGACACCTTGTTTGAAAAATATTGAAAAATCTAAAAATCCTCATAAACAAAAGCATAAGTTATTGACATTGATTTTTTAAAACGACTACCTACTTATTTTCACATGATTAGAATTATCTTATCTGAGGAATATTTCAATCTAGTGGTCCACCAAAATTTCACTAAAAAATTGCTGTCTTAGATAACAATTCACACAAAAAATAGTCAGCATGTCCAAAGGATATAAGTAATTTCTGCAATCAGTTCTGAAACTAGGACTTTTCGATGAATAATTGTTCTGGTTCTGGTTAAGCTGGAGAAGAAATGTTTTAAATTTGTCGTAGCATATGTTTTTTGAGGGTGCTCAACAAGTCAATTTACACACTGTCGATATAATAAAGTATGTATGGCGATATTTATAATTCTCTTGTGGATATTCACTATTTATTCAAATTGTTGATAGATACATTTTGCTACAAGATTTCATTCGGTACTACTTCTGAAAATAGTCTACTCATTACTGAATAGACATACTTTAAATATATCAAAGAATTCACTGTCCACTCTGTTGGGTACAAATTATATAACAGTGAAAATTCCACACCAGTGATTTTCATACAGTTAAATTGGATTTTTCTGACAAATTACCATAGCAACGTCCTGAAATAGTGATTTTGTGCCACTTCAATTGGGAAGGAATCAACATTTAATAGGCTATGAATCCATCTATGCATCTATTACATAGAATGTCATACCACTACCTGGGCCAGTGTAAAGCGTTTTGGAAGGCTGGAATTCGAAATCTCTGGTACCTATACTGATACGCTTCAACAGGAAGATCAAATTAAGGTGGACGGACATACTGACTTCCCCTCACCTTCCTCTACTACTACTAGTATGTACCTATACCTATAAAAAATTAATTGACAAAATTATAATTTCTTATCACTTGTAGTTTCCCGAAGTTAATATAAAGTGGAAGAATATAATATGTTACATTTCAAATTAGTATTTTCATGCAAATATAATAGGTAGAAATCAGGAATCTATTATTGGTGCCGAAACTGCGACCCAATCTGAATTTATTCATGAGCCTGTATGCAAATCAAATGAACAAATGAATTCTAAAATTATTTCATTTCCAAACACAAGCTGGTGTGAAATTTTCTAACCTTCATGAATATTTCGAAAATTATCCCCCGTCTTTGACTCTGAATAATTTTCAAAATATCGAGAAAAATTCCGGAAATAATTTGACTGAATAGTGGTATTACCAGTGAAAATTCACGAGTCTACGCCTATGCAAAGGCGTTCCTTCCGTTTTGATAGCTTCTCTATTGTGGACGCAAACAGTATTAACATTAGAATATCAAACGAGCACCAAGCCGGTGACTATAGGCACTCGAAGTTGGACAAAGAGGATGTGGACTGTGGAGGAAATAGATCGGATCTGAGTTACGAAAACTGATAGGACGAACCCATCCAAGTTCCTCGAGTTTGAGGTTTATGGACCACAAAGTATGTGGGTAGGTGTAGGTGTAAAGTACACACACGCTCATACGAAAATTTCACCAAGCATATAGGTTTATCATTTCCCAAGTACGTTTATTATGATAACAGTGAACTCTGGTATATCAACACGAAAGAAGATTTATTCGACCGTTTTCTTGTTGAATTAAAGAGGCGAATTTATGATGTATGTTGATTTTGTGAAACTGAGGGAATTTATAAGTAATCGGTATCTCGGTGAAACAGTTTTGGGACACTATGTTTAAATAGATGGATTCAATTCAGAATACTTACCTCACAGAGGAATCATTTGAATCTTGAATACCACGTACTCATCATAATGTATCGGTATCAAAACCTCTATAAATCCAAACTGGATTGGCCAAGTTTTCAGGACCAACCAATATGTTTTTTCACGATGTTTACTGTGTATGAGATCTCCGCAAGATTGACGTATTGACTTTAGAAGTGACGTCATTTTCATTTGGTTGTGTTGACTTACGTCATATAAACGTTAGTCAAACGTGCGCAGGTCATACTTTTCTTATGAAAAAAGTCAGAATCGGAGGATCCAAATGAAAATTTTAGAAGAATGTCTTGCTGTCCCAAGCCCAAGAGCTCGTAGACCTTTCATATATCGGGAAAGTACGAAAATCATGACCTGACGGCCCCCGCTTCTGCACGTCTTCATCCCCTCTGTATTTTACAAAGTGTAAAAAAAAATTAAATTCAAAAACTGTCTGTAGGTCAATCGAGGTGACATATTCATTCCTCCAGATTTTTTTGGATTTTCTCCTTGTTTTTATGTAATAAAAATATGAGTTTCATTTCAATAGACGTGTAGTGTGGACAAATCACATGATTTGCACCCGAATGTCACTGTATTTAAAAATTTCCTATCAGAGAGCCTAACAGAGAAATGTATTCTATTGTCAGTGATGATACTTTGTTTTGAAAACTGTTTAAAGGAAGAAGAGAAATATAGATATAGTCGCTAACATTGCAGTTGAAATTTGACAAAATAATGACAATCAACAGCGGAGTTATACAGGGTGATTCAAAAGTAAGCGGCATCCTTCTAGGGGCGTATTCCTTCTGCATGAAAATAAGGCAAAAAGTTCCTATTAATAAGGGTCCGAAAATGCTTTCTGAGGGAGCTACGACTCTTTGAATAGGACACATCAAAGACGATTTTTTTCTCAATAACTTCGAAATCCTTCACAATATATTTTCGAAAATTGGTGTACGGTATAAACATTTGATGGTATAAAATACACTGAATTCGGGGAAGGGTAAGTGTGAAAAAAAACATCCCTTCTTCTTTTGCTATTCAAGTTAATGTGATTTACCCAAATCAGAAACTTTCAAAGTCAATTTTCTCCTAAATGGTACGCTCTATGGCAATGAATTAAAAGAACCTTTATCACGTGAAAAACTCTTGAGTTTTATGATATTCAAACGAAATCACAATTACCTGATTATCAAAAGAAGAAGGGATGTTTTTACACTTAACCCCCCCCCCCGCATGTGACGTCCCTGAATGAAATTTTACAATTTTGAATTCATTTCATCAAATGTTTACGCCGTACACCAATTTATAGAGAAAAAATCGTCTTTGAGGTGTCCTATTCAATGGGGCGTAGCTTCCTCAGGAAGCATTTTCGGACCCTCATTGGAAGAATTTTTAGCCTAATTTTTATGCAAGGAATACGCTCCTGAAAGGATGCTGCTTACTCTTGAGTCACCCTGTATAATGGCTTGGGGCCTTTTTTGTCAGTCAGCCAGTATATATTACGATGTTGGTCCGTATCGTGACACCTCGTACAAAAACAATCGAGAAAACAAAACAATAGATATGCGCGAAACGTAAAAGTCACCTTGTAAACGAGACACAGAACACACGCTCGCATTGTTTGTTACGGCGTCCCTCGCCTCTCGATCGTTCAATCATGGCCTACTTGAGACAATACATTCTTGTATCATTTGTCATTGGCAACGTAGGTATATTGTTTATGCCCGTACATTTATTACGCTATCATTTGAATTCGTATACAGGGTGTTTCAGATTGTGGATGGAAAAATTTAAGAGGCGATAGAACTCATGCGGAATTCAAAAATGTTAACGAAACTCAGTGCATAGGTTACTAGACCATGAATTAATTGATAAGTAAGTAAGGTGTGGTGTGAACTGGTTTCATGAAAAAATGTGTGCTCGGTGACAGATTTCACAGTGGCTCATGTCCGTCTGAACTACTCATTTTTTTTTTCGACTAATTACAGGAAGTACCTATAGCCAATATCACAAGAGTCTCAATGCAGTCAATATAAAATTTGTGAATAACCAAACCAACCAAAATATGAGCCTATGGAAATAATAAAAAATGAACGTATAAAATGGATGCTCATAAACTTCACGGAGAAATGGAAAGCTGATTCGATAGAATATCTTGAGTTTTTATTAAGCGGTTATCTATATAGTAATTTAAGGAAAAACACTTCATACACATCTTCAATATTAGCACCCTGTATATTAACGGATCAGCTTAGGACTTATGTTTATAACAACTTCCAGTCTTGAAATAATCCAACGAATTATGTCCTTCGATATGTATAACATTCAGGAACACCCTGTATATTCGTGGGTACATTCAATGTCAAGACCAGATTTGAATAAGGGCACACCTAAATTCTTGTGATTTGTAATCGTGATCGCGACTCATGTGATTTATAAATGAGATATATTATAATACGACTCGGCATGAGCACGTGATTGGCAATAGCACTATAGTAAATAAATTATTAAATACTGTCTGTAGGTTTTTTGGGATTTTCTCTCCTCGTTTCTATAAAATAAAAATATGAATACTATTTCAATATACGTGTAGTAAAGACAAATCAGATGATATGCCCCAAAATGTCACTGCGTTTAAAGAATTTTCCTATCAGAGAGCCTGAAAGAAAAATTCACTAGCTTGTCAGTGACAATTTGTATTGAAAAATGTTTGGAGAGGAGATATAAATGTATATAGAAAAAATATCAAATTTTCACTTAGCCTTGGACGTTTCGGGAACGAATCTGCTCCCGTTTTCAACATAAAAATGGATATTTGAATAGCAAATTCGTATTTTTTTTGACACTTTTCATTTCTCAGTGACAATTGGTGATCAATCTTGAATTTACCATTTTCATTTTCAGATTTCATGTTCTATCTATATCAACTGAACAGGAAGCAATGCTATTGTCACCGTTCAGAAGAATGCAAGCAGATTTCTTGATTTTTCTCTTCTGGTTGTTATCTTCTTTTCCAATGATTTTATAAAATTATTCCATTCTGCCATATGTTGTCCATCTTCAGTAAGGATATGTTCAGCTAGTGACGGATTTCACTGTTTGACGCCGACATATATATTGTCGAATGGCACCACGGAACATAATATACAGCAATCAAAGTATGAGATTTGGGGCAAGATCCTTTTTTACATCAGCCAAAATTCTCCCATCGAGAGCTAGTATAGTAGAAATTCCAGAAATACTAGACACAGACACTAGAATAGATATTTTCGAGGACGATGCTCTTCTGAAATATCAACAATCGTTCCTCCCTTGGCAGTCCCCGCGAGATTAACCCGTCGAGTTGAGGCCTCGCACCCCTTCGTGGTCACTTTGGAGACCTGCAGAACATCTCTTTCCAAAGACTCGTTCATCCAACGAACAGCGAAGCTCTGGAACACATTGACAAGAGAGGTGTTCCCCGAGGCATATAACCTCCAGAAATTTGAGAAGAACACCCATTTCTACCTAATTTCCCTTGGTTCTCACGATGTTCTCTGAACACTACAGGATATCCCTTTTCGTGGAAACCAGAACATAAAAAAAAAGTTAAAACTTGAGGATCAGATCAGAAGCCTTCTCTTTATTTTCACATTGAAGATATTCGAAAACTAGGATTTCAATAGCCATGCCTTTTTTCATTTTTTGTTCAATTTTCGAATCTAAATGTCTCGTTTATAGATTTTGGAAAACCGTATTTTGTGAATTTTTGTTCGAAAAGCATATTGCTGTGTTCAATATAAATAACAATAAATGTTATTATATAGCGATATATCTTCCAGATTCTGACTTTCTATGAAGAATGTTGAATAGATTTATTGTATTTATTGCGATGTTATGTTATGTCAGTATGTCACCCTGTATGGTAATGGTAATGATGAATACTTTTATTAGCGTGTTTATCTGACTGTACCTCGAAGGTTGAAAGAAAAGCTATGCAAATGAAGATAATACATAATAAGGATTTCACTGTTAATGACTATGGTAGGCCATGCGTTAAGGGTCAACGCCTTCATAGGTGGATAAGGAATGGGCCCTGAAAAAATTCTAGATAATGGAAATTTTCTCACCCCCATTCATTGACAGGTGATGTATACAAGGACGTTTGGATCAGAAATCGAAAATATTCCCTGTATGATGAAAGGGTTATTGAATAATTAACATGAATACGTGACCAAAATATCAACATGAAACATGAAGGAGGAAGAAACCTGCAGAACACGATAACTCTGATGTCTTGGACTATGGATGATATATGGAGGGACTCCGAAAGATTTTTTTCAGATATTTCGTAAACCAAGCAAAATTTAGAAAGAAATGTAGTGAGAAAAAAGATAGATGATTGATTTTGTTATTCAAGTAGATATTGAAATATTGTCAGTGGCGTTCTCAAAAAAAGTTCTATGGATTTTCTCCAATCAGAATGCTGAATTTGTATCTTCCTGTATATCGATTGAACTGATGAGACCTGTTATCTATGCACACTTCTTATAGTTGACTGCTTTCCAAATTTCAGAGCATTACCTCTCAAGGATTTTGAAATATTCAATAAAATCTGAAAAAAAAATTCCATTCATCGCCCTCTCACGGCCCAACGGTGCATTTTCGTACAGAGGAAAGTTGGTCTCAATCGACCTATTTTGAACTCTAGTTGAATTTAATGTACGTTGTTCTGGGACACCCTGTATACCACGACGAACATTGGAGTATATCTATCGAGCACACGATAAGAATTTGAAAATGAAATCTTCTGAAGTTGAGAATTTGCATTCTCTTCCAGATAAGAATGTATATGCACACATTATCATTGTGAATATTCAACAGAACACAACATTGAATTATATCTGTTCAACATCCAAAAGTAGAATATGAAAATGAGAATCCTCTGAAATTCAGAATTGACATTCTCTCTCAAATCGGATGAATATTATGATGTATAATGATATAATATTTGGCAAAACGTTGATGTCGATTTTGAGTGGCATTTTTGGATTTGTTTTGATTTTCTCTCTTCGATCGTTTGGAGTATAATTTCGGAAATATTATCAACAAGATTGTTTATGTAAATTTTGTTTTTCGCAATCCCAAACTGTTATTTTGATGTAACGGTATTCAGATGATAATTGAAAAATTGATGTTAACAGCCTCCGTCCGTTAAGATTGTTTAACGGCCGGCGTCGTTAACACAATGTTGGTATTTTTCTGTATAGAAATACGAGGTACGTGGTTTGTTCTTCCCTTGGAATCAAGACGCATAACGGATTCGGTTGTTATAAATCTTCGGCTGCGCCTCGGAGCACAATATTCAACCCAGCCTTGATTTGCTATACCTATATCGGCCTTGTAACGTTCATAACTATCTCGATATCATCTCGATTGTCAGTAAATATACCCCATGCATATACGAATATACACGTTATAGTATCCCATAATAATAATAATCATCAACATACTCTGATTTGAACAATTTTTTTCAATTTATAAACAATGTCTCTCTTCTAAACGTTATTTTAATGTATCTCTTTATTGTGGAATCCATATGTAAGTGTATCATCGATTCTGAATATAATACTGATTGTTTAATGCTTTATTTTCATGGATTTTCTTCTTTATGTTGTTCCGTCTCCATTTTGATTTTCGAATTAATGTTGCTTTTTGTAGTTCCAGATGAAGCGATAGTCGTCCTGGTGCTAGACAGTGAAATTTTCCTTATTTTCTCAAAGGTAGCGGATTTCTTGCACGTCAATATGTTTTTCTTCTTGCACACGAAAATGAGGAAAATAAAGAGCCCTGAAAAAAGGAAAAAAAACCCTTATCAAGTATGTCAGGAGCGACGGGATAAGTGGAAAACTGCACCTCTATTTACTCTTGTTATGTTTTTCAATGGGTTTTCATCCTCACGAAAGTTTCTCGCACCGGAAAATTATCTCGAGTGAATGGAACGAAATAAGGGGTGAAGAAAAATCTTTTTACTTTTTCTTTTGGAGTTCCTATAATGAATGAGAAAGTGTTGACGAAGATATTAAATAACAGCCAACATACAGGGTGTTCACAAATCAATATTTCATCTCATCAATTGGTTTTGCAAAGAGTAATTTTATTCGTCGGAATTGGAAAAATAAAGATTTTTTTGGGTTATTGACTAAGCAATAATATATTTTTCATCAGAAAATAATCCTGGCAATAATTCATTTGTATTTATGCTCTGGTTCTCACGAAAAGGGATATCCTGTAATGTTCAGAGAACATCGTGAGAACCAAGGGAAATGAGGTAGGAATTGGTGTTCTTCCTTGATTTCTGGAGGTTATATGCCTCGGGGAACACCTTCCTTGCCAATTTGTTCCAGAGCCTCGCTGTTCGTGGAATGGAAGAGTCTTTGGAAAGAGATGTTCTGCAGGTCTCCAAAGTGACCACAAAGGGGTGTGAAGCCTCAACTCGACGGGTTAATCTCGCAGGGACTGCCAAGGGAGGAACAATTGTTGATATTTCAGAAGAGCATCGTCCATGGAAATATCTATCTTTAAAATAGAGCCAGATCGCCAACTTTACTATGCATGGTGTTCCAGCGAAGTTAGTGAGTTTGTGAACGAGGCATCACCCACGAGACGAATTGCCCTTTTTTGGACAGAATCCAAGAGTTTCAGGGTATATTTGGGTGCTGCACTCCAAATATTGGAACAGTATTCCAGGACAGGTCGGATCTGTGCCTTATAGATCATAAGCAGCTGACTGGAAGTGAAATAGGTCCTGGCCCGAAACAGAAAACCAAGATTTCTGATGCACTTTTAGCAATTGATCTCACGTGATTTTCCCAAGAAAAGTTATTGCTGATAGTAATACCAAGCATCGAAATGGATGCCCAATAATTTTTTCCTTGATATGTATATAGGTATATTGACATTATTTTATATTTTATTTCAAATAAACTAACCTTGTAGACAGTTGATAAAATCCCAGATGATTTCTATGGTCGAAGTGATGGTATTGGCACTGAAATCTACGAATGATGATGCCACCTCAAAAACGTATAACATTCCCATGGTCAATGATAATTTAACAACAAGCTGAAATCTAAAAAAAAAAACTTTTTTTCTCTCGATATTATACAATAATTTTGGAATGTCTTTTTTTACCTCTCTCTCCTAGCAAAAAATTTCTTCTTTTTCTTTATGTTCAATGCATTTTCATTCATATTCTTAATTTCGTTCTTGACTTTGAGGCAATATTTGACAGTTTGTACGTATAGGACGATATTTACCATCAGTATTGCCGTAAGTGGAATGGTACGAAATAATATTTCTGCGTAGTTTCCATCACCTATAAGAACAATTATGATCTTTGATTCGGTTAATCAAATTGTATGATGTTTGTCCTAGGTCTACATTTCCAAACTTACTCCTTTCGATTGCACATCTTCTTCTTCCCATTTTGATTTCTATCGGAGCAGGCAGAACATTGAAATAGTGGAAAAATATTGAAAAAGCTGTGATTGCCATCGGCAGGCCCCAGCCATACAAACTGTAGAAAATGAATCGCTTGAAAGCTTTCCTTTTTCTCTCGTCATTACTGGAAACATTCTTAATGGACCTACAAAGAGGATGGATTTTTATCAATTTATTTTCATTCTGATCGGCCTGTATTGCTCACCCGAAAGTCCAGTAAATATCATAGGAAATTATCTGTAACCAGACGAAGCAGCAAAAACCGAGATAAATTATCAAAAAACCTGAAAATAAAGAGTATTTGAAATTTAGTGAAATGATTGTGATAAATATCTTCAGCTCATTCTTTTTGGCTTGTTTCGGATTACGATTTTACAAAATATTTTTTTCTGTGACGGGAAAAAAGTTGAAATTTCATCTCTGTTGGCAGGTTATAAAATGTCACTTTTCATCATTTCCTTTTTCCCCACGGGAAAAAAGTGAGTAGTTTTTTCCCGGATATATATATCACATATACAGGGTGATTCATTAAGAATATGAAATCACAGAACTACAGATAGTGAACACAAAAATAATGAGATTTAGCCCAATATGCCTGATGAGAATGTTGCTGGTTTAGGAGATACAGAGTGTTCTAGGGGGAGCTTTTATTTCAAAATTTCACAATAACTTTGTTAGTTTTTACAGCATGAATATGAAATCTTGTATTTCTAGGTTTTCTGACATGAGGAATATGAATTTGCATTTTATTTTGTGATTGCTCATGGTAGGCGCTAGTGGCACTCTGTTACTTCGATAATTTACACCATATCATCTATTCCAATTCATTGATGATCAAAATGTACCCTTTATCAAACTTTCTAGCTTCAACGGTTTTTGTGTTATTCGCTCTTGAAGAGATTCACTTTCCACTTATGAAATTTTAATAATTTTATTCATTGAATTAGGAATGGGAAATCTCTGAACTACAGATAGTAAACACCCAAATATGAAGATTCAGCCCAACATGCCTCATAAAAATATTGCTGGTTCAAGAGATACAGGGTGGTTAAGGAGAAGATTTTATTTCAAACATTTATTACATTTGCTATGATTTAGAGTACCATCAAGTAACGGCCGAGTCGAGAAAAAAAAAGTTTTATTTCGTCATCAAAAGTACTCAAAATATGTAAAGACCTAATAGTATATTTCTACAAACTATATCGATTCTTGGAGTATTATAGTCACCGAAACTTGATCACCCTGTATAGCCACCAAAAAGGTTACGTTAAAATATTGTCAACACTGAGAAAAAATGTATCATCTCACCTATCACCTTGCACTTGACTATGTTCTTCTTGTGATGTAGATCCGATGTGAAAGTATAATAAACGAGCATTATATACAGAGCGAGCAGCGACAAGCATAAGCTGACCAACGCTTTCCCGAACACTTTCCTGATCTCCTTGGTGCCCACGTAGAATATCATGGTCAGCACCAGAAATATCCCGGACAGTATCATCGCCGCCCTATTCAGCAAATACTTCGTTGGCATCGGTGGACTGGAGGCTACAATCAGCCCAAAGTACAAGTGTCCATAGGTGGAGTTGTTTTTTGTCGCGTGTTCTATGCAGTATGGATTATTGTGGCTTTTTTGGCCCTTGGGAAATTGGGGAGGTTTCGGTACCATGTGGACCCGGTTTGTTGCTGGATAGCCATGGATTATGGCGAAGTCATCTGGAATGAAATATGGAGATTACTTAGATGAAGGGAACTTTCGAAACAACTTTTTTATTGAAAAATAGCGAGAAATACAGATGCTGTGAAACATTTTTGTTTTTCCCTCACTGGTAACAGAAGTCAGAGCAAATATTCATCTTTTTCAAACGATTTGACTCAGAACTATACTGGGTGACACTGTCCAAAGGTTAAGTTGTTCTTTGTCGCGTGTTCTATGCAGTATGGATTATTGTGGGATTTTTGGTCCATGGGGCATTTGGGAGGTTTTGGTACCATGTGGACCCGGTTTGTTGCTGGATAGCCATGGATTATGGCGAAGTCATCTGGAATGAAATATGGAGATTACTTAGATGAAGGGAACTTTCGAAACAACTTTTTTATTGAAAAATAGCGAGAAATATAGATGCTGTGAAACTTTCTGTGTTTTCCACTCGCCGATTTACAAAGCGCCCTAGCACAGAGCACTGGCTTTGTTCTTCCATAAAGTACGGTTCCAGCACAGCGCAGTTGAATAGAGATAGAGAGTTTTTGCGACCTTCTTGTCATCAGAAATGTCAGAATAATTGTTTTGTCAATCAAAAAGTTGAATTATTGGAAGCTCATTCGACATCTGGTTCCGTTGGTCCACATGAAATGGATTCATCTACCTCTTATTGCGGTTTCCCTGTGAACACTGCCAGAAACCAGTCAGATTAAAATTACTCGTTTGTGAATTCTGGATCGATCTACTGTCCATGTCAAACATTCCAAAAAAGTGGCATTAACTATTCATATACAGGATGTTTCTTAATATTTTGGACGCACTTCAAGAGGTGATGGGGCGTCTCGAAAAAAAAAAAAGAAATAAGTTCAATAAACGTAGGTCGTAGAAGGATTCTTTTGAGAGATACAGGGCGTCAAAGTTGAAAATAAATAATTAATTTTGTTGAATTGTTTGAGAATAGCTCGGCAAAAAATCTTGTTATTCATATGTATGTATAGTCATTCACCTGATAGTATTCGAATCGATATCATTGTTAAGTCGATTTTTGTAGGAAAACAACAATTCTAGCAGAAATGTCTGCTCGCAACTATATCGATATTAGATTCAGTGTGGGAATGATTATTTATATTACGCCTTCAAAGAAATATGGAATAATAATCAAAGTCTATTAATATAGGCTTATATTACGTGATATTGTTTTTTAAATTATATAACATATAACAGACCATCCAGATGACCAACAAATTGTAATAATCTGTTATTGAGGAAAAAGATTTAAGAGAATAGCTATATGTATACTATATGGATTTCCATCAAGTAACGGCCGAGAAAATTGAAAAAAAAAAGAATAGCGATATCGAAAAATGTTGGAAACATTTTTTTAGCCAGCGGTAGATGTTACTCAGATTATAATTATGGTTAAGGAAAAGTTCTTTACATTCAAATCTCAATTCTATATTGAATTTTTTGGGTACTGAATTTTCACTTAGAACATTAGTGCCGCTCATACGGAGTGAATCAAGAGAGTTGTACCTACATTTCTTTAAAATAAAAATATGCGCATTATTTCAATATATTTGTAGTGCGACAAACCAGATGATTTGCCTCAAAATGTCACTGCTTTTAACAAATCTTCCTATCAGGGAGCCTAAAAGAAAAATCCAGTAGCTTGTCAGTGACACTTTGTTTGAAAAAATGTTTGAAGGAATGACGTTTCGGGGACAAATCTGCTCCCGTTCTCAACATGCAAATGCAAAATATTTTTCTTTCGAAGTTGTGCTCTGCTTATAGTTTGACACTTCTCAGTGTCATATGAATGGGTGATTTTAGGGTACACATGAGTTACAGGATGTTTTCATTAATTGATTTTGAATCTACCATTTTCATGTTCAGTTTTCAATGGTCAATACCATGTTCTATCTATATGTATATTGAAATAATACGCATATTTGTATTTTATAGAAACGAGGAGAGAAAATCCCAAAAAATCAAGTAAAATGAATATACCACCTCCTTGAGTATTTAAAGTTGTACCTAGCTGATAAAATGTTTGATTATATACCATAGGCATTTGTTTTCAAATAAGCTCTAGATTAAAGTGCCCCTGGTATCGCTTTTATTATTAAACGGTCTCATTTAACTCCATCTGAACCAGTACACCCTCCTAATGATTCATAACTGTGGTAGTGTGCGTTCCATGCTCAAGACTTCACTAAAATGCCACAAAAAAATTGAGAAAAATTGGAATACGCATTTTGGTACCTAGGTATACTCACCACTAAAATCTTCCATGAAATCGCTGAAGTTCTCGAATCGCAAGCCATGCTGAAAAGTGTCCAGGCAATGTGACCCGTTGACGAAACTCTGTCCATCTGGACAGCATTTGCGGACACACTTAATATTTTCACACACCCCAATATCACGGCACACCCTCACTGCAAATCTCCCGTCCACATTGTCGTCCACGCAAAAATCATATTCTGGGAAATTTTGTGTCACGTTCGGCAGGAAAAGGACGCCATTTGCTATCTTGAAATCATGTGTAGAGTCGAATTGAAAATCCGAAATGACATTGCAATGCGAGAGCCCGATTTTGATGAACGATTCGTTCAAAGTTTTGGTTTTGTTTGGCATGAAGGCGCAAGAATGGTGAACGTGGTTGTAATAGAAGTTGGGTGGACAGCATTTGGACACAGCCGGGAAAACTTCCTTTAGGACGAAAGAGTTTTCTTGGTTTCCGAAGAGGTAAACTTTGGAGTTGTAGGCCTCCACACACTCGGTACTGTTGTGTTTTTGGCTGTCGCTTAATAACAAACGGTTTTGTTGGCTTTTGTTGCAAAACAACTTTTGATTTTCACTCACGATCCATTCGTTTGTTTTGCAGCACTTGGCTTTCGATTCAAAAGTCGAATTCGATGATACGAATTGGAAAACTGTTACTGAGATAATCAGCGATCTAAAGATTCCGGAGCACCACATTGTTTCAAATGAAATATCTTTTCTAAAAATAACGAATAACTCTTGTGAGTCTGATCCACGCAGATTGAATCATTTTTGATATCGGCAGCTTTTGTTTGGTAACGTAATTTATTCCCTCGGAGTGTTTGTTTTTGCAATGAATATTCTTTTGTTTATTTTGATTGATATATATAATATCTATATGCTTCTATAATTGCAACATATGAGTATAAAAAATACGAGATGGGATGTCTCAGACAGCATGCGAAGTGTTTTTGTAATTCTTATATTATCAACAGTGGTTATTGTTATGAAGCCAAATTTCCTTGGAACTTTTTCTTCAACATTATACAGGATGTCCCGAAATTAGCCTGCCAAACTCCAATAGCGGCTTCTACGACAAAAAATTGGAGTAAGAGTATCAATGAACAACAATATTTTTAAATCGCTTTCACTCGAAAATGATACATCTGATCGATACGAAACAGGAGCATCTTTAGTCTGTAAAACGGTGTGGATTTTCATAATTCGATATTGAATTGTCGAAAACTATGCAATTTTGGAATGATTTTTGGCATGGGCATGGATAGTATAATTCTTGTACCGAAATGCATCATTTTATCGAGTTTTGAGACATTTCTCGACTCATGTTCTGAAACTTTTATCCCTATTTTTGGTCGTAGAAGCCGCTGGTGAAGTTTGGTAGGCTGATTTCGGGACACCCTGTATTCTTCAAATAGAAATAAGCATTCGAAGAAAAATGTCAGAATTTTAATATATTGATCTATAACTCGCTTCGAAGAATTTTGGCAGGGAAATATCAAATTCAAAAATTGTGGAAGTGCCACACGGGTCTTTTCGTTATTCCATTTGATAGAAATCTGACTTTTACCTCGTAATTGCTAATTTGTTCTCGAAATGTCGACTTCTATGCCGAAATATAGGTGCTCCTTTTTCCAAATACATGCCCAATAGTTTCGCTTAGATTCCTTATCATTATTTGGGGACCAACTCAGGCAATGATAGCAATTTATCAGAGAACAAGAAATGTATTTCATCACAATGAACATTTAGCATAATCATAACAAAAACCAGACTCTCATGAGAGATTGATGCAAACATTGAAACGCTTTTCTGAGAAATAAAATATCGCTTTGAAGTTTTTTCTCCAACTAAAAATACTCACACTACGATGATGAATTGTTCGGATTCAAATTTAGTATACATATAGATAGATATAGAAACTCCATTATTAGATGTATTTAATTGGTATATCATATTATGCGGTATGGAATTACAGCCATTCAAAATTAAATCATCAAAAACTTCATTATTCAAATAATATATAGGCTTGAAAATCGAGAATGAAACTGAATCGAAAATTTTGAAGTGACAACATATAATTCAAATTCTAATAAGAAGCACCAATAGGCGGATTTCTGTGGTTTAGGTACTCAATTTTTTGAAATTTTATATTCAATTTTCAAGGTGAAATTTCTCAACAAAAAGTCTTAGGAAGAATCGTGATATTTTGGGAATGTCAGATACAGCCAGTTTCAGAATACTGTTCTCACATATGGGGTTATGCACCCAAACATACGCGGATATAGATTCCATCTACAGAAGAGCAATTTGCCTGGTGGGTGATTTCACACTCAATAATTCTTTGACCTCATTAGAACACCGTAGAAAAGTCGGCGACCTTTCACTTTTCTATAGATACTTCCACTCGGAATGTTTCCCGATCAGAAATCTTTGCTGTGATTTCATCACTAGCATTACCAGTCAGACGAACTCGACAGGCCCAGTCAGCACATCCTTTCGTTGTCAACCTTGAAATATGTCGAACAACGCTCTACCAAAACTCGTTCGTCTATAGAACGGCGAAACTTTGGAATTACTTGCCAAGAACTTATAACCTCCAGAATTTCAAAAAAAAACCAACACCTCTATACTTTCTTTCCATATCCTGTCTAGGTACGCACGATGTTGTTGTTATAAGAATTTCCTTTCGTGTGCTCCAAGAGATAAAAGAAGACTGGTATCCCTCGCTGTATCCTATTGATGTGTTCAGTCTTAATCCACTTATTTGATCCAAAAAGCAATATATTTCAACTTCAAAATATTTTATTAAAAAAAATAAATATATTTATCTAAAACTTTATAAGACCTAAATTCCACCAGGTTCAACTTAATGAAATTAGTTTCCTCTGACCTCATACCTATAGATTCCATTAGAATTAGACATTGAAATTATGAACTCTAGAGAGTAGTTTCAATTTACTTTCAACTCACATTCAAGTAGAAATTGCCTACCTACTAGACATTTGTACCTACCTAACATAAAGTGACTAGTATTTTATGTATTATTATCTAACCAACGAAATCACTATTATTTCTTGCATCTTTCAGTATGAATTTTGTCACTTATAACGGCATGTTCATTGAAAGGGACGTTTTCCAACTTCAAGGTATCCTGCTTGATTTCAGCCTGGAATTTACCGGGAGCCACCTGTTTAGCCTGGATGACGCATGTTCTCAGTTCCTTTTCCACCTCCTGCGAGTACCTGATCATTTCCTGGATGGCTTCTGTATCAGACACATGCTTGTTCTTCTTGAACCCTTCGTTGATCTTCTTCCTAGCTTCTGCTAGAGCGTAGTGGTCCCCCTTGAAAATGTGCTTGCGAGTATTGTGTAGGGTTTTGAAAGTGTGGAGCACCTTGCTTCTCAAATTCGCAGACATTTCACTAGAAAACCGAAGGGACTTGTATCTTGTATCATGCAGTATTTGTTTTGAATTATATAACCTAAAATACCATCACAACTCAAGAACCTCAAGGTTAGGTTAGAGGAGAGAGTAAAGTTTTCGAACCATTCCCAAACCTCATTGCCAGATTGGTCACAGCCTCGGGGTCTCTAGAGGAAGGACAAACATCCTTCAGAGCCTAAATCACTACAGAAATGATAACAGTGGGCTGACGCCAGACCAGAATAAAAATCTCTGACCGAACTTAGCCTCAACACGAATCTCAACATATCACGTGATGGGAATGGTTCGAAAGATTTAGGCACTTTTAAGGTTGGTATCTTCTTGGCCACAGCTGATTGAGCTGAACAATGTCTGTCGCCCACAGAATGTCAGTCAAATTACAGAGTTCTGTGCCAGCACTCTGCTATCTGTGTGAGGAATTTCTACTACGATTATAGATTTTGCTTGATGAATGGTACATTGGGACATCTTGTGAGCAGTAGCTGAACTAAGTTTGTTCAAGAGTGGCGAAATAGAAGCAGAGGTGTAGTTAGTTACATCTGTAGCTGGAAGATGGCGAGGTAAGTAGTATTCTCAAGGTTGGTACAGCTGATAATAATTTTTATGCAAATTATCATCAGTTCTACCAACATTGGGTATTCTTGGTGGGAATTTTTGTGAGTTTGAACCAACTTCTTCACTATAGGTCCAAGCTATAAGCGTTGATTGATATATTACGCTTTTTCTGAAAGTCATTTCTATCTCGATATGTATAGGGTGTAGAAGAGTTTACCTTTGCATCTGATTATTTACACCAAGGCTTCTTTCCTTTATTGTCATATACTGGTCAATTATTATCTTATCTATTGAAAGTATGTAGTATTATAATATATCTTCATGTTCTTGCATTTGTAGCAATCAATAATTGATAATAATTTTTGTATTATATAGGGGTGTGCAGAAGTCCTGGAACGGTTCTACAAGGTGTTAAAGAATCAGTGCGAACAAATTGTGGAAGTGCGCCTTGACATATTTCAAACAGAAGAAAGTTCATGTGAACATGAACATGAACTTGCTTCGTTTTTGAGATATCGGATGTTGAAGTTGGGAGTGTCAATAGATTTTTTATAATCATCCTGTGTAAGTTTTCATGTTCGCAAAATTCAATCTGGTTTGGTGAGTGACAAAGTCTCAAGATTTCAAAATGATGCCTACTTATTGAAGTTACATTGAGTTAACTCAATATGGTATAAAAGCCATCTACATTGAAATTTGGAGTTGACTCAAATTTTCATTGTTTCCGCAAAATCTAAGCGAGTCTACAAAAGTAACACAGGCCACAAGAAAGTTGTATTATCAATTTTTCAATCTTATAAAAATATTAAACTCAGAAAACCCAGTGGCATATCATATTCACCATAAATGTCGAATTTGTAATCACACCAAAATGAATTCCATGTTACTATTCAAAACCATTGAGTTTCATTGAAACTGGCCCAATACCCTTGAGTAAGGAATAATAAAACGATTTATTATGAAAATATTGATCTAAAACGAAGAGAGTTAGGACAAATGTACTTACTGTTTATCATGAAATATAAAAATAAATCCCCCCCGAAATTTTTCGCACTCAAGAATGACGTTGTTTGATATCATGCACCACTTCTTTTGTCCCATTCTTCAAATATCATCATTTTTTGTATTTTTTATCTTTGCTTCAATAATAGTGTGACGAACATGTATCTCCGTCATGAAACTGCACTCACACAATGGCTATATATACTCAATTATATTTTTTTGTTTCAACATTCATTTTATTCACGTTTCTTACATATATTTATCCATATAGAGATATCCGTTTACATATGTTTGAGTATGTATTGATGGATTGCTTGGAATTTATGGTGCCTCGAAAATGAGTGAAATTTCTTCAAAAATTGTACTAGAATTTTCTTCTTGCAGATAAAAATGATAAAGATGAGAACACCTGAAAAAAAAACAACATTCATTCATAAATATTTTCATTTTTTCTATTTTTATGTCGCATCAAAATCGAAATGTCTACCTCCTTTTATGGTAAATTTCGATTTATTTGATGATGGAAATTTATATGGTAGGTAATCTTATATAATCTATCTCTATAGCCTTCACAGAAGTTTGAAAACTCTATTTATTTCGACATTTTTTTGTTCGTGCTTCCTAAGGTATTCATGGAGAAACCGTTTAGTGTCAAAGATGATTGAGTATGTACTGATGAAGAACTTGAAATGTGGGATGCATCGATTAAGTGAAATTTTTCCAAACATCGTGCTAAAATTTTCTTCTTGCAGATGAAAATGATAAAGATGAAAACACCTGCAAAAGAAAACACAATTTTATCGAATCGAAACAAATATTGACCTTTGTGGTTAGATTCTTAATGAACGCGTACATGAAAATATTGTTGTTTGGGATTTCTTTGGATGTTTTGAAGTTGATACAAACCTTGAAAGGCATTGATAGTGTCCCATACGATTTCGATATATTTCGGAATAACACCTGCCTCACTCATGTCAAAAAACGCCGAAATTGTTTCGAAAATATATGACATTCCCATGATAACCATCAGCTTCAGAATCAAAAATAATCTGGAAAACGATTTAGCCTTGGAGAAGAAACTGGATGTTGCCAATATGAATAAGTATAGGGTACCTTTCTTTGTCTCCTTGATATTTTTTCTTTTTGTCATCTTTGGTAGTGTCATTCACTCTGTTGATTTCGTCCTTGACTTTTATGCAATACGTTACAGTTTTCATAAAGAGAACCATGTTCACAAGTTGAATGATCAGAAGAGGAACATCGAAAAATAATACCTTTGCGTAGTTACCATCCTCTGAAAATCAGACATCATGATAATTTGGCCATAGAAAGAAAATTTTATTTTTACGAATGGAATTCAGAATTTAGTAGCTGTGAAGAATATTTGTTGTTATCACTCACTTCTATCGAAAAAACATCTGACTTCAGCCATGAGAGGTTGAATGGGGTAAGGAAGAACTCTCCAATTGTAAAATAGTACTATCACCAGTGTCAGCAAAAAAGGTGTGCCCCAACCATAAAGGCTGTAGAACAGCAGTTTTTTCAATTCCACTGACTTTTGTTTCCTTCCTAAATAACGTCTTGTCGATCTTGAAAATAATAGATTCATTAGCTTTAATAAAAAAGGGGCCGTGCAATTATTTTTCAGAATCGGGCATTTTTATCGTTCATAATCAATCCTTTATACTCGTTATAGGCGTTGCAATCGATTCAATATGATTTGTTAAGACTTTTCACTATATCTATGATGGTTTGAAGTTGGTGAAAGGATATAACAAGTAATGATATTGTATTATGTACCTGAGGCATTCGAATTGGACCAAATTCACCGGTTTATGGGGTGGCCACTTTTTCAATGGCATTGTATCGGTAACTTCCAAACCATACCTACTAATTAGAAAAAGTTGCGTATCATCTAGCGGTGAAATCTAATCGAAAATATCAGTGACGTATCTTGAGATGAGTTGAAAAAACAAAATTCGATCATTTTGGTTTTTTGGTTATCCTTCAGAACTAACAGGAGGTTTTTCATTCGAAAGTGAATTCTCTTTGCCTTGACGTTTTTAGATTTTGCATCCAACTTTGATGCGTATTCTCCAGACCTCCCTGATGAAAGTTACCAATACAATCCTTTTAAAAAAGTGGCCACCCTGTATGTCTGAAAAGAGAGAACGCCAGTTTCAGTATACCTACCTTCATAATTCTGGTAAATACGTGGTTCATTGACTGGATCTATCAATAATTAAAAAAATGTTCATCGTCGTAGAAGTGAAAGCATATCTCAATGATGCTATTTTTATGCAATTGAAGTGAGTGCCAATTTGAGAATTTAACAATCACCTATCAGCTAATGACGCAAAGAATGACTTTGTATTAACAAGATTCAGAAAATTATATTTCTTATGGAAATAGGTAGGTAAATATCGAATATTATTTTGTTTCGACTATAATGTATCGTTGAATATCGCATTGAAATCAGACAGGTATGAGGTGAAATTACCATAACTATATGCATTACATAATAAGGTTTTCATTATATCATAATTATGCTTTCTGCATGTGAAAAATTAATACGAAATCGAATGAAAAAGAAGAATCATTCGAATCAACTTGGACGTGGAAAGGAATATACAATACAAGGTGTTTCACGGTGGATGGAACATTAGAAGTATCTGGAGAACCAAAATACAGATCATTTCGAAAATTCGTGGGCGTGGATAATAGAGCAAGCTCTATCCGCCTGAAATATGTTGACAATGCAGTGTTGCCATTTCTATAAGAAAGTAGTAGCAATACTTTGTTATTTCAAATAGAACACCCTGTATTTCATTGCATTCTTAAATTTTCCATGAAGAGCTGATTTCATCAATGCATCACACTTGGGGTCTAGCAAGAATGATTACAGAGATATAGGGTGTTCAAAATGGAGATTTTTTAACTTTGGAACTTTTTCCTGCCGAAACTATCCATTATCGGTAAAAACGGCTGTCATGTCCCTATCTAAACTTTTAAGTTACCATGTATTTACATTTGATAAAAACAAATACAGGGTGGTTCAAGATTCAGAATCCTGATCACCCTGTATCTGTTCCAATGAAATAGTATTAGTAAATCAAAACTGAAGATAGGAACATGTAAACCGTTTTGACCGATAATGAATAGTAGAATAGTAGAATGAAAAATCTCGATTTTGAACACTTTATGTCTCTGTAATCATTCCCAAGTGTGATGCATTGAGGAAATTAGCCCTTCAGAGATAATCTTAAGATGCAATGAGATACTGGGTGCACCATTCAAAATAACGAGGTTGCTACTATACTTTCTAATGGAAGTAGTAACACCGCACAACACCTTGTATATATACATTATACATAGATGCGAATCAATTTTCGATTTTCTCAATAATAATGACACTTACCCAAAGGTACACCAAATATCACAGCACATAATATTGGACCAGGTGAATGAAGCAATTCCGAAGAAAATGATGGAAAATGCTGTAAAAAATGATATATTTGAGCTGTAGAAAAAATGTTTCGCTTTCGATTGAAAGTAGAATGATGAAATGTGGAAAGTGTGGAAACTGATGAATGGTGCAAACATTGAAAATTAGTTTTTCTACGGACATTTTGGAAAAGTAAATTTTCCATTGTCATGCATGATTAAACTATGCTGCTTTTTGTCCTTATCTATTTTCCTATGAAAACTGTTATTTTTCACTGCGGAATTCAAAATTATCGTTTATACAGATATAGCTTTTTGTTCGCAACAATAACAAGGGATTAAATAATTAAGGATTGATTATAATGGAAAATTGACTTCCTTGAATTCGAGTTGTGACACATTTGTGATAAAAATGTATCATTAAAATGTTTTTTAAGGATTAAAGTGAATTCGAAAATATTCTCATTGCTATAGTAGATATTAAAATATAGAGACATTGTAGATTTCAGATCAAGGGTAGTTATTGTATAAAGTAGTGATAAACACATCATGGTCTGAGACCATGAATATACCTAAAAGTATTGCCTGGTATATACTAAACAATACATGTTCATGTATGACACTTTTATATGCATTGAAAAAATGTTCTGTTTTGATGGTATCATTTTTGTAATATTTTCATCACTTTGTCCATCTATACTGAAGGTGACATGCTATAGTCGCTACATTCACCATAGAATTATTGTAAATCTAACCTTTCATTCTGCACTCTGCTCTTCCGGGTCTATTATTCATCTGGGCCACCGTCAAAGAAGTGAAAACGAACAACATGGCTACACAGTAATTGACTAGAATTTTTCCGAACATTTTCTTCGTCTCTTTCAAAACAACGTACACGAATATGGTCAGCACCAGAAAAATGCAGGATAACACCAAGGGCCAAAAGGTGATGTCAAACTTGCTAAGGATGGACTCTTGGTCCTGAAAACACCTAAAAAATCAGGAAGTTATCTTCGGTAATTTTGCACTTATCATGTGATGGTTTGTTTTTCCGAAACATTTTTTTGTTAATTATGTAATTTTGTCTGAGAACCACGAAATTTATGATGAAAATGGGGACAAATATAAAGTTACAAATTTCACCTTCTTTTCCGCCTGTCTTTTGGATCGCATTTAGAACAAATTACCCTTCTTTTTTATTATTTGGATGATTTATACAGTGTGACCCACTTATAATGGAAACACCCCTTTATCTTACGTAATCGTTGGGTAAGGATCCTGAAATTTGCTGGAGCGAGAGATATACCAAAAACGCACTCTCTGACCAAGTGGGGTAATCTTCAATGAGATACACTGCTCGGCAACAGCCATGGAACCACCCCAACTTCCGGAAAATGATATTAGGAGTCAAAATAGGTTGAACATCACTTCGGATTCGGAATCAGGACGCCCAATTCACTAACTATACATTGTTTTCCTTGACAATTTTCAATTCAAAAAAATTAAATTTTGTCTCACTTTTCATGGAAGCACCCCTGTATCTCACGTAATTATTGAGGTAGGGTTCTGAAATTTTGCAGGAGGAAGGGAAAGTCCAAAGATGTACGTAGGTACAAAAAACATTTTCGAAAAAAAATCATCGCATGATAAGTGCAAAAAATCACACGAATACATGAGCTACCTCTGCTACAATTTGAAGCTTCTATGAGTTTCGAAATAAATAGATTATTTAGCAACAATGGCATCAGTGTACTTAGCCGCTTATCGAAGTTCCAATAGTTCAATATTTTGAGTGTGAAAAGAATTACCTGAAGAAGAAATATCCATTCACACGCCCTTGGCTATGCTCGATGCAGTAGGAATTCATGTTATAGACGTCTTCGGAAAGGTTGCCTTTTTTCGTGAATTCCGTGAATTTACCATTTCGGTCCAGGGTGAATTTAAACTGGTTCCCACGCATCATGTAAATCTGTTTGCAGGTACGGTTGTAGATAATGGAATAATTATCTGAAAACGTGAATAGGGAATATATTTTTTCAAGTGTTGAAAAGGAATATTCTCAGACATATTATGGACATGAAGGAATGGATATATATGTAGAAATATATTGAGAATTCGCATTCTCTATGTGATGGAAATATTAATTCATTTTCGGCATATTCAACAGAAAACAACTACTTTCCTGGCTTTTTGCCACATCGAACATTGAATTATATCTGTTGGACAACCGAAAGGAGAACATGAAAATACAAATCCTCTGAAATTGAGAATTATCATTCTCTTTCAAATCGGATAAATAATATGATATAAAGAGTCCTGCATCTCACCTCCCGTCTTCTATAGCTCAGTTATCAGTTGAGTCAGGATTTTGATATTTTGCAGACTTCAATTGTATCATAGGGCGCATACAAGGAAAATAATTTCGGTTATACTGGGTGTCCCAAAAAAGTGTGACATCATAATGATTTTTTTTTAAACTGCATGCCATATAGTCTGTTGCACATTTTGAGTGCTTCTAGTGGTTACCTACATACTCCTGGAGTTTAATTGGAATGGGTTCAGTGATATTCACGTGAAACAAAATTTACCAAAAAAAATTAATTTTGCACCACTGGTCAAAAACATTAATAACAAAAAAGGGAGTGCCTGTTCAATAGAATCATAAAAGATACATACCAAATAAGGCCTAAGAGGATCGCTAACCGAGTTTTATTGACACGAATCATCACAGGGTGTGCAAAATTTAGTGGCAAACTTTTCAAATTTCAAAGCACTATATTTTTCTTATATTGCAAATTGAAGTCCCTGTATATTTTCATGTCATTCGATGCGTAACAAAAACAAACTTTTTTCCTTTTCACAACCCCATTGAAATTCTCATCGTATCAAAAGTTATTTGCCGAAAATTCGTTTCATCAACTATTCTGATAATATTATAATGATATAAAAATATAACTCACCAATATATTCAGTACTGAAATGAAAATTGAAATGTATAGAAGTATACTTGTATAAACTCTGATCATGATGAGCTTGAAACTTCCAAAAATCATTCGTATCAGTGATAGGGGAATATTATATCTCACAAACAGGTTATATGACTTTATTCGAATGAACTCATTTCGGCTATCAAACCCTCCTCAGTAACCTGGAGTCCAGTTATTATTTCTTCATGAAATACACAATTTCTTAAGTATATTTGAACAAATATCATAGGTCCAATTCTGAAAGCTGAATAAGTGTACAGGATGTTTCATCACTTTTGCAAGACACTTTCAGGTCACATTGTTTGTGTCAAAATATACCAAATAAACATATATCGGAAATTGATATTTTTCCGGAGTAACTTCAATTTGGTTATTTTAGCCCCTCTTAGTATTTTCTTGTACGTTATTGGTTGGAATGATTTTGAATGTTTCTAATCATTCCATATGATGGACTTTATTTTATCCTGTATGCAATATGATATATGATGGCAACGTAATACTAGTCTATGCCATATGGTGAAACGCTCGTTATCTACATACAAACATATATTATTCGTATCAGTAGGAATGTTTTTTCCGCAAATAATTTAAATAGATATTCAGACGCTGACTGGTAGACCACACATAACAATAGGACCTAAAGACCTTTTCATGGCATCACTTATTTACCGCCTCGTATGTATTTATGTGTTTTCTAAATTGTTTGATTACATTGAGATTGAACACACTTCGCGAGATTTATGCAAATGGCAATTGCGATTCAAGAAATTGTTCAAAAATATTTCCTATTATGACTTCACCATCAACAAATAAACATTTCCTCAACAACTGCAGATGCAAAGATAATATTTGGTCTCAATTCTCAAGATTCCTTGAACAATGTGAAAATGATATGAGAGATTTCTCAAGAAAACGCTATTCTTAGTAACCTTTACATACATACAGGGTGTTACGAAAGCATGAACCCTGAGTATGCTTGATAGTTTTCGAGATATTCTATATAAGAAAGCATGTATATACTGGGTGACACATACTCATGGTATACCCTTCTTTGTTTTTCTAGCTATATTTCTGAAAATTGGAACATCGAATATGCTCACTAGAGGGCACTTTGTCACATTTTTGGATATTTTTTTCATCTTTCGGTTTCCCTGGAAACAACATGCACGTTCGATTTTCTAATGGAACACCCTGTATTTCATGTCATAATCGTTTAGGGATTATTATAACCAACTCAACGATACCTGCTTTAATTGGATTATTTCAAACGGATATGAAGATATTCGCGTTCGAAGTATCCATATGATCAATGGGTGTGACGGCGCAATATCGAAACTTCTATCTCTCTCACACTCATTGATCATATGGAAACTTTGAACGAGAATATCTTCGTAATCGTTTGAAATAACCCAATCAAACCCGATATCGTTGAATTCGTTACAATAATCTCTAAAACCATATAGTTGAAACTTTGATAGAAGAAATCAAAGAATTGAAAACTCCTTCAGTGACGTAGAGAATACGAGGAAAGGGAGTTGAAATTTGTATGTTCCAAACCTGAATGAAAAATATGGAGTCAATTATGGATGAGTTATTGTAAAGATAACGATTCATATTCCTCAATTTTAACGACCTAGTACTTTACGTTCAGATATTAGAGTTACTGTCAAAATAATATTCCAAAATAGCATTGCCAATTGGAGCCTCTTGGAGCGCACGGAAGGAAATTTCTATAATGTTCGGATTTGGTTCAGATTAAGTGATATTTCAAAGGAGAATCTCTTAGGAGTTTATAGACATGATAGATCGAAAGGAATGAGAATGGGATACGGTATATTCATTCAGGAATTTCATAATATCATGTGTAACGTTTCTCTCTATACGCATAATATGGAATTATTATTGCCATTCCAGTATATTCAACCTAGTTTCTACTCTTTGGGAATGCATAAAATTAAATTAAGTTGACAACAAAAATAACAAAATTTAATCACTTTACTCTCTGCCTCTGGGTGTATAATGTGGTAATAGTGAAGTAATCGAGGTATAATATGTCACTGAAGTTGTTGAAATGAAAATCATTATTTTCAGCTGCACCCCATGAACATAACAATATACTGACATGCACAATTCGCTGAAAATTCTGATAACGGTCAAAAACTATTTGTTATATTTGAATGATACAATTTCCATGATGTTATAGCTTAATTTGTGAATCTAGAATATGGAATATACATATAGGTCACTATGTATATGTGAATTAAAAAAAAACTAATGAGAGTATATTTGCTGGAATTCTATTTTTGCTAGAGATATTGAGTATAGGATAGAGGTGTGAAAGTTTTTTGTGGGTTCAGATGAAATGTTGTTCTATCATGAAAAATGTTCACGCAATTCCCTAGGAGATTTTCTTTTGTCAGTACATTCATGATGAAAAACAGATAATTTCAAGATTGCCATGTTGGTTTTCAGCGAATACAGACAAAAATAATGACAATCAAAATCACGATGAGCTGTTTATCAAGACTACCAAGAGTTGTGATTTCAGTTTTCAAGGGTTCAGAACAAAAAATCAGCATGCCGAAGAAATACGGTACAGATGATTTTTTTGGGAGGATAAAATGCCTTTAGATTCAGTTGCAGCCTTCGACCCATTTTCAAAATGATTTTGAAAAATCTGGAGAATCTATCAGTACTCACGGGACCCACTCTATAAAATTCATATAAATTTTTTTAATTTCCATCCACCCATTTCTCGCAGTGACTTGAAATAAATCCTAAATCGTGATACTCTTCTGAATAAAGAAATGTACTTGTATTATTTTCGTGATGTTTCAGTTGAATGGTCGAATTTTTCGAAGATTATTGTCACAGAACACGAATCCTGAATATAAATTATGGGACATCGCTATCTATAAAATGCCATTTATTTCCCAAGTAAATGAACGCCGCTGCAGAAAAAATTTCATAAAAAACTGAGAAATTTTAAAACAACTATGAGTGTTCGAGAAAACTTCAATTGGTACGAATTGATTGTCTCTCACATGCTATTTTCAATTACAAGTACTTAGATAGTTAGGTATATTTACTCATATCCTAAACAAACTGATCAAATGATATAGAGTGAAACATTGACATTAATTAAAAGCAGCGAAAAATCTTTGTTATTATCCAACCAAAGTTTGATGATACATCTTGTATAATCCTTTGCATAACGGCGTTCCACAGGTTGAAAATCAAGTCCGAGAGATGGGAAATGTTGTTGTCCTTGACAATCACATTACATACATTATACCCATCGGATAAAACCCAAATACTCCGGATTAATATTCATCGATAATTTGTTCAAATCACGCTATATAAGTAGTGTTATTTTTCATCCTATATGAAATAGTTATTTATACACCAAGGCAGTAAAGAATATCAGGGACCAATATTATATCCTGGGGGCTTCAGCTAAGGTCCCGTGGAAATAATATTCTTTATCTACTCACTACAATCATAGATGTAATTAGATCTATGCTACAATGAAAGAGGGCGTTTGCTGCCTCATTCTTGTACACAAACCAGTTAATTTACCCCAACAGGGGTCTTCGATCATACACGTTGTTCGGAGGCATACTACACTTCCTTAAGACCGACGTTCCACGACAATCGCTATGCAGACCTATTTTCCCGCCTCGTTTTCTGCCAAACCGTTGATTGATATATTACGCTACTATCAATCAACGGCCAAACGAAAAGTCCAAATGAAAAACGGTTTGGATGATCAAGGCACGAGAGATAGACCAATTTTGAGAACGACCCCCTCAAATATATGCGTTCGTGGATAAAATCATATACACAGGGTGTCCCTGAAAGGTCTGTACAAAATGATACCATAGACTCCTGTGACTAAAGTGAGATGATTGAACTAAACTTACCTTTCGTCGGGATTTCATTTTTTATTTTTATATTTTCGTATTTTTCAATTGTGTCCATAAATATCGTTCTGAATTTCTTTAGTCACACTGAAAGGACTATCATGCATAAAAAATATTCTATACCATTCTGATTGACACACACAGGATGTTACATATTGATCGAAAAATTGAAAGAACTTTTTTTTGAGTATACGCCTCAGAACCGATCTAAATGTTGTTTTCTATTCCCTCATTCAATACCTAACTTTCAGCCCACCTGAAAATTTATGATATTTTCATTGTTATGCAAGTTAATTGACCAAATTCAACTTGATGCATACCTGATACTCTTTAGAATTATTATTTAATTATTGTAGCTTCATACTTGATTTTCATATATGAAATCATCAATCATATCAATGATATTCAATATCATCAAACTTCACACTCCCTTGATATATAAATAGCTATCACAACCAAAGTAGGTATGTATATTACATTTTAGCACTAGCAATACATTTCAATCATTTTCGTTCTGTGAAACTGAAATATGGACCTATTGTCATTATGGAAGAACTTCTTTGCAATTCTAATTAAAATCTAGTAGCCATGACCATGACAACATATGACAAGTAGTTATTGATAAATACCTACTAGATTCCAGTGCCATTCCTGCGAATCTCGCATCAGAACAGTGAATTCAGGTTCATTACAACAGAGGTGACTATGTCTTTATCGATTAGTGGTTCATAAAATGACGAAAACTACCTTGGTAGTAAAAACACACTTTACGCCTCGAAAAGGAGTAAATAGTGGTATTAGGTTCTATAGCTAGTAGTGGAAAAATTGTATACGAACCATCAGGATTTTCAATAATATTTCCGAAAACCGTCAAGTTCAACCCATACTTGTAGGTATCGACACACCTGGCTTTATTTGCGAAACTTTTACCATCAGGACAGCACTTCTTCACGCATTTCAGCCCTTCACAAGCCTCGATACTGTCTTTGCACTCCCTCAGAACCAATTCCTCCTCCTCATTCTTGTCGATGCAATAAGAACCAGGATAACGCGAAGAACGAAGGGTGGAATCCAGAAGCCCATATTCCGAGGGCTTCAGCAAAACATCCGTGACGACCTTGCAATTAGGCAGGCCAACTTTAACAAAAGGCACCGCGAAGAAGTCCTGCCGGCTATAACCTTGGTCCGAGCAGGCATGCAGCTGACTGTCGTAGGTGAAGTTCAATGGACAGCATTTGGGAAAGTGGTCCCTAGCAGCGGCACTCAAAAGTCCCACACGGCCCTCGGTGACATTGAACTCGTAGAATTCCCCGTTGAGGGCTTCCACGCACCGATGTGTTCCTTGACTCTCGTGAGCGACGTCCGTCGCGTCTGCCCTGAGTTGCACCCTGCGGGTGATGTCCTGGACGCACTGGAACGTGTTCTGGACACTTCTGAAGACCTCTTCGGGTCCGCAACACTTCTTGACTTGTTCGCTTGTGATTCCGTGGAGGTTGAGGGTGAGTACCAGGGACACCAGTGGTAGTATTCGAGGCATTATTTTTTCAATTCGCGCATTTTCGGTTGTTTGGCGGTGGGTGAACGCGTTCGTTGTTGCCCTGTTGGAGCACCAATAGCGAATGCCCGAATGGAACCAGGGAGGCATGCATGGCATGACTTGACTTAGCCGGTCTAGAATCTAGGGCAAGCACTATCTGAGAAGTCGGACTTTAAAAAAAATATTATTCCACTGATAATAATAAATACAATCAATCGATATGGCCAATCTGCCAAGAATTCGAGAATTCCGTTTCTGTTGCTTGATATTGGAATTTCTGGAATTCGAAAGCATTCTTCATTTAGGTATCAGAAATTAATTATTTGTGTATTTTTTTCTGAATTCAGCAGACTTTTTTCTTGTCATATGTGTATACCTGGCAGATGAAATAAAGGTCCCTACTGATGGCATATTCCTGCAGGATGACCCTTAGTTTCAGTGATATACAGGGTGCAACTTCTGAAATACAGTTTATTACTGTTGAAAGCTGTAATGGAATTGATAGGCACATTTAATTCTGGTACGTCCTTAACTCACTTTCTATTCATAAACACACCAGCGTGGGAACAATAACAGAACAAATATATCCCTGGAATCGTCAAATGAAATCATCTGGAACTATGAAAAAACTGTTCGATATTACATTCATTACATGCTCAATTGTTAAGATAAAATTACTATATATCATATCACCCCTTCATCAAAGCAACTATTTTTAATGACAGACAGACAAAGAAAGTCTGGATTCAAAGAAAAAAGTCTGAATTCAGAGAAAAAAGTCTGAATTCAGAGAAAAAAGTCTGAACCCAGACAAAAAAGTCTGAATTCAGACACTCTTTTCTCTGAATTCAGACTTTTTCGTCTGGATCCAGACTTTCTTTCTCTGAATTCAGATTTGTCGTTTTTCTGAATTCAAAGTTAAAAATAATTGCTTTGATGAAGGGATGATATGATAAGTATATTGATATAAAAAGGTTTGAATTCAGACAAAAAAGTCTGAATTCAGGCAAAAAAGTCTGAATTCAGACAAAAAAGTCTGAATTCATACAAAAAAGTCTGAATTCCGACAAAAAAGTCTGAATTCAGAGAAAAAAGTCTAAATAGAGAAATAAAAAAAATACACATACACAGTAGTGGCCTATATACGCTTTCGTAGAATATCGATCGTTAAAAGATCTTGGATCGTTCTCAAATCTTCTAATTAATCTATGACGAAACCAAAGGATACAATCGTGTCCAGCAGAAGTTCAGATAAATGTGACTCCTCATATGATGCTCGCCCTAGTCTTGACCGGTGAGATTCCCCAACAGAATTAGTGACGTAGGGGGGGGGGACTGATTTCCGTGGTGAATAATTTGTTGTTAGTGTTACTTGTATAATCACCTTTTATTACTGATGCTTGTTGTTGTTTGGATAGGTGAACTCGGAAGTAGTATAATATACATGGTGCTCCGAGTTGAGGGAAACTATTGTTTACTTCGTGTTGTTTACTTACGTTAAGCTGTGCTCACAGTGTCCACCTTCCACCATAAAGTACGTAACGTAATACAGGGTGTTTCAGATTGTGATTGGGAAAATTTTGATATAGGTGATCAAGCTCGTGAAAATTAAGACAAAACTACTTGTAAACTTTATCGAAACAAATATAGTTTCCATTTTTTAAATTTTGATATAGGTGATCAAGCTCGTGAAAATTAAGACAAACTTTATCGAAACAAATATAGTTTCCATTTTATATGCAAATCAGCATAGGTAGTTCCCATGACTTCGGGGCTTCCTATTGTAAGGATTGAAATATAAAATCCTCCTATAGTTACTTTGTGTGACTAAATAAACCATAAAAATGACTATATTATTGTAATGGACATACCATATGACATCATCTGAATTATTTAACATTTATTATATCTAAATCATGTTTCGTACTTGACACTTGACAAAGATTGCATTCGAAATCATATACTGGTTGTTTTCTTCACATATTGATTTTAGAGCATAATATACTGGGTCCCTCATAGACAGGTATATCTACTCTCACTATCCCAATGTATACCTGGCATTATTCATTTCATATGCAAGAGTTAAAATTTTCATGAATATGAAGAAGGTCGTTTCTTAATATCTGTATAATCGAATGAGCCATTATTTTAATCTGCATATAGGCATTTCTTTCTAGAATGAGTTTTATCCAGTTTGCTTCCATCCTGTGAGTATAAACTCAACTATACTGATTCATTCGTCTCTCATTGACAATGTAACAAAGAAACAGTTGTTTTCAATAATGATTGTCCACGGTTTTTTTGAAAAACAAAAAGAAATGCATAACACGAGAAAAAAATCATTATTTTTGCTCCCACTGCGAATAGGAGGAATTCCAAAAACGTCTCGAGTTGAGGGCCCATTATATAAGTAAAAAATTATTTGAGTTTGTTGATTTTCTTTCAGTATTATAGTTCTCCTCGAAATTGATTAAATATCCCATCTGATATGTCGAAAAGTACAGGTTTGCCGAAAATTAGTTACATTATATGGGGTGGTGTACTTAGTTCGTAGAGAGAACTGTAGTATGGACTGAAAAAAATCAACCAATAATTGTTTAATTCTCAGGTATTTATTTATGTTTTCATTTAGGGTGCGAGATTACAAATACCAACAAAAATGTCATTATAATACATATATAACACCAATGTATGTTGTACCAAAAAAACATAATTTTTTTTGTGACGTGAAAAAAGTTTGAACTTTCATCTCTGTTGACAGGTTATAAAATGTCACATTTCATAAATTACTTTTTTCTCTTGGGAAAAAGTGAGTGCCACCGGCCATCACCAAAAACTTTAACCAAATTATTATGTAACTTTTTTAATTCTTGTCCGATTTTTTTGGAATTTCGTCCAAATCGTATATTTATGTTTAGGAATGTAAGCCTGAATATTAGGTTCTAAGAGAAGCTGATGGCTTCATCATTGTACAGGGAAAAACAAAGGTTACTCTTTCACCCTCTATACTTCCTATATCGCTCTGTGTGTTTTTGATTCACGTCGATTTTTAAGAGAAGATACAAGTGTTTTTAGATATGCGTAATATGCTTCATACAACACATATTAAGTAATATAATAACAACTTAATTCGCAATTTTTGAAAACTAAACCACAGAATTAGACTGACAGATATTCGATTACTTCAAAAGAATGATAAAGATACCTGCAAACAGATGCCTGCAACGCAGGTGTCAATCCTGTTGAAAACTTCAAATTTCACGTCGATAATTTTCTTATTTTAATATAATGTCATATCTTCTCAATATTGATTGGAAATATTGTATTATACAAGGGAGGCTAGGCGTCGGGAGACAACACAACCTGGAGCTAAAATCTTCTACTTTTTTCCCTTGTATAATAAATAAATAACTATATATAAAATAGATATACAAATTGCTATGAGATCTATAACGATCTTAGAAACTGTTATTCGAGAAATAAACAAATAAAATGGAAATACCTCAAATCTGATTTACAGATTTCTATAAAAATCTACAGTACTGTAAATAGTAAACCATTGATGACTTATAATAATTCAAAATCTATTTTGTATTATTTTGTTGAATATAAGTTCGATTATTTTCGATATTACAGTAGTAGGTAGGTACTTTACAAGAGTAGATAAGTAACATAAACATATAAAACAGGTACATATACATATATACATAGTAAAACAAACAATTGGGATCTCGCGAACAGTATATAAGATACAGAATAGTTCGAATTGGGCAAAGTGAAAATTTGCATTTTTGTTTTATTCATTCTGTCCTTATTCAATAAATGTAAATTTTTCCTTCTTTCATTTCATGTCATCTCTCACGAATTCCTTCCACCCTGTCACAGTATAAGGATAATATACTGTGACCCTGTATACTTCAGTGCACCCCGTTGATGCTATTCTTCAAGCTTATTCGAGTAGTTGATGTAGTCGACTGGAAACGGGTGTTGTTCAAAAATGGATCTTTCTGTCGTATTTTCAGCTTCCACAGGATATTGTTCAGGATCTTCTTCTTACAGATGAATATAATGAATATGAAGAGACCTAAAAGTAATAGAAATATAGTCAAAGTTTGTAAATTAAGAACACAGCTAGGACTGTTAGGTATGCAACTAGACATACATAAAAGATGTCATGCGCAGTGTGCGATGGACGGGGATGGTGCTTTTGTTATTGTGATGTTGTTAGGTTGTTAGGGTGTGGCGAAGGCCGCTGAAATGGATTTTTGAGTAATAAAGCTAATGTTAATAATTAATAGTTTTATTAACAGATCACTAAAATAAATAACAATTGTTCATAAGTAGAACAACATAATAAATTACATGGCGCAGTCGGTGAAAGAATCTGATTGAGAAGAAAGAAATTGGAGGTGAAAAACCATGTGCCCCAAACTTTTCTAAGTACGTAATTAGAAATATAAAATAAGATAAGTAAGGAAAATAAGCTAAATACCATGGGTGACAGCAGAGGAATAAGTCCAATGCGAATGCAAGGCAATGTAGCAGAGAATTGGCTGTTTTGGCGACGCAGATTTGAGAATTATCTCAAAGCCTCAGAGGTAACAAGAAAGTCCGAGGAGGTACAGTGTGCCCAGCTGTTGCACTATCTAGGCAAAGAAGGTTTCAAGATATACAGTACCTTTACATTTCCAGAAGAGGAAAAAGATAAATTACAACCCTTGTTGAATAAATTTGAGGCTCATTTTAAGCCCAAAGTGAATCTTTCATACGAGAGATACATCTTTTTCACTCGCAGGCAGCAGTTAGGACAGACCCTTGAGCAATTTATTACTTCTCTGAAGGAGCAAGCACAAAAATGTAAGTTTGATAACCTGGAGGATGGGTTGATCAAGTGCATGATCATCTGTGGTGTGAGGAGCAACGAGCTGAGAGAAAAACTTCTTCAAGATGATACCCTGACACTTGAAAAAGTGATAGAGCAGTGTAAAATTCTAGAAATCGCCAAGGAGCAGAGTAGGGAGATGCACCCTGGGACAGAAGATGCACAAGAGGTCAATGCAGTACACTACAGGGGAAAACAACAAAATAAGGGACAACAGAAAAGTCAAAACCAGGAGTTTGGAAATGTAAATAGAAAATATAATTCAGGTAAAAAGATTGTTTCATGTACTAAATGTGGAAATACACATGATTTAAATAAATGTCCTGCTTATGGCAAGTTTTGCCTAAAATGCAAAAAGAAAAATCATTTTTCTACAGTGTGTAAAAATTCCACATATGTACGAGAAATAAATCAGGAACAAGATAAGGAAATTAATACAATTTCAGAAACTAACAATTCTGAGTCATTTCTGTATATTGGATCTGTAGAAAAAGATGAATTATTAAGCAGAAATACTATGATAAATAATGAAAATGAGTGGTTTACTGAAGTAAATGTTGATAATTGCACACTTAAATTAAAGGTTGACACAGGTGCTATGTGCAATGTTTTGTCTATAAATCATCTGAGAAATTTAGGTATGTATAACATTCCAATCAAATCTACAAATTGTAGGCTAAGGTCCTATACAGGAGATAGTCTAAAAGTAGTAGGCATGTGTGAATTAAATTGCAACAAAAATAATAAAATGTATAAATTAGAATTTTATATAGTGGAAAGTGATACACAGGCTATTTTAGGTTTATCCTCAAGCACACATATAGGTGTTATAAAAAAGATAGAGACCTTGAAAAGTGAAAATAATGATTATAAACAGTTTGTTGATGAATTTCAAGAAACATTTGTAGGTATTGGTTGTTTACCAGGGAAATATAAAATAAAACTGAAAGAGAATGCACAGCCAGTTGTTCACGCTACTAGAAGAGTGGCACTTCCTTTGTTGCCCAAATTAAAAGAGAGTCTAATGGAATTAGAGAAACAAAATATAATTGAAAAAGTGGAGGGAGCAACTGACTGGGTCAATGCATTAGTGATAGCACGTAAACCAAATGGTAGTCTTAGAATTTGCTTGGATCCGAAAGACCTAAATAATTGTATCATACGGGAACAATGTATAATACCCACATTAGAAGAAATTACCGCCAAGATGGTGGGTGCAAAAATTTTTTCTACATTGGATGCCACCTGTGGCTTTTATCAAATAGCTATTGATGAAGAAAGTGCAAATCTATGTGTTTTTGGCACTCCATTCGGCAGGTACAAGTTTTTGAGGCTACCATATGGTATAAAATCAGCACCTGAGGTATTTCAGCATAAGTTTAGGGAAATATTTCAAGGTTGTGAAGGTACAGGACTATACATTGATGATTTAGTAATCTATGGAAAAGACAAAAAAGAACATGACCTTAGGTTACAAAAAGTTTTGGAGACAGCAAAAGTAAATAATATAAAATTTAATCTAGGAAAATGTCATTTTGGAAAGTCCAGCATAAAGTACATGGGACACCAAATTTCAGCTAGTGGAGTATCACTAGATGAGTCAAAATTACGAGCTATTAAAGAGTTGACAACTCCAAAATGTAAAGAAGATGTCCAACGAGCATTGGGAATGCTTACGTATGTCAGCAAATTTATTCCAAACTTTTCAAGTAATTCAGAGCCATTGAGAGCATTGCTAAAAAAAGATGTTTTATTCTCGTGGGGATCAACTCAACAAAAAGCTTTTGATAATTTGAAAACAATTTTAACTACAAGTCCTGTTCTGCAATTCTATGACGTTAATAAAGAGACTATAATTTCAGTAGACAGTTCAAAGTCTGGAGTGGGGGCAGTTTTGCTTCAAAATAACTTACCATGTGCATTTGCCTCAAAAGCCTTGACTGATGCTCAAGAAAGGTATGCGCAGATAGAAAAAGAAATGGCAGCTATCTGTTTTGGTTTAAATAGGTTTCATGAATATATTTTTGGCAAAAGAGTAAAAGTAGAAACGGATCACCAGCCATTAATTACGATTTTTAAGAAGCCATTAAATAAATGTCCCCCTAGGCTTCAACGTATGTTGTTACAAGTACAAAAGTATGATATAGAGGTGTATTATAAGTCAGGTAAAAAAATAGTTATTGCAGATGCTTTGTCAAGAGCATATATTCAGGATAGAAGTGAAGATACATTTGACAATGAGTTACAGGCTCAGGTATGCCTAGTAGTTTCTGAAATAAATGTAACAGATGCTAAGCTAAATGAAATTAAACAAAAAACATTAAATGATACAACCTTACAAGAGTTAAGAAACGTAATTTTAATAGGGTGGCCAAATTCAATTAAAAAAGTTAAAGATTGTGTCAAACCCTATTTTAAAATTAGAGATGAGTTAACTTTACATGAAAATTTAATTTTGAAAGGAAACTGCTTGGTAATTCCAGAGTGTTTGCAAAAAGAAATGCTAACAAAAATTCATTATAATCATTTAGGTGTTAAAAAGTGTTTGGATTTGGCAAAAGCTTCAATTTTCTGGCCGACAATGTCAAATGACGTGAAACAAAAGATAGAGTCGTGCTACACATGCCAAAAATTTGCTAAATCACAAACACCAGAACCACTAATATGTCATAACATACCATTATTGCCATGGAATAAAGTAGGGTGTGACCTGTTTGAACTGTATGGTGAAAAATATCTAATATTAATTGATTACTACTCCAAGTACATAGAGATTGAAAAAATAACTGGTGACACATACAGTGCAACCATAGTTCAAATCATGAAGTCGATGTTTGCTAGACATGGTATCCCTAGAGTTGTTATTTCAGATGGTGGACCTCAGTTTACGTCAGAAGTATTCAAAACATTTAGTAAAGAGTGGGAATTTTCACATATTATTAGTTCTCCCACCTATGCCAAATCAAATGGCATGGCTGAGAGAAATGTGTGTATTGGAGCCCTGGAAGAGAAGGCGGTATGGAGGGTACTATCATCCGCGAAGCTGTGAACTGGACATGAAGTTGCAATCCAACAAATCGTTGATATGGAGTAGAAATAGTGCCTTGCGGAACACCAGTATTTATGATAAGAGAGTCAGATGATACTCCGTCGATCACTACATAGAGAGACTTGCATGTTCGAGAGGAAACTAGCTATCAGAGAACATAACTGGGGTACATAGCATTTAGTAAAGAGTGGGAATTTTCACATATTATTAGTTCTCCCACCTATGCCAAATCAAATGGCATGGCTGAGAGAAATGTCCAAACAGCAAAAAACATGTTCAAAAAAGTTCTAGAAGAACACAAAGACATATACTTAGCTTTACTTTATTATAGAAATATGTCGGTTGTGGAAAACCTATCCCCAGCTAATTTGTTGATGTCAAGGAATTTAAGAACAACTATTCCTGTAACTGAGCAAACCTTGAAACCTTTTGTAGTAGATAACCAAATGTATTCTAAGTTTTTGGAAAAAACTCATCAGGCACAGTATAAAAGTTACAATAAACCAGGCGTAAAAGAATTGCCAGAGATTTTACCTGATAGTAAAGTGGTCATACAGTTAAAGCCAAAAGGCATTTGGTTGCCAGGAAGAGTTCTTGAAAAGCTTAGAGATAGGTCATATAGAGTTAAAACTGATAATGGGCCTGTGTACATTAGAAATAGGATTTATATAAAAACTGTTCCTCCAGATAGCAATATAGATAAAGAGGTAGAAGATAGGAATAATGCTTTGAAATCTTTTTATGAGAAAAAGGAAAAAGGAGTAGGTAAAAAGTGTTATTTAGAGTTGAGTGATAGCGAAAGTGACCAAGGCAACAACTTAGATAATTCTGTGGAAATAGACATAAGTGACAGTGAGATTAGAGAGACAGAGTCTGAATCTGAAAGAGAAACACACAGTACAGATAGGGAGGAGGAACAGTATGAAAACCCAATTGTTACTAGTAAGGGTAGATTAGTAAAGGCTCCGTCCAGGTTAAACTTATGATTTCGGTTTCGGATATTCGTAGGTTTTAAGAATGTGTTGAATTTATAATGTAATAATAAAAAAGAAAAAGAAGGAGATGTTAGGTATGCAACTAGACATACATAAAAGATGTCATGCGCAGTGTGCGATGGACGGGGATGGTGCTTTTGTTATTGTGATGTTGTTAGGTTGTTAGGGTGTGGCGAAGGCCGCTGAAATGGATTTTTGAGTAATAAAGCTAATGTTAATAATTAATAGTTTTATTAACAGATCACTAAAATAAATAACAATTGTTCATAAGTAGAACAACATAATAAATTACAAGGACCAGCTGGATGTTTTTTTTATGTTCTGGTTCCCACGAAAAGGGATATCCTGTAATGTTCAGAGAACATCGTGAGAACCTAGGGAAATGAAGTAGGAATTGGTGTTCTTGAATTCCTAGAGGTCATATGCCTCGGGGAACATCTCCCTTGGCAATGTGTTCCAGAGCCTCGTTCGTTGGATGAACGAGTCTTTGGAAAGAGATGTTCTGCAGGTCTCCAAAGTGACCACGAAGGGGTGCGAAGCCTCAACTCGACGGGCCAATCTCGTGGGGACTGCCAAGGGAGGAACAATTGTTGATATTTCAGAAGAGCATTATATCTATGAAGTAGAGCCAGATCGCCAACTTTTCTACGGTGTTCCAGAGAAGTGAGTGAGTTTGTGAGCGAGGCATCACCCACGAGACGAATTGCCCTTTTTTGGACAGAATTCAACAGTTTCAGGGTATGTTTGGGTGCTGCACTCCAAATATGGGAACAGTATTCCAGGACAGGTCGAATCTGTGCCTTATAGATCATAAGCAGCTGACTGGAACTACTGGAAGTGAAATAGCTCCTGGCCAGAAACAGAAAACCAGGTTTTTGGGATGCACTTTTAGCAATTGATCTCACATGATTTTCCCAAGAAAGGTTATTGCTGATAGTGATACCTAGCATCGAAATGGATGTCTTCAAAGGTATGGTTACTCCTGGCAAGCTTATGTTGGGCACAGTGAGATCGGCTTTTCTAGAGAAAAGGCATGCTTGTGTTTTTTTGCATTGAAATATACCAAGTTATTGGATCCCCATTCGAGAATTGTTGCCAAGTCCATATTTATGTTGTCAACATTTCTTCCTCGTTCGTTTCTGATTTGCCTGGCTGGTATTGGAGCCCTGGAAGAGAAGGCGGTATGGAGGGTACTATCATCCGCGAAGCTGTGAACTGGACATGAAGTTGCAATCCAACAAATCGTTGATATGGAGTAGAAATAGTGCCTTGCGGAACACCAGTATTTATGATAAGAGAGTCAGATGATACTCCGTCGATCACTACATAGAGAGACTTGTTTGAGAGAAAACTAGCTATCAGAGAACATAACTGGGGTACATAGCATGAAGAATCATTTTATTAGGATAACAGTATATGTGCTGATGGTAATTATAACAGTATGGTAACCATTTTGATGATGACATGATAGCTTACCATCTGGTTAGGAAAACAATATATTATGATCATCTTTTTTTTGCCAAATTTTTATTTTGATGTCCTATATACCGGGTGCATGGCTTATGAATCACTTGAGATAGAATTATGAAATTTGGAGGGTTCGAATATCATCTTATATTGCATTTACTGATTCAATTACACATTAGAGTTAATTTTGATTTTATCTATCTTGTGTTTCGATCATCAATCGGATATTGACAAAATTAAATGTGGTATCAATTAATTAGTTGTAGAATATTCTTCGAAAAAAATACCTGGCTATTCTAGAAAAATCATTTATGATCAGTCAGAGTCCGATTATAGGCAATATAGTTGTGGAATAGTATTGATTTGAATTTTTGCTTTGAAAAACAAAGTATGGCAGTAATAGCCCGCTAGATACGATTCCAAAAATCAAATGAAAAATTGACCCGAAAATTATACAACTGTCTGTAAAATGATCCCATGATTCTAAAATTGATGTGAAAATATAAATATAATTAAAAGTTGAGGTCATTTCTGGCGACACCGCAGGTAACTCGAAAAGCATATATTATATGATATGTTATATGAACCCTCCAAATTTCAAAATTTCGAAGAGATTCAAAAGTTACAGGGGTGGCCCAGTTGTCACCCTGTATGAACCATAATTAAGTACCTTGTAAGCAATTGAAGCAGTCCCACACGATTTCGATGTATTTTGGTACGGATCCTAGTTCGCTCATTACCACAAATCCAGAGATGGTGTCGAAGATGAAACCAAGTCCCATTATCACTGATAACTTCAGTATCAGAAACAACCTGGCAAAAGTACAATGAATCATGAATAACAATTTGTGATACATCCAAAAACAAAAACCAGATGACAGGGATTAAATGTTAACAATGATTCTCAGATGTCAGTTTCGTTATGGTTTTAGTTATATTATAGAGAGATGAAAATTGTGTATACCTATATCATGATGTGAGAGATATAATTCCCATATCACTGATACGAATGATTTTCTTGGAAGTTCCAAGCTCATCAAGATCAGAGTTTATACAAGTATCCTTCTTCTATACATTTTTCAATTTTCATTTCAATAATGAACATATTTGTGAGCTTAATTTCTATATCAAAATACATCATATTATTTATCAGATTTGAGAGATTGTCAATCCTCAATTTCGAAGGATTTTTATTTTTCATGCTCTCTTCTTGGATGTTCAACAGATATAATTCAATGTTCGACGTGGCATATAGCCAGGAAAGTAGTTGTTTTCTGTTCAATTAACCGAGAAAGAATTGATATTTTCATCACATCGAGAATACGAATTCTCAATTCATTTCTTTATATATATATATATATATATATATATATATAGATAACTAAACGGTCATTGTTGAGCCCGATTAGCATATGAACGGTACGTAGTGGAGCCCGAAGAAACGTTGTTGAGCCCGATTTCGGGCTCAACAACGTATCGCCCTGTATCTCTTCACTGAGTGGTCAGAATTGTTTGAAAAGCCATTTCCCGCATTTTTGGTCGGGCTCCACAATATACCGATAATATAACCGACATACAGCGAAAACTTCGGGGATCGGCCTGTAGAGGGCGCTTTTTTGTATATAGGGATATACACTTTAGATTTGTATAAACGTTGTTGAGCCCACACATGAATGTATCGTTGTTGAGCCCTAAATTTGGCAACGTCGCAATTGTTGGTATTTATAGGATACACAATTTGTCCTGGGACCTCTGCATCATGATGATGATGTGAAATAAGAATGTAATACTAGCACGTGAGAGTCTTAAGAAAAGTGTCCTGTTCATTATGTACTCGATAAACAACTAAGAACGGCTGTCATTTCTATCATTCTTCCAATTTCGATAATTAATATCTTCCGTTGGCAAAAAGCTATCATGTTGCGGTTTCCGTTAGTCTGTTGCGATTCAGTTTCTCTATTACATCGTGTAAGCAAACTTGTATCATTATTCATTGCTTGTATATGGCCGACAGCCGTTCTTAGTTGTTCACCCTGTACAACTCTATTTCGTTTTGATATTTGACAAAACGATGAAAAATCTCGAGCGGATAATCAATCTGTTTCATGATTGCAGGGAGAAAATTCTATTTGTTGACGAGTTCCATATCAGGTAATACCTGAGTTGTTAAAACACTCGACAGGGTTGAATTACTTGAGTTTCTGTGTTTTTTTTTCAATTCATTCCGCAGTTTTTTCCAATAAGCTTATTCCCTACAATAAGCACTGCGAATTGAATACATATCAGATCATGATACAGGTAGTTTGATGCTTCAGGCAAATATTCGATGCCTCATGCTACAAAGAGTCAGATTCATTCTTGGCTTGATTATCAGTGCATGAATAGCAGAGCATTGTCTGTTGGTATAGCTAAAAAGGGACAAATCTAGTCCTAGAATGATTGAAGTGTACCTTCGAATGTGAGTAGTTCAATTCATCTTCTTTTTTTTCACTTGCAAATCGTTTCAATAAATATTGAGTAACGTTCCGGAATAAGATTATGAGTATGCATAGATCATTAATTTGATCTCGGAAGAAGGAAAGGTTGTATATCTAAATATGATAATAATTGGATCTGTAGCCAAAGCTGTGGCTCTCCTATTTTGACCATGGATGAAGATGGATTGTGCAACTCTCTGAATGCAAAATAAAAATCAGTGATTTCGCTACCATGTTTCCGAACATGTCAACTCCATGTTTTCTGGCAAAGATTTTTGCGCACTCTCCAACTCATCAACGATCCGATTCATCAACGACCAAGCTCATCAACTATCAACGACTCGACTCATCAACGGTCAACTAATCAACGATTCACCTCATCAGCGACCTAACTTTTCAACCAACCTAACTCCTCAAAAAACAAACTCATCAACAACCCAACTAATCAACGGTCAACTCATTAATAATACTACTGATTAATGACCCAAGTCGTAAACGGCCAGATTCATCAACGAAATACCAATCAAAGAGTCAAATCTTCAACGACTCAACTCATCAACAATACTCGCCTCATCAACGATACACGACACAACTCATCAACGACACAACTTATCAATGAGTCGAATCGTTGAGGACCAAACTAATCAACGGCCCATCTCATCAACGATCCGATTCATCAACGACCCAACTCATATTAACGATCAACACATTAACCACCCACCTACTTAACAATCCATCTCATCAACGAGTCAAATCATCAACTACCTAACTTATCAACGATTAACACATTAACGACTCAACTCATCAACAATCAACTCATCAACGACTCAATTAATCGATTCACCTCCTCGATGAACTAATAACTGATCAACCAAGCTAACTCATCAACGAAACCACTCATGAATACACAACTCACCATCCAGGCAACCAGATGACGTTTCAGAGACTTCTTTTCACGTCAGTCACAACCCAATGACGTCATATTACTTACGTTTATTGACGTCATTCACTCACCAAACTGTGACGTCATGCTGGCGTCAAAATGACGTCAGAATGACGTTCAAATTTGGTGATAACACAATCACCACTGATCTCTGATAACATATAATATTGATTATGCATTGTTGAGTCTACTTGGTGGTCCCTTCGGTGTCATGTCCATTCAATCGTCTATTCAGCAGCGCTATCCCTCAGTACCATCAGAATGAAATCAGTTACTCGAATTTGTGTAACAAATTATGTAGTTTGTGTCGGCGAGATGTAAGCAAACCAAAAATAGTTTAATAGCAATGAAAACGATTTATATTCATAAATTATTTGTCACCCAACAAAAATCTGAATAGCAAAGTATTGAAAAATTTCTGAATAACGGAGCTCACCAAATTGGTACGTCACACCGACGTGATTTTTAGACGTCATAGATACGTCACTGCAAAGTCATTGAAGTGACGGTTTCAATATAGGTAAACCTATTTGAAATTTTGAATATAAACATATATAGCTTACTTCTTGGATACATATAATTCCAATAAAACTTGCATGTCGAAAACTGGTGTGACGTCTCTAACGAAGAATCACCAATTAGGGGCGTCACAGTGACATGTTCATTAGTCATATATGGTTGCCAGGGCAACGTATCGAATCATCAGCGTCCCAACTTATCAATGACTCAACACTGCAACGGTCAACTCATAAATGATTCAGTTCATCGTCGAGTCATCAACTAACCAACCCATCAATGACCCAACTCATCAACGTTCGCTCATTAACGACCAAACATATCAATGATCCAATTCATCAACCTAATTTATGAACCATCATCACATATCAACGAATCGATTCACCAACGTGAACTCATCAATGGCCCAACTTATTAACGTTTCACCTCATCAACGATCCTGCATATCAACCAACCTAACTCATGGATGGATCTACTCATCAACACTCAACGAGTCTACTCATTAGCAACATGTTCCACGAACAATCTACCTCATGAACGACCGAACCCAAGAACGAGCGAAATCATTAACAACTCAACTAATCAACGGGTCTTCTCATCAACGGCTAATCTCATCAACGAGTCAAATCTTCTACGACTCAAATAATCAATGACCCAACTCATCAACGACCCGACTCATCTACGATCCAATTCATCAATGACACAACTCATCAACGGTCGAGCGATCAACTATACAACTCAAAAACGGTCAACACATCAACAATACAACTCATCTATCCCAGTCATCAACGGTCAACCCATTAACGATTCAACTCATCATCGACTGAAATGATCCACAAAGGAATCGTCAACAATTCAAATCATCGATGACATATTTCATCAATAACGCAATTCACTAACCACCCAACTAATCAACAATATAACTCATCAATGATTCAATTCATCAACGACTTGACGATCAACACATTATCAAAGACTCAACTCATCAACGGCCAATTCATCAACAACACAACTCATCGACGATCCACTTTATCAATGACCTATCAATCAACCGACCCAACTCATCAACACCCAACTCATCAACTGATAACGATCCTCCTGATGAACTCATCTAAACTGTTCAACGATCAACTCAATAAAAGGCTAGCTCATCAAACAGTCGAATAATCAATGACCTAACTCGTTAATTACTCATTTTATCGACGTTCAACTCATCAACGAGTCAGAGCATCATTGACCCTACTAATCAACGATTCGATTCAACAACGACTCAACGCATGAAAAGTCAACCACTCAATGACCCATCTCAATAACAATCCAATTCATCTACGTTTCAATTCATTAAAGATCAACTCATCAACGAGTCAAATCATCAAAGACCTTACTCATCAACGACTCATTTGATCAACGGTCAACTGATCGCCGACTCAAAGCATCAACGGTCAACTCATTAACGACCCAACTCAACAACAATCCAATCCATCAATGTTTCAATTTATTTACGGTCAACTCATCAACGAGTCAAATCATCAACGATCTAGCTCATCAACGACTCATTTTATCAACGGTTAACTCATCAATGACTCAACTCATCTCGCTCTTTCGAAATAAGGACTCTACTTATCAACGACCCAACTTGTCAACGACCCGTTTCATGAACGATTCACCTCATTCATCAACCGACAAAACTCATCAACGGTCAACTCATCAATGACCAAACTCATCAACGACTCAACTCATGAAAGACCCAGTTCATCAACGATCTACGTCATCATCGACCTCAACTCTCTCAATTCATCAACTGACAAAACTTATCCAACTCATCAACACCTAACTCATCAGAAAATCAAATTATCAACGGCCCCACTATATGGTTTGAGTTGGCAGAACTATTTTTCAATTTTTATGTTCTTTTTTCTCCTTGGTTTCCTCGAGGATTTTCTGAAGCCAAATAGCCATTGCATTATTACTACGATAATTATTATTGAATTATTATCTTCCACATCGTCTGCCTACCACTGTTATCCTTTTACATCAGTATTAACGTAAATTTCTCGACGAATATCACATAAATCAGTCTCGAATCTTCTCTATACCTTTTGAATATTGAGACACTTACAAAACAAACGAAAATTGTAGGTAAGGATTGTTGGCTGTGAATAATTCGATGTAATTGTTCAACTCACGTGTTTGCATCTTCGCAATTCCTGTCCCATCATTGCGACCATGATTTTACCTCTGAGGCTCATTAGAGTACGGTTTATATAATACTCATATGTATTAATATCTACAAAACATGGCAACACTGTCGGGACACACTAGGAACGGTTCATATAAATTCGTATATAATTGGGCTCCACTACGTAGTGAAATTATAAATGGCTCAACAACGTGCGAAAAACATATAAAAATATTTAAATGTTTGAAATCATTTCCCCTCTAAGTGTCCCATGAGAGACAAAGATGAGGAGATATAATTATCCTGACATATACTCTTCTAACTACACAGGAAAGGGTGGGCTCAAGAGCGCCCCGTTCATATGACGGGCTCAACAATATACCGTTTACACCTATATATATATATATATATATCAATTTTTTCATGTTCATAATTTATCTGAGAATATTCCTTACACAGTGGATCATACCACGTAGGAGGTGGAAAAAACTTCAAATATAAAAATTGGGGGATCCTTTGGCAGTCCTCAAACCGTTCAAACGAATAGATCCGAATCGCAAAATGATAAAAAATTGTCCAACTCAGTTTGCTCACATGCAACACCCTGTGTATTTTCAACTCTAGTGAAAATTAATTTTCTTCTGTTCACAAATATATGTTTATAGTTTGCTAATGTTTCCTCAAGCCATTTTTTATTTATTTAGCATTGAATCAAAATTGCCAATAACATTTAGATGGCTGTGGACACAACCGAAATAAAGTTAGTCCTCTCGCCTCTTTGATTAGACAATTGCCAATTTGTACTGACAAAATTGTCACCCAACGAAAATATTATTTTTCAGTTAATTTACGTATATAATAAGGTTTCGAATAAAATAAGGTTGTTGGTTTTCCTTGTATATCTACCTTTCTTTGTCTTTCTTGAACCTGTGCTTCTTCTCATACTTTGTTGTGTCATTGATTCTGTTGATTTCGTTTTTGATCTTCATGCAGTAGAGAATGGTCTTGAAGAATAGTACGGTGTTGACGATTTGAATCAAACAATGGGGAAAACGCAGGAACAGAGTTGCTGCATAGTTACCTTTTCCTAGAACAAATGATTATCGACATTGAAAACTAAGTTGAAATTTTCTGGTACATAGAGTAGTTTCAGTTCCTCTGAGCAAAGGAAGATTCGATGTTGAAAAAAATGTTGTTTATAGTTTTTTGTTTTTTTATCGCTTGGAGCGCACGAAAGGAAATCCCTATAATGTTCAAAGAACATCGTGCGTTCCTAGGGAGGCTAGGGACGTTTAGAACTTCTGGAGATTATATGTTGTTGGGAATACTTCCTCAGGCAATGAATTCCAGAGCCTAGCCGTTCTATGGATGAAGGAGTTTTGATAAAGTGCTGTTCGACATCTTTCGAGGTTGACAACGAAAGGATGTGCTGACTGGGTTATGAAATCAAAATAGTAGATTCATAGGCACAAGATGTCATATGCCTATTTTAACTTTAACCTCATTCATTCAGTCGTCCCGCTGAAAATGTAAGAGCACATGTATAATTGCTTTTTTTTTATTTTATTTTATTTAATTTTAAACAATGTAATTGGTTTTTATGCAAACTTGAATTTTCCAGCACATAGGAATGTTCTTTTTGTGCTATCATCTTTTGTAAAAACTTTCTGAAAAATGAGTAGAACTTTATTGAAATTCAGATTTTCTAATCTTCACTCACTTTCAGAAATTACTCCTGATGATGGCTTGTAGTTGAAAACGTTTGAGAATTTGCTCACGTAATAAAGACTGTGTACTATAGCCTTCATTTGTTAATATTCTGAATATTTCATATTGTAGTCTGGAGGATATTTTGAGCGATTAGTAGAACTCGTAAATATAAAAAGTTCATGTGAACTTGTATGTTTTGGAGCTGCTTTTTCGAGATACAACTGATACAAGTTTTTTATTCACATGGTTTATTCTGACTTTTTGGCATGTTTTTTTGTGTCTGGGGAAGAGTAATCGCTCCCCTCACATTTCCTTACAACCGCCCTTATGAATGTACATCAGGGTGTCCCACTTACATGTGTCACCTCGCCTTTATCATCGTAATTCTCAACGTATTTTGATCATTCAAAAACTCTTCTGGAATATTTCTCCAAGAGTTTCTCGAATCTGTACTTATTTCTTCTTTATTTTTGAATTCAGATTGACGAGCTTCGGGGCCTCCCTGTATTTTGTTGATACAAAGAAAAAGTGAGCACAGATTCAAAAATTTCGTAAAACATTCTTCCAGAAAAGTTTTTTGAATAACCAAAATAATATGTTGATATAAAGAGGAGTGACACATTTGAGTGGGACACCCTGTACATATGCTTACTTGATTCAATGAAACATGATGTAGACCCCACGTATGGATGAATCGCGTATGGTAGAATTATCGATTGGCTGAATCCGTAGATTATCAGACTCAGGGCGGTAGGCATTCCCCAACCATACAGGGTGTACCAAAGAATTTTTTTTAAGTCCCTCCTGCGTTGGTAGAGTCCGACAGAGTGTTTGGTTGATCTGAAAAATTATTGAGGAACAATAAAGTAGAGTGTTAGGCGAAAGTCTCATCTCAGGAGCTGGTCATCAGAGTTTTTTTCAGATTTACCTATAGGATAGTTACAGTCGTATTCAAAAAAAAGCGTACAAGTATATTGAAGGGAGAAATTAACTTCATCCTATTTGCGTAAAACGGGCTATCGGGAATGAATGTTTACCAAATGTTGACAGTAAAGTAATCATAGGTTCCCAAAAACACAAAGCATTGGCCGAGCCAATTTTACACAACGAGAACTAGAATGCCGAAATCTTCTGTGTTCAATACTTGTACGCTTTTTTATTGAATACGACTGTACATGTCATGTTTGATTCTAAAATGGGATATCTAAATAACACTGAAAACATTCAAGGGGTGATTCCTTGTGATATTTTAGAAAATTAAGTTCATATGAACATGTGTCCTAAGTCCTAACTTGCTTCGTTTTCGAGATACAGGGTATCGATATTTCCATGAAAAATATATATATTCTGTTCACTTCTGAATTGTCTTTTCATCAATTTCATTAAAACGTTATGGTTTTGTTAATAGTAATATGGAGCTTCTTCTAGTGCAATTTGATTCGAAATAACATTTCCAGTGACGTCACAGTGGGTAAATTTATGTATATTCATGGTAAATGTCGTTGTACACCTCCGGTTTTTCTGTGTTTCATTTTTTTATTCTCTGTGTGATTTTTGTATCTAGCTCAATTAGTTTTTGAGGAAACAATAATAGTTATTTATTATACAAGGGAAAAAAGTAGTAGATTGTAGCTCCAGGTTGTGTTGTCAAAGTGACAAAAAACCGTGAGCTAAAATCTAATATTTTCCCGTGTATAATATACTATTTTTTTCTGTGACAGAAGAAAAGATCAATCAATATTGAGAAGATATTACATTATTTTGAAATCTGAAAATTATCGACGTGAAATTTTAAGTTTTTAACAGTAGGGACACCTGCGTTGTAGGCATCTTTATCATTCTTTTGAAGTAATCAAATATCTGATGTCACTTCTGTCAGTCTAATTCTGTGATTTGATTTCACAAAATTGCGAATTTAGTGGTTGTTTAGTGATATACGTAACCGCGACGTCGAATGGAAGATAAAAGGACTTGCAGTTCTTTCTCGGAGACGGTATTATTGACTCATTTTTCGGAACTATAGCACAACAAAAGCCATCAACAGTGTATATATATGTGATATATATCCGGGAAAAAAAACTCACTTTTTTTCCACGGGAAAAGAGTAATTTATGAAAAGTGACATTTTATAACCTGCCAACAGAGATGAAATGCCAAACTTTTTTCCCATCACAGAAAAAAAAATTGATTTGACTTCAAATTTCAATGTAGGGTTTTGGATGTATGATAAATTGACATTCATCATACAGGACGTGGAAAGAAATTCTGAATTGAGAAAACCTAATCACGAATCTGCGGTTGAGGTCTATATAAATAAGTTTCCATCATATTATTCTATTCGATTTGAGAGATAATGCCAATTCTCAATTTCAGAGGATTTTGATTTTTCTCTCTCTTTTTGGATATTCAATGTTCGACGTGGCAAATAACCAGGAAAGTAGTTGTTTTCTGTTGAATATTCAGAATTATATCATATGCATATCTTTATATGAAGGAGAATGCAAATTCTCTACTTCAGAAGATTTTGTTTTCAAATTCTTATCGTGTGTGTTCAATAGATGTAATTCAATATTCGTCGTGGCATATAGCCAGGAAATTAGTTGTTTTCTGTTGAATAAACCGAGAAAGAATTAATATTTTCATCACATGGAGAATGCGAATTCTCAATGTATTTCTTTATATATACATCCATTTTTTTGTGTTCATAAATATATCTGAGAATATTCCTTTTTAATGTAGGTGTTTTCAAGACTTCCATTGAGATTACTCAATAACCCAAATTAGAATCATTCTGAAATTGTGGGGCTTTCTCAATCTCCATCCATCCAATTTTGGCACCATGAAAGCTTATACAAGTGGGTTATAAATAAAAAAATCTATAGTTTCAACTTCAGCATCCTCTATCTCAAAAATGGAGCAAGTTAGTACACATGTTTATACGAACTATATATTGGGAAGCACCCCTTGAATTTTTTTGGATTATTTAGATACACCCTGTATAATAACTACACTACTATTAACTTCTTTATTTTGACGGGGACTTCTGAATCAGAGTAATTAATTTTTGTTTATAACAATTGAGTGGGTAATAGATTCCCAAAAAATTTTGAAGACATTCAAGTATACAGAGCGTTGAAGTTCAGTAGTATAGATAGATAGATAGATAGATAGATAGATTTATTCTTCCGTGAAATTTACATATTTGGAAACGTCAAGTAAAACATGTGGGTAAAAAATGTAGATAAAACAAGACATACAGAAAATACGGGTTAAAAGTATATGTAGACAGCACTGACAGCAATTATATAAAACTTACTTTAAAACAAACTGACAGCAATTATTATATAAAATTAACTTTGGAACAGAAGGAGCAAAGCGAATTAGACAAACCTAAAGGTGAGTCAACCTTATCCTAATGTACTAATGCTTGTGTAGAAATCCTCACTATTATATAAACACATGTTAATTAAAAGTTGTTTTATTCTTGATTTAAATTTTCCTATGGGTAAGGATGATATGGTATCTGGTAGTGCATTAAAGAAATCTATGCCTAGAACTCTTGATTTATTTATCCTCTATACCTACCTATATGCCATAAAATCTTTATAAATCATAAAAATTCACACAGTAGCATTGGCAATTGGTTCACATGTCATATTAAGTAACTGAAGACTATTTTTATTAAGAAAAAATATCTGATGAACACTTCCCGAGATATTTTAGTTCTGGCTTTCTGGTCAATGAATTTTAGACGATGATGATTAGGTATGCTGAATATTTTTACAGAACGTCTTATAAAGTAAAAAAGTAACTACATTAGGATGATATATACATAGTAGAATTCATTGAACTGCGAGGTAATGTTTATCCAAAAACAATTGCAGATTCTCGTGCCGCACCTGTAGTCACTTCAAAGGAATCTTCATACACGCCGACGCCGCAAAGTGCGAGATATTCTGCAATTGATATTGGATATACTTTACATGTTAGTATTCCAGACAAAATGGACACAGAGATCAGCAAACACTAAACATGAAAACTATTTTAGTTGATTATTTAGCACGCGCCGTGTATGGAGTCGAAGAAATATTATTATTATTATAAGAAAGCTTTTCTCTCTTTTTTACTTACGTGGACAAAAACTCACCTTGTGATGTTACATTGATAGCCACTTCCGAAGATAACAGGACATAAAAAAAATGTTTGTTATGACAAAACAGGTAGCAGGGAAAACATACAGAATATCGAAGATCAACATTGAATACAAATAACAAAATTCAAAAGGCGTACACAATTTCATATAGCATTGATATACCAGTATACCTATTTACAATAATTTTCTAATGGATGATTCATCCACTGAAAATCAATAATAGGTACCTAGGCATACACAAAAAAAAATCGTATAGGTATACCTCCGAAAGATGTCTCACTGATTTCTTTATTATCATTGAGATCTATTAACACTGTATTAGACCTTAAAGAGGTCAAATAAATCATAATAACATAAATAAATATCAAGATGGTATCCGCATTATTCCCATAGACAACATGCGACTCTATTTACAATAAACATTATAAAGTTATTCGTTATAGAGAGAAAAAAATATTTATTTATCATTCGAAGTATATAATATGCAAGCGATGTAAGCAGAAGCTTTCTATATATTTTTTCGGAAGCTTACTATATATGTCTTCCGTCTTAAATTGCTAATTCTGGTAATCATAATTTTATTGTTAAGTAGGTGACAGAGAAGACAAAAACTATCATCTCTACTTTGTATTTCTTCTAAGCATATCGCATTTCCATATATCTCCTTCAATACATTATAGTGATATAACATGAAATAATGAAACCGCTAGATACGTAATGGTTTGAAATAATTTTTAGAAATCGTTGAAATTCCTTCAATCTATTTAGTAACGTGGTTAAAAGCATTGTGTATATTCAATTAATTCTCGAATAACCTGTGATTTCAAAGAGCCTTTAAAATTTAAATGAACCTAATAATCATAAGACGAGGAGATTTAATTGAATATTCAATATCAATAATCAATTACCATTTTATCGCCCTCCTTAACAGTTATTTCAGTTAATGAGTTCAGATTCAACATATAGGTATTATGCAAACAACAATGAATTAGTTTTTCTCAATAGTTAGATATACCTTCAGTTCCATTGAGTGATTAATATTTCTATTTTCTATATATTTTCAATTTTTGGCACAAGCCTGTATACTTTTTTGAAATTTATTTGTTCAATAGCAGTGAATAATTGGTAGGTAATGACGTGAGTATACTATAGTTGAAATGTCTGTAATTACTATTACAGTTAAATATTGGTAGCGGGTGATTGAAAAATATACGCGACTGCTGATAATTTTTGTTGGTTCAACAAAATGAATAAATTTCACGTAGTAAATATTTGTTGGAATATCTCACAGACTCTAGATATCATTATAACAGCTCGATTTTTTCATCGAACAATCAATGTCTCCGTAGTTATACAGGAAATAAGATAATTTCATGTTGAAATATATTCAAGGTATAGAATTCGAGTTTGTAGTACGTATAGGTAGAGTAGAACTTTACTATGAATATGATATCAGGATCTATATTCGATTGTTATCTAACTATTTAGTAGCGACACTCTGCAACACTCCAAGAGCCAGTCTTCTTAACCTGAAATAACAATCCTGGCAAATATGTTTACAAAGAAAAAAATTGAGATGATATTCCAACAGTTACAATTCTAGGAATACTCATTTTGGGATGTTGATGGTTTCAAGTACAGATGGAAACATTGAACTTCATATACAGGGTGAGTCATGAGGAACTGTACATACTCTTACCACGAATAGTGGCCCTTGAGGGGAATACCTAATGACCATTAGAAAGTGTCTTCTTCTCTTCTTTACCAATGTATAGGGTGAGTTATGAGATTTGGCAAAAACATCATTTGGGCATATCTTTTCAACAGCTCCTTCGAATCGTCTGATTTTTTCATGGAATATTTCTTTACTGAACCCCAATCGACTGACATTTCCAGAATTGGAAGAATCCAGGACCGTTTTTGAAAAATGTCGATAGTTTAGTTCTTATCAAAAAGTTCATCCTGTAGGTACATGGTTTTTGTGAACTGTGACAGGGAATTTTCAAAGGTCACAAACGAGCATCAGAAATAAAATATTCAAAATTATCCTCACACTTTATCAGAATTTAAAAAAAAACGATAAATTATAAGAAAAAAGGAAAGTTTCACAAATAAAAGTAAGACTCACATTTTCAATGCTTTAGCCCAATGGAAATCAACATGTAGATCTTTTTCAAATCAGTGGATAGGGTACCTATTCAAATGTTAATGGTCATCGATTCAAATAATTCAATACAGGCGAACAGAAATAAAGGTTTATTCACAATTATTTGTCAAAAGATATCCTGACAAACAAATTAACTGAATAAAACAAATCGAATAGATAAAACTGTGAATAGAAACCACAAAATTATTAACAGCGATGGCCATCAACATTTTCACAGATACCCCATCCACTGATTCGAAAAAGATCTACAGGGTGATCATTATCCTCCACAAAAAAAATTAATTAGTAAATCCAGGCCTGAAAATAAAATAAAGTGTTGATTTCCATGAAGCAGGAGCATTGGAATTGTAAGTCCCACTTTTATTCGTAAAATGTATGTGTTGCGAAGTATTAATTTCAAAATAAATGCATTTTTGGCCCAAATTCTCGTTTTTTCATAAAATTCATAGTATTTTTCAAACTTCAGTGAAAGTGTGCGGAAAATTTGGAATATTTTATTTTTGATGTTTGTTTGTGACCGTTGAAATTCCCTGTCACAGTTTACAAGAACGATATACAGGATGAACTTTTTGCCATAAACTGAACTATCAAAATTTTTCAAGAACGGTCCTGGATTTTCCCGATTCTGAATTAGTCAGTCAATTAGAGAGTCGTAGCAGAATATTCCATGGGAAAATCAGACATATCGAAAAAGCTGTTGGAAAATTATGACCAGAAGATGTTTTTGCCAAATCTCATAATTCACCCTATATATATATATATATTGGAAAAGAAGTGAAGAAGACACTTTCTAATAGACATTGGGTATTCCCCTCAGGGGCCTCTATTCGTGGTACGAGTATGTACAGTTCCTCATGACTCACCCTGTATAGTGGGTGACATGAAACTCTTCAACTTTTTCTGAATGAAAGAGGAGAATCATTTTCGCTCGAAGTATATAATAATAATAAAAATAATAATAATAATAAATCCCCATTTTTTTTTTCTTTGATACAAAGTAGGCGAAGTTTAGCTATTGCTTCTCTCACACTTAACCTAAATTGTACAATCGACATCAGAAAATTTAGCTAATGAAGACATTCATGAGGTAATGAAGAACATAATCATCGTAAGTCAAATAAACAAAAGTAATTTGTCAAAGTATAACTAGGTAATAGAGTTTCAAGTCTTAATTTATATTGGGGATTCACAAAATTTTGCTTTCAGCAATTTCTTGATATTATATTCAGACAAATGAAGGTGATTGATGAGGAGTGAATTGTAAAATTTTACAGCCTGATAGGTGAAGGATTTCTGAAACATGACTGAACAGTGACGAGGAACATTAAAGGTATGGTAAAGTTATGGTAATCAGGACACCCGTAATGTAAATAATAAAATAATTCATATTATTCATGTTCCTTTGTTCATATCCATTCCTCAAGGCCTACCAAACTAGTATACCAGAATTAACACTAGTCGATAGATAAATATCTTCAAAATATGATCACTCCCAGAGTTCAAGTTTACATAAAAAATTACAAAAATACTGTATTACACATTTTCTATTCGAGGATGGATCGCGTATTTTTGTTTGATCAGTGATGCGAGAATGTGTTACTGATAAAAATGCCAGCGTTTTGCAAAAATAGCTTGATAACATGGCCAAAAACAGCATGCATATCGTACCATAGACATAGAAAACAAAAATAACACCCCTATTTATATTGAAACTCACCCGAATGTGAACCATATGTCGCAACACATAACGTTCAGCCAGGCGAAAGAAGCAGTAGAGAAAAATATCAAACCATATCCTGAAATTGGGAAAAATTTCTACAGGGTGACGCTTAAATGAAATCCTTAATACCAATATGAAATGAGACGAAATAATTATATCCAAGAACAGATCACAGAGAACGAGATACAATGTAACGAAATCATCTCCACGACATTTTTTGTTGTTGTTTTTTTTAATATGATCAACTGATCGAATTAATTGGTACATGTTTCGGACATTTATATGTCCATCCTCAGCCTGATCAAATTTGCTGTATTAATTGTCGTGGTAATGAATGTAATGTAGCAATTTTGATTAGGCATCGTGGACATGATTTCGAGTATTATTTAGTAGTTACTACTTCTCTCTCCACTTTGAGAAACAATGGACTTCTACCAAAGAGATACAATGTGTTATAGTCAACAGTTGAACAGTTCAGTGACACGGACCTTTTATTGTGAAACTTGAAGAATCTTTTTTCCTATGATTTTTCGTTCTGAAAGTGGTACTTCTCCGTTCTCCGTACGATTTTACTTTTCGCACAATTTTTACTTTTCCGTACGATAAATCGATGAAATCGTGCAGAAAAGCTACTTTACCGCACTATAGTGCTGAAAAATTACTTTTCCGCAAAATGTTTGTATTTGTGAAAATGAGGATATTCAGGACTAATGATCTATGTAACTATTCTGTCTTATGTGTAAATTTGTAGCATACATTAGTATCAAATCTTGTTAATTAAAAAATTTTTATTCATGAATAATATGGACAGAAACACTCGTAGATAATGTCTAACTCTTGCGGAAAAGTACTACTTTCCGCACTTGTTAGGTAAATAAAAATTACAATTGCACAATGTTTTCTAACGCTTTATCTATGTCGTTTCGTTGATTCCGGTCTGTGAAACAAATATTATTCTTGAGGAAAAAATAATAATTCAGTGTACTTATCGATTTCAGAAATCGAGCATGTTTCTCATGGTGTGAGTTTTCTTCAGAATGCTATACAGAATTTGCGAAATTTGGAATTGTCTTTCATTCAATCCATCATACTCCCATCTCTGCATTCATCTGCAAGTCTATTTTCTGAATGTTCAGGATTTTCGAGTCATTACTTTCCATGAATTTTAGTTTATCGCTCACCTGCCAATTTACATAAACTATTTGATGTCTTTATGTGGTACTGGGAGTAGGTCAACAGCGAAAACATGAACATTGTCCCAACGCAGTAGTTCATCAGAATCTTTCCAAAAATTGTCCTGGTTTCATTCAGTAGCACGTATATCAATATGGTCAATGCCAAGAAAATGCAAGATACTATCTTTGGCCACCTGTAAAATATATCAATTATTATGATTATTATACATGTTGATTAAAATCCCAAAGCATTAGCTGATAAAGATACAGTGAGGGCGTAAAAAGTCTTCCCTCTCCTTTAACTGTTGAAGGGGACAAGATAGCGAGGTCGGGTGAAAGTCAGGTACAAAAGGTACATGTCAAGGTACAAAATGATTGTTTGAACCAATTCAATATCCCTTCATGAGCAATTCATGAATGTGCTTGATTGAATAAGATCCAGAGTCCATGCAAGACATTTTTACTTAATTCAAACTTCAAATTCGCTCTGAAACAAGATATAGATTAACTCATTTCACGATCATATTTTGTCTTGCATAAATGACACTTTTATTTGCTTCATTCAATTAAATTTTGCTTGATTCAACAATTCCTTTTTTCCGTGTTGGATTGGAAAACTAACCAAACTTGACATCAAAATAGCCCGAATCGATTGGTTGCCTTACCTGGAAAAAATGAACTTTTCCTTGACCCCTTTCTCGGGGAAGCACTTGAAGAAAAAAAATCCGTGCGCCCCTGCTTTTTCCGAGTGTTCGATGCAGTAAGAACTCTGAGAAGATACGTCTTCGTAGACGTAAGACTCTGTGTAGTTTTGCCAGTACCTAAACCGGCCGTCCTCTAAGAGATTGAAGGTGTATCTTTTCTCGCCCATCCTGTATATTCTCTTGCATGTCCGGTTCGATATTACAGCGAAAGGACCTATGAACACAAAATGTTTTATAATAATTCTCATCAAACAGACTGTCTATGAGTTGGTGAGGTTGTATGTACTAGAAATGATATGAAATCGTTAATGTTGAGATATTTTTCTTTAATAATCGAAATGTTAATCGCGTAAAACTTCATCAGGTATTCTTTTTTCGGTTTTTTCAATTTTCAGGAATTTTTGCAATTTTCAGGCATTTTTGCGATTTTTGCAATTTTAAGGCATTTGCGATTTTTGCAATTTTCAAGCATTTTTGCAATTCTCAGGGATTTCTGCGATTTTTGCAATTTTCGCAAATTTTCAAGAATTTTTGCAATTTTTGCAATTTTCAGGAATTCTTGCGATTTTTGCAATTTTTACAATGTTCATGAATATTTGCGATTTTTGCAATTTTCAGGAATTTTCAGGAATTTTTGCAATTTTCAGAAATTTTTCTAATTTTCAGGAATTTTTGCTATTTCTGCATTTTCAGGCATTTTTGCGACTTTTGCAATTTTCAGGCATTTTTGCGATTTTTTCAATTTTCATTCATTTTTGCGATTTTTGCAATTTTCAGGCATTTTTGCGATTTTTTCAATTTTCAGGAATTTTTGCAATTTTAGGCATTTTTGCGATTTTTTCAATTTTCCAGGAATTTTTGCAATTTTCAGGCATTTTTGCGATTTCTGCAATTTTCAGGCATTTTTGCGATTTTTGCAATTTTCAGGCATTTTTGCGATTTTTGCAATTTTCAAGCATTTTTGCGATTTCAACCATTTTCACGCATTTTTGCGATTTTGCAAATTTTCAGGCATTTTGCGATTTTTTCAATTTTCAGGAATTTTTGCAATTTTCAGGTATTTTTGCGATTTCTGCAATTCTCAGGCATTTTTGCGATTTTTGTAATTTTCAAAAATTTTTGCAATTTTCAGGCATTTTGCGATTTTTGCAATTTTTGCAATTTTTTGCAATTTTCAGGCATTTTTTGCGATTTTTGCAATTTTTAGACATTTTGCGATTTTTGCAATTTTCAGGCATTTTTGCGATTTTTGCAATTTTCAGGAATTTTCGCAATTTTCAGGAATTTTTCAGGAATTTTTTCAAATTTCAGGAATTTTTGCAATTTTCAGGCATTAGCGATTTTTGCAATTTTCAGGCAGTTTTGCGATTTCTGCAATTTTCAGGCATTTTTCTGGTTTCTGCAATTTTCAGGCATTTTTGCGATTTTTGCAATTTTCAAGCATTTTTGCGATTTTTGCAATTCTCAGGCATTTTTGCGATTTTTGCAATTTTCAGGAATTTTTTGCGATTTTTGCAATTTTCATGAATTTTTGCGATTTTTGCAATTTTCAGGAATTTTTGCGATTCTTTGCAATTTTCATGAATTTTTGCGATTTTGCAATTTTCAGGAATTTTTTGCGATTTTTGCAATTTCCAGGAATTTTTGCGATTTTTGCAATTTTCAGGAATTTTTGCGATTTTTACAATTTTCAGGAATTTTTGCGATTTTTACAATTTTCAGGCATTTTTGCGATTTTTGCAATTTTCAGGAATTTTTGCGATTTTTGCAATTTTCAGGAATTTTTGCGATTTTTACAATTTTCAGGCATTTTTGCGATTTTTGCAATTTTCAGGAATTTTTGCGATTTTTGCAATTTTCATGAATTTTTGCGATTTTTGCAATTTTCATGAATTTTTGCGATTTTTGCAATTTTCAGGAATTTTTGCGATTTTTGCAATTTTCAGGCATTTTGCGATTCTTTGCAATTTTCATGAATTTTCGCAATTTTCAGGAATTTTTCAGGAATTTTTTTCAATTTTCAGGAATTTTTGCAATTTTCAGGCATTAGCGATTTTTGCAATTTTCAGGCAGTTTTGCGATTTTCTGCAATTTTCAGGCATTTTTCTGATTTCTGCAATTTTCAGGCATTTTTGCGATTTTTGCAATTTTCAAGCATTTTTGCGATTTTTGCAATTCTCAGGCATTTTGCGATTTTTGCAATTTTCAGGAATTTTTGCGATTTTGCAATTTTCATGAATTTTGCGATTTTTGCAATTTTCAGGAATTTTTGCGATTTTTGCAATTTTTCATGAATTTTTGCGATTTTTGCAATTTTCAGGAATTTTTGCGATTTTTGCAATTTCCAGGAATTCTTGCAATTTTTGCAATTTTCAGGAATTTTTGCGATTTTCGCAATTTTCAGGAATTTTTGCGATTTTTACAATTTTCAGGCATTTTTGCGATTTTTGCAATTTTCAGGAATTTTTGCGATTTTTGCAATTTTCAGGAATTTTTGCGATTTTTACAATTTTCAGGCATTTTTGCGATTTTTGCAATTTTCAGGAATTTTTGCGATTTTTGCAATTTTCATGAATTTTTGCGATTTTTGCAATTTTCAGGAATTTTTGCGATTTTTGCAATTTTCAGGAATTTTTGCGATTTTTGCAATTTTCATGAATTTTTGCGATTTTTGCAATTTTCAGGAATTTTTGCGATTTTTGCAATTTTCAGGAATTTTTGCGATTTTTGCAATTTTCAGGCATTTTTGCGATTTTTGCAATTTTCAGGAATTTTTGCGATTTTTGCAATTTTCATGAATTTTTGCGATTTTTGCAATTTTCAGGCATTTTTGCGATTTTTGCAATTTTCAGGAATTTTTGCGATTTTGCAATTTTCAGGAATTTTTGCGATTTTTGC
>OU896716.1:45626998-45648648 GCA_918026855.4 Phaedon cochleariae
TTTTGCGATTTTTTCAATTTTCAGGAATTTTTGCAATTTCCAGGAATTTTTGCGATTTTTGCAATTTTCAGGAATTTTTGCGATTTTTACAATTTTCAGGCATTTTTGCGATTTTTGCAATTTTCAGGAATTTTTGCGATTTTGCAATTTTCATGAATTTTTGCGATTTTTGCAATTTTCAGGAATTTTTGCGATTTTTGCAATTTTCAGGAATTTTTGCGATTTTTGCAATTTCCAGTAATTTTTGCGATTTTTGCAATTTTCAGGAATTTTTGCGATTTTTGCAATTTTCAGGAATTTTTGCGATTTTTGCAATTTTCAGGAATTTTTGCGATTTTTGCAATTTTCAGGAATTTTTGCGATTTTTGCATTCAGGCATTTTTGCGATTTTTGCAATTTTCAGGAATTTTTGCGATTTTTGCAATTTTCAGGAATTTTTGCGATTTTTTCAATTTTCAGGCATTTTTGCGATTTTTGCAATTTTCAGGAATTTTTGCGATTTTGCAATTTTCATGAATTTTTGCGATTTTTGCAATTTTCAGGAATTTTTGCGATTTTTGCAATTTTCAGGAATTTTTGCGATTTTTGCAATTTTCAGGAATTTTTGCGATTTTTGCAATTTTCAGGAATTTTTGCGATTTTTTCAATTTTCAGGAATTTTTGCAATTTCCAGGAATTTTTGCGATTTTTGCAATTTTCAGGAATTTTTGCGATTTTTACAATTTTCAGGCATTTTTGCGATTTTTGCAATTTTCAGGAATTTTTGCGATTTTGCAATTTTCATGAATTTTTGCGATTTTTGCAATTTTCAGGAATTTTTGCGATTTTTGCAATTTTCAGGAATTTTTGCGATTTTTGCAATTTCCAGGAATTTTTGCGATTTTTGCAATTTTCAGGAATTTTTGCGATTTTTGCAATTTTCAGGAATTTTTGCGATTTTTGCAATTTTCAGGAATTTTTGCGATTTTTTCAATTTTCAGGAATTTTCGCGATTTTCAGGAATTTTTGTGATTTTTGCAATTTTCAGGAATTTTTGCGATTTTTGCAATTTTCAGGAATTTTTGCGATTTTTACAATTTTCAGGCATTTTGCGATTTCCAGGAATTTTTGCGATTTTTGCAATTTTCAGGAATTTTTGCGATTTTTGCAATTTTCAGGAATTTTTGCGATTTTTGCAATTTTCAGGAATTTTTGCGATTTTTGCAATTTCAGGAATTTTTGCGATTTTTGCAATTTTCAGGAATTTTTGCGATTTTTGCAATATTCATGAATTTTTGCGATTTTTGCAATTTTCAGGAATTTTTGCGATTTTTGCAATTTTCAGGAATTTTGCGATTTTTGCAATTTTCAGGCATTTTTGCAATTTTCAGGAATTTTTGCGATTTTTGCAATTTTCATGAATTTTTGCGATTTTTGCAATTTTCAGGCATTTTTGCGATTTTTGCAATTTTCATGATTTTTTGCGATTTTTGCAATTTTCATGAATTTTTGCGATTTTTGCAATTTTCAGGAATTTTTGCGATTTTTACAATTTTCAGGCATTTTTGCGATTTTTGCAATTTTCAGGAATTTTTGCGATTTTTGCAATTTTCAGGAATTTTTGCGATTTTTGCAATTTCCAGGAATTTTGCGATTTTTGCAATTTTCAGGAATTTTTGCGATTTTTGCAATTTTCAGGCATTTTTGCGATTTTTGCAATTTTCAGGAATTTTTGCGATTTTTGCAATTTTCAGGAATTTTTGCGATTTTTGCAATTTTCAGGCATTTTTGCGATTTTTGCAATTTTCAGGAATTTTTGCGATTTTTTCAATTTTCAGGAATTTTCGCGATTTTCAGGAATTTTTGTGATTTTTGCAATTTTCAGGAATTTTTGCGATTTTTGCAATTTTCAGGAATTTTTGCGATTTTTGCAATTTTCAGGAATTTTTGCGATTTTTGCAATTTTCAGGCATTTTTGCGATTTTTTCAATTTTCAGGAATTTTTGCATTTTTAGGCATTTTTGCGATTTTTTCAATTTATCAGGAATTTTTGCAATTTTCAGGCATTTTTGCGATTTCTGCAATTTTCAGGCATTTTTGCGATTTTTGCAATTTTCAGGCATTTTTGCGATTTTTGCAATTTTCAAGCATTTTTGCGATTTCAACCATTTTCACGCATTTTTGCGATTTTTGCAATTTTCAGGCATTTTTGCGATTTTTTCAATTTTCAGGAATTTTTGCAATTTTCAGGTATTTTTGCGATTTCTGCAATTCTCAGGCATTTTTGCGATTTTTGTAATTTTCAAAAATTTTTGCAATTTTCAGGCATTTTTGCGATTTTTGCAATTTTTGCAATTTTTGCAATTTTCAGGCATTTTTGCGATTTTTGCAATTTTCAGACATTTTTGCGATTTTTGCAATTTTCAGGCATTTTTGCGATTTTTGCAATTTTCAGGAATTTTCGCAATTTTCAGGAATTTTTCAGGAATTTTTTCAATTTTCAGGAATTTTTGCAATTTTCAGGCATTAGCGATTTTTGCAATTTTCAGGCAGTTTGCGATTTCTGCAATTTTCAGGCAATTTTCTGGTTTCTGCAATTTTCAGGCATTTTTGCGATTTTTGCAATTTTCAAGCATTTTTGCGATTTTTGCAATTCTCAGGCATTTTTGCGATTTTTGCAATTTTCAGGAATTTTTGCGATTTTTGCAATTTTCATGAATTTTTGCGATTTTTGCAATTTTGAGGAATTTTTGCGATTTTTGCAATTTTCATGAATTTTTGCGATTTTTGCAATTTTCAGGAATTTTTGCGATTTTTGCAATTTCCAGGAATTTTTGCGATTTTTGCAATTTTCAAGAATTTTTGCGATTTTTACAATTTTCAGGAATTTTTGCGATTTTTACAATTTTCAGGCATTTTTGCGATTTTTGCAATTTTCAGGAATTTTTGCGATTTTTGCAATTTTCAGGAATTTTTGCGATTTTTACAATTTTCAGGCTTTTGCGATTTTTGCAATTTTCAGGAATTTTTGCGATTTTTGCAATTTTCATGAATTTTTGCGATTTTTGCAATTTTCATGAATTTTTGCGATTTTTGCAATTTTCAGGAATTTTTGCGATTTTTGCAATTTTCAGGCATTTTTGCGATTTTTGCAATTTTCATGAATTTCGCAATTTTCAGGAATTTTTCAGGAATTTTTTCAATTTTCAGGAATTTTTGCAATTTTCAGGCATTAGCGATTTTTGCAATTTTCAGGCAGTTTTGCGATTTCTGCAATTTTCAGGCATTTTTCTGATTTCTGCAATTTTCAGGCATTCTTGCGATTTTTGCAATTTTCAAGCATTTTTGCGATTTTTGCAATTTTCAGGCATTTTTGCGATTTTTGCAATTTTCAGGAATTTTTGCGATTTTTGCAATTTTCAGGAATTTTTGCGATTTTTGCAATTTTCAGGAATTTTTGCGATTTTTGCAATTTCCAGGAATTTTTGCGATTTTTGCAATTTTCAGGAATTTTTGCGATTTTTGCAATTTTCAGGCATTTTTGCGATTTTTGCAATTTTCAGGAATTTTTGCGATTTTTGCAATTTTCAGGAATTTTTGCGATTTTTGCAATTTTCAGGCATTTTTGCGATTTTTGCAATTTTCAGGAATTTTTGCGATTTTTTCAATTTTCAGGAATTTTCGCGATTTTCAGGAATTTTTGTGATTTTTGCAATTTTCAGGAATTTTTGCGATTTTTGCAATTTTCAGGAATTTTGCGATTTTTGCAATTTTCAGGAATTTTTGCGATTTTTGCAATTTTCAGGAATTTTTGCGATTTTTGCAATTTTCAGGCATTTTTGCGATTTTTGCAATTTTCATGAATTTTTGCAATTTTCAGGCATTTTTGCGATTTTTGCAATTTTCAGGTATTTTTGCGATTTTTGCAATTTTCAGGAATTTTTGCGATTTTTGCAATTTTCAGGCATTTTTGCGATTTTTGCAATTTTCAGGCATTTTTGCGATTTTTGCAATTTTCAGGCATTTTTGCGATTTTTGCAATTTTCAGGCATTTTTGCGATTTTTGCAATTTTCAGGCATTTTTGCAATTTTCAGGCATTTTTGCAATTTTCAGTCATTTTTGCGATTTTTTCATTTCTCAGGAATTTTTGCAATTTTCAGGCATTTTTGCGATTTTTGCAATTTCCAGGCATTTTTGCAATTTTCAAGCATTTTTGGAATTTTCAGGAATTTTTGCGATTTTTGCAATTTTCAGGAATTTTTGCGATTTTTGCAATTTTCAGGCATTAGCGATTTTTGCAATTTTCAGGCATTTTTGCGATTTTTGCAATTTTCAGGCATTTTTGCGATTTTTGCAATTTTCAGGAATTTTTGCAATTTTCAGGCTTTGCTGCGATTTTTGGAATTTTCAGGCATTTTTGCGATTTTTTCAATTTTCAGGAATTTTTGCGATTTCTTCAATTCTCAGGAATTTTTGCGATATTTTCAATTCTCAGGCATTTTTGCGATTTTTTCAATCTTCAGGCATTCTTGCGATTTTTGCAATTTTCAGGCATTTTTGCGAATTTTTCAATTTTCAGGAATTTTCGCGATTTGTTCAATTTTCAGGAATTTTTGCAATTTTCAGGCATTAGCGATTTTTGCAATTTTCAGGAAATTTTGCAATTTTCAGGCAGTTTTGCGATTTTTGCAATTTTCAGGAATTTTCGCGATTTTTTCAATTTTCAGGAATTTTTGCAATTTTCAGGCATTAGCGATTTTTGCAATTTTCAGGCATTTTTGCGATTTTTGCAATTTCCAGGCATTTTTGCGATTTCTTCAATTTTCAGGAATTTTTGCAATTTTCAGGCATTTTTACGATTTTTTCAATTTTCAGGAATTTTTGCGATTTTTTCAATTTTCAGGAATTTTTGCAATTTTTTCAATTTCCAGGAATTTTCGCGATTTTTTCAATTTCCAGGAATTTTTGCGATTTTTTCAATTTCCAGGAATTTTTGCGATTTTTTCAATTTTCAGGCATTTTTGCGAATTTTTCAATTTTCAGGAATTTTCGCGATTTTTTCAATTTTCAGGAATTTTTGCAATTTTCAGGCATTTTTGGGATTTTTGCAATTTTCAGGCATTTTTGCGATTTTTGCAATTTTGCTTCCTCATAAAGTTGATTTGATGGGGTGTCATATGGAAGAGGATACAGTACTTTTAATGTTTTTTTTTATATAGTACAGATGTTTTGTTGCAATCATTCCTGGAACATGAACCTCAAATATTGATGAGATAGTTCATTTTACTAAGGATGTGAGAGTATAGAACGGTATTTGCTAGCGCCAACCATGGGAGACATTTTTTCTTTGAGCATGCCAATATGCTTGTCCTATGTTAACTTTTCATCAATCCAAATACCAATGGAATTCGCTGTCAAAGTGAAAATTGCCCATTCTTCTCCATCACTTTTCACTGAACTCATGCAAATGAATTCAAAAATAGATTTAGATTATGTGAACGTTTTTTTTTTGAGAATATTTCTGAAATATACAGTAAAATGGTGAAATTTGAAGGTTAATTTTCAGATGATGCTGATGGATATGACGACCGTGGAGCTAGACAAAAGGAGCCTGCAGTTAGAAACTAATTTTTTTTAAAAGGATTAGAAAAAACTCCACCATGTACATTTTTTCACATTATCTTGTGATATTTTAGGAAATAAAGTTCATATAAACATGTGTCCTAACTTGCTTCGTTTTCGAGATACAGGGTATTATTATTTCCATGAAAAATCTTTTTTCTATTCATTTCTCAATTGCCTTTTCGTTAGTTTCAATAGAACGTTGTGGTTTTGTTAATAGTAGTATGGAGCTTGTTCTAGTGCAAATATATTCGTAATAATATTTCCAGTGGCGTCACAGTGGGTAAATAAATGAGTTTCATATTTTTATTACATTGAACTATTGAAATAACAACTTTTTTATCCTTTGTGTGATTTTTGTATCTAGCTTAGTTCTTGAGGAAACAATAAAAATTAGATTCGACTCCAAATTTTAATGTATAGGTGTTTTCAAGACTTCCATTGAGATTACACAATAACCCAAATTAGAATCATTCTGAAAGTGTGGGGCTTACTCAATATTCATCCATACTGAATTTTGGCACCATGGAAGCTCATACATGGGGGTTATGAATAAAAACAATTAATACTTCCATCTTCAACATCCTGTATCTCAAAAACGGAGCAAGTTAGTACACATGTTTATATGAACTTTATTTGCTAGAATGTCACTAGGAAACACCCCTTGAATTTGTTCGGTGTTATTTAGATACACCCTTTATACACGAAGAAAAAATCACTTGCTTACTATTATAGGCCCAATCGCAGGTATCTTGTTATAATTTTTGTTACAATGATATGATCGAGAAGTTGTAGGAGTGGATGATATCCATGATGAATAGAAATTGAACCAGTAAGATATTTTTCATTGTCTGTAATAATCCAAATGAACTGGGCCAGTTTTGCTATTATTTGTACTTCAAACTGATGGAGGCTGCAAATTGCTTGAAGTTATTTGTAATTTCGACATCTCATATTTTTATTTAAATTGTTATCCACTTCTATATACTTTATTGGCAACAGATGGTTTTACTATGTTTTCTAGATTATTTTCATTATCTGAATATAGACGAATAATACCAATAATTCGTAAAAATATCATTGGTTTTGATGGAGTGTGCATGAGATTCAAAGAACTATAATATATAGGATGATTGTTTCATGTTTCAGACAACTCATAAATTTGATGTTCTGTTCGAACAGTTGTGAGCAGTATATTATTTTCTAATTTTACATGTAGTATAGTTTCCCCAGATAATCTTTTTTTATTGGGTCAGCAACTATCTGTTTTTTTTTATAAAATTTAACGAAGTCTCACAATTAATTAATATACAGAGAGATATCAATAATAGGTGTATGGGATGATCATAAAGAATGACAAAGCAACAAATTGAAATTTTAATGTTGTCAATATTTATGTCCTCATGATATACCAAACATCAGATTGACCGATTATGCTTGGATTTGTTCTGCTCACATTTATTTTACTTCGAGCAAAACCCTATATACATATTATACTTCACTCGATCTCCGAAATATCCAAAATAAATTTTTTATTTTGTTCGCATTTTTTTTCACTTACAAAATAAAGCCAAACATCGAAATATCGAAAACAAAACTTTTTGATGATGAGTGAAAAGTTAACAAATAACTTCTTTGCCTTCGATATTCTCAAAAGAAGCACCACGGCGTGGAAATTAACCTAGTAATAGGAAGTATGAAAAGAAATCGATGATGAGCCATAATTGATCTTTCGAACGTATATTGTTTTTTGTTGCTATGTTTACGATTCATTAGATGGATTGGTGTTCAAGATATATACAGGGTATATCTAAATAATACCGGAAAAATTCGAGGGGTGTTTTCTTGTGACATTCTAGCAAATAAAGTTCATATAAACATGTGTCCTAACTTGCCCCGTTTTTGAGTTACAGGATGTTGAAGTTGGAAGTATTCATTGTTTTTATTTATAACCCTCCTGCGTAAGCTTTTATAGTGCCAAAATTCAGTATGGATGGAGACTGAGAAAGCCCCAAAATTTAAGAATTATTCTAATTGGGGTTATTTAGTAATCTCAATGGAAGTCTTGAAAACACATACCTACATTAAAATTTTGAGTTCAATCTAATAAAATAATTTAACTCAGAAAAACCGGTAAACCGATAAATTTACCCACTGTGACGCCACTGGGAATATTATTTGGAATCTGATTGCACTAGAAGAAGCTCCATATTACTATTAACAAAACCACAGCGTTTTATAGAAATTGATGAAAAGACAATTGAGAAATGAATAGAAAAATCTAGTTGGCAACACTGAAATTTCCGAACAGAGGTAGGTGAGTCGATTTAATTGATTGTCTTTATTACCCCAAGAAACATATAGTTGTTTATAATAGGGATACATAAACAATATACCTTCAAACCGGTCTGTGGTTGTCTAGCGTGGCCTGGTTAAATCGAAATCAATAGGCATTCAGGAAAGAATTACTTGTATCAATATTCATTCGTTTATACGAGTCGATGCATAGATTTTGGGAGGATGTAATTCAATGTTCTGCGTGGCATTAGCCAGGAAAGTAGTTGTTTTTCTCCCGAAATCTACCATTGTTGTCCATTTTATGAACATTGTGTGGAAATGACTTCGAGCTTTTTGTATTTATAAAACTTTGAGTTTTTGGGCCATGTTCAAGTGATAAGGCAACGCGTTATTGGTTATTGGTGGTACAAAGTGGTACATTTTCTTCACTTGGGTTGGTACAATTGCAAAAAAAGTTCTGGCAACACTGGCCTCAACTATTTACCTCTTGGATTATCAATGCTCGTGGAGAACGTCAAATCCAATCCATTGGTGAACGTGTCCACGCAATTCGATCCGTTCACGAAACTCTGGCCATCGGCGCAGCATTTCCTGACACACCGTATCCCCCCGCAAATCTCCGTGTCCTCTCTGCACTCCCTCCTAACGAAACCACCCTCCACGTTCCTGTCCACGCAAAAATCGGAACCGCTCCAAAAGCCCCTGTCGTCCAATTCGTAGTCCACTATGAGTTTGCATTGGGGCAGTCCCACTCGCACCTAGCTCAGAAAATCCAGTTACGACGAGAATCTCACTCGGAAAAAATTCAAGTATATCACAGTATATTATTCTTTCACTAGAGTTATGTAAACAACCATTTAGGATTTTATGACATTACGATCCAATATGACACCACCTTTTTTGTTCAAATGGAACACCCTGTATATTTTTACATATTCTAGTTCAACGGGTCAGAACAAGTGCAATCTTTATGTTAAATGTCATTTTTTCGAAGATGTTGAAATTTAAATTATTATTTCATTTTACCTCGTGGATAAATGAGATGTGATCAAAGCTATTCACAATGAGTCCCACGTACTTGAGAATAGTTATATATTATACAAGGGCAAAAGTAGTGGATATATAGAAATATACAATACATTGAAAGTGGCATTAATTTTCAAACTTTTGCCGTCACAAAAAAACATTTTTTTTTCTGAAAAACTATTTTCTCTGTCACTTATTGAATCCATTCAGTCACATGACATTTTGATCAATCCTTATTCATTTTCAAATGGAACCCCTATGGGACATATACATAAATATGTCTCTCTAGAACAAACATCAGGTGAAAGAAGACATATCATTTTTGTATTTCGGTGCAGTAACAAATTGTATAAATCCAAAAATCAACAGCCAGTTCATGAATTTCCTTGCAGTTCGAATATTTTCTCAAGTAAGCTGTGGAAAACAATATTTTTGATGAATCTTGTCACAAATATACAGGGTGTTCCATTTGAAATAACGAAGTTACAAGCATTTCCAAAAAAACCGGGAGTGTACCATATCGGATTGTAATGTCATCAAATCCGAAATTGTTGCTTACATAAATGTACCAAATTTCAGAAAAATTCGCTTACGAATGCAGAAGTTACAGGGGTGGCACGATACCCAATGTCACCCAGTATATCCGTAGGGAAACCGACTACTCGAATTTTTTCCACGTAAAAATAAACCAATTTTCTACGCCGGCGGGTGTAGAAGTTAGTTACTCTGGTAACAAAAGAGGGGCAGAAGTCTCGTATTCTTCCCTAGGGAGATAATGTGACATATTTTCTCCCTAGGGAGTTATACCAACTTTACATTTTCCGCATAGCTCTGCGCATTCTTTTCGGAACACCCTTCTCTGAAGCGAGTATAATCTAGAAATCTGTATGATGCATACAGATTTCTAGATCTCACTGGTGCAGAAACAATATCAACAGTTTCTTGGGGTTTTCCCTCGATTTCTTGTTTCATAACAGTTAACCATTTTCAAAGCTGATGTTTTCATAAATTTCAGTTTGATATTTGCTGTCATTATGGGTTGTCTACAAGATGCATGTTGTCAAGATAAGAATTCCACAAACTATACTACTACTAATTATGACAAAACACTTTGACCAAATTTTTATTCTTTCTTAATTTTTGTGTTTTCGCCAGCGTAAAAAATAGTATATTATACACCTCAGGACAGAATGCTATTTTTCCCTTGGTGCTTTGTATATCTCGGGCTTTGCCCTCGAGCTACAAATCGCACCCTGGAAAAAAGCTTGCATTTGTGTCCCTTGATGTACTATTTCTTTGACGGGAAGAATGTTTGACAATTAATCTCTGTTGACAGGTTCTGAAGTCACTTTTTGTAAACTGTCTCCGAGAAAAAACTGCAAGTCCTTTTATCTTCCATTCCACTTCGCCGTTACGTAAATTACTAAACAACCACTAAGTTCGCATTTTTTTTTTAAATCAAATCACATCATTAGACTGACATATATTTGATTACTTCAAAAGAATGATAAAGATGCCTGCAACGCGGGTGTAATTCCTGTTAAAAACTTCAAATTTCACGTCGATAATTTTCTGATTTTAATATAAATGTAAAATCTTCTCGATATTGATTCGACCATTTTCCTGTCACAGAGAAGAATAGTGGGTTATACCAGGGAAAAATATTAGATTCTAGCTCACGCTACGTGTCGGGAGACAACACAACCTCGAGCTAAAATCTACTACTTTTTTTCCTTGTATAATAAATAACTATTTATTGGACTAACCACGTTTCCCGTGATGAAGTCTTCTTCGGCAAGGTCGGTCTTGGTGCAGGCGTGGAGTTGCGGATGGTAGGAGTATCCTAACGGGCAGCATTTTTGAAAAATTTGGGAGGTCAGTGGGGTTTCTTCTGCGATATCGCCGTTTCGAATGGTGAATGTGTATGCCTGGTCGTTGTAGACTTCTACGCACTGGCCGTCGGTTTCGGTGTCCAAAAAGTTTGTCTGGTTGGCGAAAATGGTCAGCCTTTTCACGGTATCTTTGGCACACCTGTAGCTCGACAAATACTAGGAAATATCATCCCGAAAAATAAATCTTCCAAGTAAATTCTTTGATTTTGCTTTAGTTTATCAAAGCTAAACGAGAATGACTAGAATAGTGTGCTCTCTCAAAATTTGGAAAACTCTCAGGAATACAAGCATACAATATAAATTATATCACAGTTGAGAGAATATTACTTATATCTCCTGAAAGAGTTTGAGATAATTTCACTTTTACTTATCACAAAAAACAAGAATCGTACCTCAATTTGAATTCACTGTGATGCTTCATTTCGATTCCCATTTTTTCATTATTCACTTATACTACTTATAATACTTTTCTGTTTCATGATTTTTTTTGGAGACATGTTGCGTTAATTATGTCCGATTGGCGAAAATGGTCAGCCTTTTAACGGTATCTTTGGAACACCTGTAGGTATATAGCTCGACAAATACCGGGACAAATATACTAAGAAATATCCTCCCGACAAAATATCTTCCACAACAAATTCTTTGATTTTGCATTGATTTATCGGAGCTAAACGAGTATCTAGAGTGGATAGAAAAGTGCTCTCTCAAAATGTTGGAAAATCTCAGGAATACACGAGGGAATACAAGCATACATCGTTCCAGATTTTTGGGATTTTCTCTTATCGTTTCTACACTATAGAATAAACATATGAACATCATTTGAATTTACGTGTAGTGAGGACAAATCAGAGGAGGACTTCTGTGAGTGAGATTGATACTTAACGTAAGTGAAAAAACGTTACATTATGCATTATGACGCTTTTTTGTTTTTCTTCAACTGAAACTTATTCCGGATTCTAGAAACATACTGCCACAATACGAAGTATGTCAGTTTTTCACATACATTTCATTGATGATCCGCAATTTCTAGTAGGGTGAAAAACCGTAACAATTATTTGCTTTGAGACACTTTTTTATGCTTCTTTCAGTGAACTCCGTATTGCTTCCAAAATTTTCTCAAAACAACGTGTCACTGAGAAGCGATGCGTAAATAATATTTATATTTCTATTCTATAGAAACGAGAAGAGAACATCCCAAAAAATCTGGAATAATGAATTCACCACCTCCTCGATCAACCTACAGACAGTATTCAACAAGCATACAAATAAATCATGGAAACCATCGATCCGTCTCAAAGTGGTCCAAATTTTTTCAAAATAGAAATTTACCAAGTCGGTCGACCACAAAAATTATATTACACAAAATGTATTGTGACTAGTTTCGGCTCAAACAGCCATCTTCAGACACATTAGTGCACAGTACCTGTAAAAAGATTTAATTTACAGGAACTATAAGTTGTTGAAGAAAAACATCCATATAGGGCCATGTGGAAATCACATTATGAAAATAAAAATAAAATGAGCCGTGGAGTCATTTGATCAAACAAAAATACACCAGTCGACCGATTTGGTGTATTTCTGTTTTTCTTTGATACAAATTATATCTCCTAAGGGAGTTCAAGATAAGATTACCTATGCACATTATAAAAAAAAGATTCATATACCTTATCTTGAATTCACTGTGATAGTTCATTTCGATATATTTTTATCAAGGAATGATACTTTTCGGTTTTATGATTTTCTTTGTAGACATGTTGGGTTAATTTGGAGGTTGATTGACATATTGCTTTTGCAAGTAAAAACATCCCTCCGAATTTTGCTCCTCATTTCCGAAACTCCCAGTGTATTTTCGTATTTTCTAGATTTTTCAAAAATTTTGAAATATGTAATTTATCAAAATTCAACGTTTAGAGTTTTGCAAAACTTTTTTGAAAATTTGGTGTATTATGAGTAGGTATAGGAAACTTCGCCATATAATTGAAAATCGAAAAAAAATTTCACCGTTAGTTTTCTGCCAATCTCGTGTTTCTTGAGGAGGATATTTCTCAGTATTCGTGTCTCCCCAACTTCAACTTCTCATTTTACCTGAAGCTCGAATTCTCTGATTTGAATAGAATGTGGTCCAAACCGCAACATTTCACAGCATCCTCTATGGCGCGAGATTTTCCATTGGAAATCATGAGATGCACCAACAACACGAACGTCCAATGGAAATGCATTTCGGCTCGTTCACGGTTGACGCACCGGTATTGACTGTGTCATTAACAACAATTGACATTGTCTAGGTACTTAGCATCTGGATCCGGTCTACAGACTGCTCTGTGGTGATATTCGCGATGGACTAAAAATCTGCCGACGCGGGTGAGTTTAGTCTCTGGGTCTCGCATATTGTACTAATACTAATAGTCCGGTCGAATTCGACTCGAGTCTTTGATTGCGTCGTAGGAACATATTTTTTCTCCAAAAGTCATAAAAGTGGCATTTCTATGACACTTAACATGCATCAAAGGTGTACTTTCTCTGCCTGGGCATAAAAAGTATGTTGTTATTCAACGTTCCAAGTCATTGAACGAAATTGTTACTCAATTAACACCGGAAATTTTTGCCAAAACACGAATGTTTTGAAAATGTTTCCTAGTCGAAGAATTATAACATTGTTAGATAAAATAAAACAGAATAACACAAAATAATAAAACATATGTCTTTGACTTTGAGCTTTCCTTCTCCCTTTTAAAAAAATATGTCGATATAGTAGCTCAGTTTTTCACAAATTCGTTCCACTAAAGTTGGTAGAAATATATTTTCTCACAAGATACTCGAAATACTGTATTCAGTATCGATGAAATTTGCTCACGTGATATAAGGTTGAATATAATATGAAACGACATTAGTTAAAGGAAATAATAAAAATTAAGTCAATAGTAGGTCAACTGTCAGTTTTTTACAAATTCATTTGGCTAAATTTGGTAAAAAAATATTTTCTCACAAGGAACTTATCAACTTACGTATAAACGTCAAAAAGATTCCTGAAATTTGTTTAGTTGCTATGGTAACGAAACAAACACATGCTTTCAATTGGTCGAAAATGTTAGGTTTGAAATTTTCACTTATAATCCCCCTAGGGAATGAATGGGCTTATATCACAAAAAATTTGTATTTCATAATTCGATAGAACTCACCCAAACTAGCTCACCACCGCAAACCGTTTCTTGCTGTGAGCTCCCTACGTTTTATAAAAAATTGTTAAAATACCCTATTTTTCGGACCTCTGAAAACGAGGCGATGATGTGACATCAAAACCCTAATACTGAAACAAAACTATTCCAGACAGAGATGAATGATACATGATTTCTGACAGAGCGAATTAGCGCGAGATCACAGTTGAAAGAATTAATATATCAGTTGCCTCAGTCTCCGCGTCGGGCGTTTGTTATTTAACTATGGCGGGATGAGGTTTCTACGTCATAAGAGGGTCCGTTTTCAGAAGGTACTATTATTTATGTCCAAAAATAAAACATTCCAGTTAATTTTTCTATCGAATTATGTCGTCAATCATTATTTATGTATAAAAGGATCATTATAAACATGGTTTATTTTGAGTTAAAAGTTTTACTAAAAGGTGTACACGCCCATTATTGCCGGATATTTTTTGAGGGATAATTTTCTTTAAAAATTCATGTACGAGACAAATTTTCCGCAATTAATTTATGCACGTGGGGGATTCGGTAACGAAATGCTATACCGGCATTATATTCAAAAAGAAAACATTGAGTGAATATTTTCTCTAGCTGTATATTAGTAAAATAAAATAGTATTAGATACATACATAAAAATAATTGATTTCATATGATTTTGTTACTAGGTCTCCGGAAAATAAAAAATATTGTCAAAATTGTCAAAACATGCTCATGTGGATGAAAAATTTCCAAAAAATTTTGCTGGTACACTGTCGAAATAAAGCATCTGATTGGTTGAAAATGACTGGTATGAAATTTTCAGTAAAAAATTACACAGAATTGGTTCTATAACATTTGGAGAAATATTATGTTTCACATGGCAGCAAAGTAGATTGACTGCCTAGTAAAACAAATAAATATGTTTTACTGAGAAATAATTTATAAGAACTGAAAATTCTTCATACAGAAGGAACGCACTTCTTAACAGCATTTTTCACACTAACGGCTTCTTTAATGACTTGATACGATTGTGAGAATGACATTTTTATAATTCGACATACAGAGAAGTGCACAAAAGTCGGCAATCAGTCCTGTAACCTCAGAATCATTCTATATCGGATTTTGAAATTGGTAGTCTGAAAATGTGTAGTTCTTTTCATCCTGACGGTCAACATGATGATTCTTTGTTCATTTTCATTTTAACAATTCGTTGTTTGATTGTGTACCATTAGGTAAGTTTGAATCATTCAATGTTATATATTTCAAATTATATCAAGAATAAAATTGGAATAACGACCAACATAATAGAGGAAATAACGAATATGATTTGAAAAATGTCTAATACTATTTTGTAATTCTGATGTGTCTTTTGAATCAATCATAGCTGGCATAGAAATAAAATACAAAAAAACTTCATACAGAAAAGTAGATCTATCCGAATTTTCTATATACTACAAAGCAAACTGGCCTGCAAAAAATGTCGGCAACAATCAACTCAAATTAGCAGCCGAAAAAAAATTTACCACTGCATTATCACTGATATTATCAGTTGGACCATTCAGGGCGGTGTATATAATTAGGTTGCTAGCGAACAAGTAAATACAGGGGTGTTCCTTCTGCTCGAAGTGGGACACACTGTATACGATCGGAAGTCGGCACGTAATGTTTTATATTGCGTCACTGGTATAATAAACAGAATTGTCGTGTGATTCCATGATTAGGTGGCGGTGATGACAAAACTGAATCGGAATGGATATTGGCAATAGAACTGTGGCAATAATTTCAGGATGTGCATGTTTGTAATTTGCTTGAAACACATTTTATTTTATATCTTATCATTTCTTATAGTTTCTTATCGAAGAGAGTACAGCGGATAATTCATCATAGATGATGTATTCCTCGATGTGACTTAACAGTTTCTCAAAGTAGGTATTCAGTTTCGAAAAAGAAAAATATAGAAAAATATGAATGAAATTATCATATATAAGTAATATCACGATGTTCTGAATATTCCAGATTGTGTTGCCGAGCAACACCACGAGTCCAGGGTATTGATGTACGGCAGCACAATTGAGTTTACATTGAAAGACAGAATTATGAGGTGATATTCAGAAGAGAGTGGTATTTTGCTAGACTATTCCACGTTCAAGAAGCATAAGAAGCATTCATTAAAAATGAAAAGATATTCAGAAGAGAGTGGTATTTTGCTAAACTATTTCACGTTCACGAAGCATAAAAAGCATTTATAATAGACAGCCATAATTATTTTATGCCAAACTGACAGAATTTGCTTCGCTATCCATGGTTACATTCAGATTTTGATTTGCTATCCATGGTAACATCGTTGAAAACATGAACGCTGTCAGACCAATCAGAATTGATAGACAAATCATGTTTTCACGATAAGCACACCGTGTCTCTGGCTTGTGATTGGCTTTTAATCGAATAAAATTCATCAGTTTCTTCGAAAATCGATTGTTGTAAAGTTTTGTAATATATATTTCTACCAAAGATCAAACTTTCTACGATATACCTAAATTGTAGTCACTATAATACTGTTAAGAATGCGACTGTCTATAAACATGATGCATTATCTTATCTACAAAGGTGTGGATGACGTTTGAAATATTAAAAACATGAAAGATGTCTTATCAGGAAAAACCACCTACCTGAGATAATAGGACAAAAAATATATAAGCTTCCACGTTATTGTTGATCAACCTAATTGAGTTTTCAATGATAATTATAAAATGATGAAAATATTGATAACAATAATTATTATATAAATATCGATTTTCATTCAATACCTATTCAAATATTTTACCGAATTGAAAAGGGGTACCTATGTTGTTAACGATATATTTGATTTAGGCCAATCCTTACATTTAATTTTCTAATTTTGGTCCGACTCTCAGTACTTCTGTTAATCAAATTTTTTCATAACGCTGACAGATATGAAAGAAAACCGACTAGGTAGGTATATAATTATAGGGTATGTATATATGCTTTTATATCGAAGCGCCCTTGCAGTTCACTCTAAAAAATTAAAATCACACTATACACGCCTTTCTGTTGACTTATCATTATTCTTTGACTCTCCCCAGTGCCTGCACCTACACCTGTTTGTCTACATGGACAGGTAAAACTGACCCCAAACCGATTATAGTACAGTAAAAAATGTGATTCCTTATTCCACCGTATAACTTTGGCAGATACCTATGATAACAAATGTGGATTTTTGACTTATATTCTTCTAGCTTAGGCATTATGACATCTGTACCCGATTCAAGTAGAAAGTCAAGTACTTGGAATTCAGCTAAAATATTTATTGAAAATGTAATTTTTCTATGTACGCAATGTCCTATCTGTTCTGAAATGTGATTAATATCGTAGAACAAGTATTGTACACAACTCGAGCTGTTGTAATTATACGCTCTGGTTATACAGTGTGACCCACTTCTAATGGAAACACCCCTGTATCTCACGTACTCGTTGGGAAAGGATCCTGAAATTTGCTGGAGCGAGAGATATACCAAAAATGCACTCTATGACCAAGTGGAGTCATCTTCAGTGATATACACTGCTTGCCAACAGTCATGGAACCACCCCAATTTTCGGAAAATGATATAAGGAGTTAAAATAGGTCGAAAATCACTTCAGATTCGGATTCAGGACGCCCAATTCACTAACTATAAATACTTTTCCTAGAAAATTTTCAGTTCTGAGAAATTCGGTCGTATTTTTTACGGAAGTACCCCCTTATCTTACGTAATTGACTTTATCTTTGGACTTTCCCTTCCTCCAGCAAATTTCAGAGCCCTACCTCAATAATTACGTGAGACAAAATTTAATTTTGATGAACTGAAAATTTTCTAGGAAAACTATGAATAGTTAGTGAATTGGGCGTCCTGATTCCGAATCCGAAGTGATTTTCAACTTATTTTGACTCCTAATATCATTTTCCGGAAATTGGGGTGGTTCCATGGCTGTTGGCGAGCAGTGTATATCACTGAAGATGGCCCCACTTGGTCATAGAGTGCATTTTTGGTATATCTCTCGCTCCAGCAAATCTTAGGATCCTCACCCAACGATACTGTATAAGTATTATTGTTTCAATATCACAAAATTGTTTTTTTTTATCTATTGGAGCGCATGAAAAGGAATTCCTACGATGTTCGTGGAACAACCGTGGAAGTTATATAACACATATTCCATCACCTTGTTTGATCAATATTCCTGATTTCATATGGAAATTAATTAAGCAATTTCGTTATTTACCCAGTTAGATCAATCTAGGGATTGGTGTATATATTGGAAAATATTCGTGAAATGTGTGTGCAGTAATTAGGTTAGTGTATTCATCAACAAGCGAACACCAATTCCCATCGAGATACTCATACTTTTTAATCATAAAAAAAATCATCTCGTGTTCATCGATAATGGATTGTTTAAAAATTGTTCGTTTCTTTGGTGGTATTATATTCGTCGTATTTTCGTATCTGGATCTTCAACAATTTAATCATATATTATATATAACTATTGTGGAAAGTGACATATTTCGCACGAGTGATATTTAGCACACATTTTTCTTCCTACGACCATGAATATATAATTTAAAACCCAAAAACACAAATACAAATTTCGAACATTTAATTGTTTTTAATATAACTCATTGTTACATTCATTATTCCAGATTTTTTGGGATTTTCTCTCCTCGTTTCTATAAAATAAAAATATGAATATTATTTCAATATACCTCTAGTAAGGACAAATCAGATGATTTGCCCCAAAATGTCACTGCGTTTAAATAATTTTTCTATCAGAGACAACACAACTCCTTGTATCATAAATAACTATTATCTCCAACCGTTTCGAAAATTATAATGAAAAACCATCTTCCAAGAGTTTCTTTAAGACGCTATAGCACATTTTTCGACCCAACTTTTTCGCTGTACGCTGTGGCACATTTTTCGATCCAACTTTATCGCTTGTTTCTGATACCTAGTATATTTTCACCAGCCCATGCACATAGTATGAGTCTTGATGTCAAGGAAACTTATCCAGCTTATGGCTTATATGCGTTGAATATTTGGGTATATTCTGTTACATCGCTCGCTCGTTTGTATACATGATTTCGCCATTATGACATTGGTTCAAGTTTGTGTTTTTCCCACGCCAAATTTACGGAATATTTGCCCTATACATATTCCAATGTGTCCATAATAATGATTATTCTTATCACTTCATGCATGTACCATCTGTATATCTATATTGAAACAAGCTTTTGTGAAATCCCACCAAACATTTTATTGTTGGAGATTCACTCTGATGAGGTAATATTATAACTATACTAAAATGGTAATTTATAGGGAATGTATATTTTTATTGACAATTTAAATACGTGGTGAGAATTGAAAAAACGCAGTGGATTCAGTGCAGAATGTTGGCGCATTGGCTCAATAAATTTTCACTTCACCAAAAAATAAGTTTGAATCTAGATTTACCTGTTTTCGTATATTCAACTAAACAATGTGAACTCTATAGTCCTGTTCGTTTGTATTGCTGAACTTGCACAATTTTATTTTGTTTCCATAGTTGTCTCTGTTCATGGCATAATGAAAACAGAGACGGTCATAGAAAAAAATCAAGTTTAGCAGGTAGTGCGAACACAAACGAACACGCCTTATAATTATGTTTTTGCAAAGTTAAAATCTCGAAAATTATTCAAGTGACCTCAACTACTTATCCGAATATTATTTTCATATCTGATGATTTTGAATTTTCAAATTTAAAGACGATATATTGGCTTACTCGACAATTTCGACGAGATATTGAATAAAACGAGATATGATTTGAAGCACTGTTTTCTGAAAGAACTATACTCACATATACAATTAACACCTAAAGGTTGAAACAATTTCATTGAAAGCTTGATATGCATAATGGCTATTGGCAAACAAACTTCTTCGTGTATAGGAGGTTTCAGGATCTTGGGAGTTTTTTACGAATCCATTTCTTTTGGGTTATGTTTATTGCAAAAAAAATGTGTTCGTATCTCGATAATAGCTCAGTGGCGCTTGGGTTTCCGGTATGCACCTATAATATGCCAAAAGAACCGTCTGTAAATGTAATTTTTTTTGTGAACCATTTGAGCACCTGGAATTAATAAAAATAATTTGAAAAGTTTGTCGCATTCATCCTTGTAAATAAAAAATTAGTTCAGCGTGAAAATTTACAACCAGAGATCAAATCCAACGTAGGAAGCTAGCCCAACGTAGAGAGCAAACCCAACAAAGGAAGATAACCCAACGTCAGTAAGTTAAAATTAACAAAATGAACAAAATAATTTCGGACAGAGGTAAGTTGCTTTAAAACGGCTTATTCAGACTTTAGGAATATGTGCTGAGACCTTTTAGGGACACCCCCTATACTTACAAGAACATGAAAAATGGTCATTCCGGTCCTGATACGAATGTATTCTTCAGTTATTTCAGGTAACGAATTTATAGAATATTTCTACGAAGTAATCGAAGCAAATAACAACAATTTTATCTAAATTACCAATTAATGCTCATATTCTACTAGCTGGCGATTTGAACGTGAACTTCACTGAAAGTTCCTCAGATACGCATAATTTAAGGAACTTGTTGTCCTCTTTTAACTTAATAATGCATGTTGAACATCCTACACGTATCACTAAACAATCCGCTACAACAATCGATTATGTGTGCACAAACTTAGATGAGCGGAGTGTTAGAGCTGTTGTACTATTCCTGCAGGCCTCTCGGATCATGAAGCAGTACTTCTCAAATCCAATTTCAATTTGAAACATCATAAGAGAAATTATCGATATGGTAGAATATATAGTGCAAAAAATTATAAAAAAATACATGATAAATGTCAGTTGACACCATGGGACTTTGTTACAGAGTCTGAGGAACCCATCAATGTGTTCCATAACTATTTAACAACTTTATTTGAGGAATGTTTTCCATTAAGAAAGTTAAAAATAAAAAATAAAAAATCCTGGATAACAAAAGGAATAAAAATATCTGCCCGGAACTTGAGGTCCCTACATATCATAACTAAGCATATACATAGCGAGTCTCTATCATCATACTTCAGTTCCTACAAGCGTATTTATAGAAAAGTAATCAAAAATGCAAAAGAGATATACTACAAAAAAAGAATAAATAGTTCTCGAAACAAAACAAGAGAAAACTGAATGATAATAAATGAACTGAGAGGTAAAACCTCATTACCGCGAAATATTGATATCGATCCTGACATATTGAACAACTACTACTGCACTTGTGTGAAGTTAGCGCCCGACGCCAGCGCCCAAATCTAGCGCTTACCCCCCACTACCAAGTCCGATTCACACGATAAATATGATGGACCTCAGATGATGGACTTTGCTGATTATGAGACCACGACATGGATATGACGAAGCCAAGAACATATTTTAATTATAGAAATAGTATGATTGACGGGAAGTAATAAATACTGGACAACGAAGAAATGAAATTGTCTTTTTCTCACTGACCAGCTTTTGTGACAATCAGGAGAATATACCTCTGCTACCAATTGGGAATGAGAGAGTGAATTCATACCCCCACTTTAAAACAGAAACAAGCTCTTGAGCAAGGTTACGAT